>WAAB01016480.1:79950-215290 GCA_013389865.1 Piaya cayana | reverse complement strand
AAAAAAAAAAAAAAAAAAAAAAAAAAAAAAAAAAAAAAAAAAAAAAAAAAAAAAAAAAAAAAAGAGTGAGATTGAAAAGTGAAATATATAAAATAGAGAGACATGGAGAAGGAGAGGAAAGTCAAGAAGAAATAGGAACAATTGTCTAGAGACAGGTGGACAGATGCCTAGCAAACCAGTTAGGCTGTGGCAGAAAGACAGCATGATCCTTGCCATTCTTGGGCTGTAATTATCAGCTATTTAGGCAGTAAAACCCAAGAAAACCAGTTATTATCAGTATTCAACAACGCTTAGGTGAAGCCCAAAGCAATTAATGCCCTTTGAGAACTGGAGACTAGCTACAATGAGCACTCATTTTAAGCAGAGTGGATTAGGACTTTTTCCTTATATAAGGAAGGGGAGAGGGAATCTTTGTAGATGAGGTCCCCATGCATGAGCAAAAGAAGAACAAAATCTAGCAGAGGTAGAAGCTGTGAGCAGGGAGCAACTGCTGATCACATCTTTTCTACTTCATCCCTTTTCTTTAAAGGATAAATTGCTCTTCTGAACTGACAGAGTTCTGAGAAAGCAGAAGCTCTCAGAAATACATCACTAGGAGAGCAGAAAAAACATGGCCTGTGAAGGGCAGGAGTACCTCATTGCTGTTGGTTTTCTTTGGCTGGTGTAACTGTAGCATCTGTAAAGGAGACAAGCCTCACACAGTGGGAAATCCAGGGGCAGAGCTCACCCTCCCCAAGTATTCATTCCTTGCCTTAACTAGAAAACCATGCTCCTGCTGATCTCGTCAGAGATAGAGGGCACTGGGCATGGCATTGCAAGACTGTGGCCACTTCATATTTTTCAGGGGAATTCAGAAGAATATTCCAACAGAAACCTTTGAAAGAAACTTCTGTAAGACAGTGTAGGTCTGCAGTCTCATACTTCAGCATTGACAGCTACATGTGCACAGTTGTCATGTACACGTACACACAGACCCAGCTGAATGTCATGAGTCTGGAGCTTGACTGCTGTGCAGCACTCCAGCTCTGCTGAGTCAGTGGAGCTGTGCTGATCTGCCGTTACTCAGGGTCTAACCACTCATGGTGTTAGTAACCAGCCATGTGCAGCATTCTGTCTTGTTTGATGGTTCAACAGCTGGGAGCTCCCGAGTCAGACACCTTGAGAAAACATGGAGTTTGAGGAACAAGCAATTCTGTCTGTCAAGGCAGCCTGAGACTCAAGGTTTCCTCCTAGCACTGAGCAGCCACTGGCTGCTTTTTGGCTTGAAAAATAAAGTGTGAGCATCTGAGATGAGAACTTGGTGGAGTTGTTATGTGGGGATACTTTCCTCTAGATCTTAAGCATGCTTGGTGGTGAACAGCAGAGTCATCAGTTTATGACTCAAGATACACAAATTAATAACATATTTTGATATTTCTAATTAGCCCCTCAACCACAGCACAGAACCCGCTTGGAAAACCTGAGCTTGTAAATTGCTGCTTCACTGTAAAGCCTGTTCCGATAGCAAAAAGGAAAGTGTTTTGAAGAAGCCACATATGTAAAATGACTGTTAATTCTCCTTAAAATCACCATATTTTTATACTCTCCTGGAAAACACCTTCCTTTATAGTTTGAGCTGTATTTTTTATATAAACTTGCTGTTCAAAATTTGGGAGTACAAGAAAAGCTGACATGCAGCAGGAGTGGCAGAGGAGAGAGAAAAGAGGCAAGAGAGAAAATCTATTTCCCTGGCATCTGAAAATATTGAGAAGTGAGAAGGTGGTTGAGGGAAAAGGATCCAGTGGCTGCAGTTGCAGCGAAGGAGGTAGTAAATCCAGTGACAGTGAAGCTGTGTGGAGAGGGTCCTGGTGATAGCAGATGTTGTGGAGGGAGAAGCAGTGAGGAAAACAACATTTTTTTCACCAATGCAACTTTCAAAAGTTCTTCCATCATTGCAAGCAAAGCACCCGAGCCCAAGGGGCCCACTTCTGATTTGAGGAATCCAGACTAGGCTCAGGAATTAGGCAGCGTGCAGCTGCTGCATAGCTAGCCGTACCTTACTAAATAAATTGGGGGACTGACACATATTGAGTGGGACACAAAGGGAGACACCCATGTGTTGAAACAGGATAATTGAAGTAAATGTTTGAGTTTTCTGAACCACTTATTTATTTGTTTAACCTGCAGCTTTTCTCAACATCTACAAAGGCCCAAACCAGAGCTTGAAAACTAACTCATTGAATGATGCTGAGAGTTGTTTTCTTTCTAGATCTAGCAACATTAGTTAGAACCAAGCAGACTGGGGAGTGGTGAAGGCACCATGTTCCTTAACTCACTAGCTAGGATCAGAGCTGCACTCTGCAGCCACTTGTCAGAACCCCTTAGGGTTTTTGCTACACAAATTGTGGGAGATGTTGGAAATGTACTGTCTTCCCACACTGGTTTAATCTTTGCTTTATTATTTTCATTTTACTACATCCATTGCTTTTCTCCAGGTATTTTGAACACAGCTAGAAACAGTTAGGGCTTGATTGCTTATTTTCTCTTTTACTTTAGATCTTGGCATGGCATCAATACACCAGTTGTGATTTATTAGGCCCATGCTGTTGCCTGACCAGTAAAGCTGCCTAGTCTGTTTGCTTGGGGCTATCCCTCCATTAAATGGAGTCCTGCCCTGCATGGTAGGTGCGTATGGGTGTTTTGTTTTATTTCTTCCTTTGAAACAGTTGCTGTAGTCACTTCTGGGGAAAATGGCATGGCAAGGTGACAGCTTTTTCTGATATAATAGTTCTCACAAACTTTATGCTGAGTTTTAGTCTGGCAATGAGTTAGCTACTTAAAAAAATACACATTTAAATGTCGGAGGACCTATGTAAGATGTTTGGAAACATGATGTCCGCAAGATGCTTCATCAGACCTTTAGAAACAGAGCTGAGGCTGTCCTGGGCTAATCCCGCATAGCTTTGTGCCGAGTCTGATACATGATGAGATGGGATTTGGGTAGTTTATTGAGTACTGTGGGAATGCTTATGTGGTACAAACATGATAAATGAAGCTGGTAGATTGTGTCTCTTTTGTCAACTGTGTGTCTTGATTTACAGAGCTTTCAGTGGTTTAGAGCCCCACAGCACTATAATTCCACATCGAAAATTTCCAGATCCGAAACTCTTCCCACATACACTGAAAAGGCTGATATCTCTTGGAGCAGACAGTTTGAAACATTTCTTATTGAATCGTTCCTTTATAACAAAATGGTGGGAAATCTTTTGTGTTTCTATATATAAAAAGAAAAGGAAATGTTTGGAGAAAGTCTTGGGGTTTTTGGTGTCTGGGGTTGCTAGAAAATCAGTCGCAAAGCAGAGATAGCAGGTGCTTTTGCCTAGTCTATTGCAAATAAGGAAGGGTATGGGTGTGGAAAAAAAAGGAATTTACTTAGAAAGATAACTAACCATTTTCCCCAAAATTCTGCTAAGCACTTAAAAAAATCATTTTGAAGAGCAAATGAGGAACGTGTCTTTATTCACTGGGCTGGTTAATGATTTTAGATGTTGACTCTGCTGGCAGTTTGGCATTGTTTTTTCTCCAGTCTGCCTTGCTCTAGCTTTGTTTGGAGGGAGGAAAAGGAGTCTCCCAGCAGCATCACTTGGAGCTCTGGTCCCCACACCTCCCTTATCCCCTCTACCTCCTCACTCTGCCTCTTTTTGCTACATGTTCCCTTTTCAAAAAGTAATTTCATGGCTCATGCACTTAAGATTCCATCAGAAAGTCGAGTCTTTGATCATGCAGACAGACGCCCTGCTGGGATTTCATTGGCAAATCACAATTCCCTTAATTAAGACTATGTGTCTTTATATCACTAAACTGATTCCAGCTGGGTCCCTGCTCGTTTTACATCCAGATTTACCTAGACTATGGATTCTCACCCCCTGTGACTCTGGAGGAATAAAAACCATTTAAAGACTTTTGGTTCCCAGCCTCACCCCCCAGCAGCTTCTCACCGCTGGTGCAGTGGGCTGGGAACTAAATCTCTCCCTCAGTCTTGTTTGCAGTCTTCTTTGAATCAGGAAGTGTAGTTGTGCGAGGGATTTGCTCTGTTTCTCTCCAGCACTTGGAAGCTTGGAATCAGTAGTACAAAGGGAATTGAACTTGCCTGGCATTTTGGTTTGTTTTTTCTTTGTTTTTTTCTTTTTATTTTCAGAAGCCATGTTTTTATTGACAGCCAAGAAGAAGTAAAAATTCAGCAGAGTTTTCTCTTCCTTCCCAACTTTCTTTAGCTGTCAGTTAAAGATGAAGCAGGTTAAGAGTGCTCACTTATGGTAATCACAGGTCCTGTGTGGGAGGGACCTAGGTGACATTTCTACTGTGCTGGGTTTGCTTGTCGTATTAGTCATGCCAAGGCGAACATTTCTCCAGAGACAAAATACACAGTCAGTGAGTCTTGACTTTTAAGAGTGTGGTCTATTCTGGCCAAGGAGATAACACTCTGAGAGGAGTTTCAACAGGCAATTTTGTTTTTCCTCTGTCACCTGCATTTTCCCTTCCCCCTCCTTAATTTCCTTGTATCCTCTGAGCAACGCCATGACACCTTCTCCAGCAAGAGGAAACTTCCATGGCAACCTGCTAAATGGCACTAATTACAAGGATGGCAGCTAGCATGGCTGCAGCGAGTCATCACCCAGCCTCTGACCCAAGAGCCCAGCCTCTCCCCTCTGTCATGATGCCCATCCGGGAGGACAAAGGAGGTTCAGGAATGGGTCTTCTCACTGCACCAGCCCCAGTGGTACAAGTGTGTTTGCCATGCACCATAGAGAGAAGTCTGGCTTTTCTGGAGCAAATTCTTCAGGCATTTTCAAAAATCCCAGTGGAGAGACAGCAGGTACTAACTAACATGCTCACAGGTTTAAAAACATCCCCGAAAACAGAATGGCAGGTGTGTGCAGTCGAACTCTGCCCTACATGCAGGCAATGGCCATCCCTGTGTGAGGCCCATGAGATGCCACTTCCAGGCTCTGAATACCCCTCCAAGTGAAAGCTCTGCCATCAGCAAACCTGGCTGCTGGCTGTACAGCCCATATAGTGCTACAGCACACGGGAGGCTTTTAGCTGCTTATGTAGTCATGCTTAAAATTAAGAAATAGCCAGCAAACAGGGAGGCTTTAATGGCTAGCAAACCCTGACCCGGCATTTCCAGAAGCTGAGCTGCCTGCTTAATAAATGAATCCCAAGCCTCAACTCAGGGCATATCCTCTTCTACAGGCAGATTCATCTTCATGTTTATCATATGGAATTCTTTGCTTGAAAATGCCTACTTAATTTTGTGCCAGCAGAGCTTCAAACTCTGTCTCAGGGGTGCAGTGACTTTGTAATGGGCAATAGCAGATCTTGACTTTAAAGGGTCTTAATTTTAAGAGTCTGGTGTATTCCCAGCTGTTATTTCCAGCAAGAAGAGATTTGGTTCAGTTAAACAGGCTGCAGCCTGAGCAAAAACTTATTTAGGTCTTCTGATGCTAATAAAATTGTTCAGTGAAAACCCTAACAGAAATTTACACTTAGATGGGTCTTTGATTTGAAGATTCCAAAACTCTTTTTAACAAAGTTGCTGATTATGACTCCATGGTAAGACCAGATTAGATCAAAAGGAGCACAGGATCTCTCTTTTGTTTGAGAAACAGACCAAACCTATCCCAAATGTACAGAAAGTACGTTCTGTGACTAGACAATTAATTTTATGAGCCTTTATAAATAACCTGATAATTAATTTTTTTGTTGAAGTTAATTAAAAATCTCATACTTTATAGAATGTTAACATCCATATTTATCTTCATCTTGTCTGAAATGATCTTAATAGAATGATAGAGGTGCATTAAACATATATGGTTAAATTTAATTGAAATCTTGCTTTTAGGCTCCACATAAAGAAATTAGGATGTAATTAAGCTAAGCTGTTAATGATTGCTATGTCTAGATGCTGTGGTTGTCAAGGTCTGGTCACTTGGAGGTGCAGCCAAAGGAGTCCAAGCAGTCACTGTGAGTCATTTGTGGCTTATTGAACACAGCAGGATGGTGGGCTACAGGGCCTTGGTGGCACTGGAGATGTCCCTCCCCTGAAGAAAGAGGCCTTAGTTGGGAGGAGCATGACAGGACTCATAAACCCACCATAGCTTGGGGAGGTAAGCTCCGTGGCTGAGGTACAGCCGCTGGGAGAATGGATCCTGGAGCACAGAGGCACTGAAACTTGTCCAAGCATCCTCTGCACCCCTCACTGTAGAGGCAGGCTCATTTACAGAGCCCCTAGACAAAAACATTGATTGAAGGTGAAAAGCTAAAGTCACTGTAAACACAGTAAACATCCTGAAAGAGGTTAAACTAGGAGGAGCTGATGCTTCAGGTCATCAAGCCATTAGAAATATCAGAAGTTAAGGTTCTTCTTTGGCTTTCCTATACAGTTCATTATTGGTCATGATTCTGGGTTGCCACACCAGAAGGACGGAATGTCATCCAGAAGGGCCTGGATAGGCTGGAGAAGTGGGACTGTGAGAAACTCACGAGGTTCAACAGTGCCAAGTGCAAGGTCCTGCACCTGGGTTGGGGCAATCCCCAAATTCAGTACATGAAGGGGGATGATGTGGTTGAGATCAGCCCTGCAGAGAAGGACTTGGGGGTGCTGGTCGATGAGAAGCTCGACATGAGCCGGCAGTGTGCCCTCACATCCCAGAAGGCCAACCGTATCCTGTGCTGCATCAAAACAAGCGTGGCCAGCAGGTCAAGGGAAGTGATACTGTCTCTCAATTCCTCTCTTGTGAGACCTCATCTGGAGTACTGTGTCCAGTTCTGGTATCCTTACTGTAAGAAGGATATGGAGCTGTTGGAAGGGGTCTGGAGGAGGGCTACAAAGATGATCAGAGGGCTGGAGCACCTTCCATGCGAGGACAGACTGAGACAGTTGGGCTTGTTCAGCCTGGAAAAGAGGAGGCTCTGAGGAGATCTTATAGTGAACTTCCAGTACATGAAAGGAGATACAGGAAAGCTGGAGAGGGACTATTCATAAAGGCTTGTGCTGGTAGGACAGGGAGAATGGGTATAAACTGGAGAAGGGCATATTTAGTCTAGACATTAGGAAGAATTTCTTCACCATGAGAGTAGTGAGACACTGGCACAGGTTGTCCAGGGAAACTTTGGCTGCCCCATCCCTGGAGGTGTTCAAGGCCAGGTTGAATGGGGCCTTGGATAACCTGACCTAGTGGGATGTGTCCCTGCCCATGGCAGGGGGGTTGGAACTAGAAAATCTTTAAGGTCTCTTCCAACCCTAACTATTCTACTATTCTATGATTATGTATGATTTAAAAAAAAAATAAAATAAATAAACCAAGCAATAAGAAAATTTCTAAACAAAACATCAAGTGTTGTTACAGTTAAGAATATCAGTTACTTATAGGTAAAAATAGTAGAGGACCATATCAAACATCAGAAATCCTGGATATTCGTAGTTGTGTTTATGTATAAAGAAAGCAAATACATTACGGTAAAAAATGCAAAGACAAGGTACCCAAACTCTCCTACATCAGCCCTGGACAGATACCACAAAGGGAGAAAATGGAAATTCAACAATGTTGTATTTTACCAACAATTTAAATTTCATCTGAGACCGTAAAGAGTGATGTCATTCTTGTCCATGATGAACTGTAATCATTGCATCTGGCCACTGACTTCCCTAATATTTTCTTTTGACCTGACAAGGAATCTGATACCCAACTACAGCTTTTTGGATGTTTTAAAAGTCACTGGGAGGGTGTTAAGATGTGTCAGCCTAGAGAGAGAAAGAAATGAGATGGGAGGAAATTATAGGGAAACGTTAGAAAGGGAAGGGAGATGCATGTTAAAAAAAGAAGGAACAAAAGATGATGAAAAACCAGAGCACTACGAGACAATGAAGAGCAGGTAGAGAGGATTTCAGAGATGGAGATAGAGGAACACATAGGAGAAAAGGAGAGGAGATAGTTGGAGGGTGGAAACTAGCAGCTGTAATGGGAAGGGTGGTTTATTTTCTTAAAATTCAGATATTTGTATGCATTGGACATGCATCTCAGCTGTCTAGGTGAACAGGCTTCAGTTAAAGGAGAATGGGATCCTGGACCCTGATAAAATGTTTTTAATCTTTTGGTGGCCAAGCATTTGGTGGGATAGACTCTTTTAAGGGACATATCATTGTCATCTGGCGCAAAGCACCAAAAGGGGGAAAGGGAGATAAATGATGCCTGTAGCCTAGCAGAGAGCAGCAGAAGTGAATCCTGGCCCCGGTGTGTATCACTCCTTGATACAGTGCAAGTCGTCTGGGTTTTCTTTCTTCTTGCACATACAGGAGGACTACATGCCTGGGAAGAAAGCTGTTCTTTCCCAATCAAAAGATGCTTTTTCCTTCTATCACAAGTGTATTTATTGTATCTGTCTCCTGCTCTGTACCAGGCGGATGCTTGTATTTTGATATGCAAACGTAACAGGACTACCTACAACCTTTTTGTTACTTTTCAGTGCTTCACACTGCATGATGAGATCAAAGAGGTTAACTGAATTATGATCTCCTAACCACAGCTTTTCAGAAATGTATAACTTAGCAATTCACAGCAGGCCTTTCCCTCCATTTGTTCCCCCTCCTTCGCATGTGTACTCATCACAGCTTCAAACGCTGCATCAGATCTGGAGAGACCCATTAGGAAGTGAGCAAACTAGCTTGCAAACTGAAAAGCTTCTTAAAGTGAGAAAATGTGGTACCAGGATTTCAGATCCCAAATCAATTGACTCACTCATGGATAGGCACAAAAATGAAACCATCTGTTACGTCAGAAACAAAATATTTGGGAATTAACTCCTTTTTTTACTTGCCTATCAAAGCTTGGCTTCCAGGTTTAGCCTTCTTATTCTTGCCAGTGATATTATTAGCCCTCTGCCACCACTCAAGTGCCACACTGACGGACAGAGCTGTTGAAATAAAGGGTTTTCTGCCTAGAAAGGCAAAGTGAATAGAACAGCATGGAGGAAAGGGCTGCAGGTGGCTTTTAGAAGTTTTTTCAGCAAAATGAACAACAATTTATTTTGGAGCAGCCAAGTGAATTTTGGCTGAATTTAGATGCTTTGAGTGCCTTACTTAACCCTTCCAAACCCTTCCGCCTTTTTCTTTTCAATGTAGGTGCAATTTTATAAAATGCTGCTTGAAATGAGAACTCAGAAGTCTTATTATAAGAAAATGCCCACACGTGAGAAGCTTTGGGTTTTTTACTTGGAGTATATCGACAGTTTTTCAGTGGTACTTAAATATCCCTCTTTTGTAACATCTCAAAACCAGTAGAAAACCAGATTTAACCTGGTAACTACACAGACACTTTGTTGCCCTGCTTTTGGGATGCTCTGCTGCCAGGGAACTCAGGGGCTGGATACCCCTTAGGGGAAGACAGCATTGAGGCAGGCCTGCTGTGGCCAAACAGGTCTGATGGCCAGCTGGGAAATCGGGTCATAGAATCATAGAATCACTAAGTTGGAAAGGATCCACTGGATCATTGAGTCCAACCATTCCCATCAATCACTAAACCATGTTCCTGAGCACCTCATCTACTCATCCCTTAAGCACCTCCAGGTGAGGCAACTCAACTACCTCCCTGGGCAGCCTGTTCCAGTGCCCAATGACCCTTTCCAAGAAATATTTTTACCTGGTGTCAGGGACAGAGTCTGTATTGTGATCTGGGATGTTCCTAGCCTGGGCTAGGACTGCACTCATGGAGCTGGGGCTGTCACCCTGGCTGAAAACTGCCCCCAGTGGCAGAGATTCAGCCCCAGTTGGCACCTGCCTGCTCACCACCACAACCAATTGGACTGTTTCTGAGCTGATCATGTAAATTTAACATAGGAACTTGTCTTCCTTTAGCTTTTAAAGAAGTTTTTGTCGTGAGGGGCAGGAGGTGGTACATCTGGCCAAATGAAGAATTTGCACTCAACCAGTCCTGAATTGCATGCTACCGTCAGCTATGGCTGAAACCTGCATTGATGAAAGCAGCCTCAAGAGTGTTTCTGGTACCATCCAAGGGGAATTGGACCACCTACTTGCACGTATATGCGTATCTCTATGTGCAGCACCACATCACCTGAGCAGTGTGTAGATGTCAAGGTAGTTGGGCAAGTCAGCTTCCAGCTTGCATCAAAACCATTTCTGATCTATGTCAGTATCACAGACTCAGCCTTTAAGATGAACACATAAAGAGAACCATGTAGTATGGTGAACTTTCTGACTTTGATGAAAGGAACAGGATAGCTGTGCTTTCCACAGAGAAGAGTCTCTTGGGTCATGCATCCTATATTGGTATTTCTAGACTTGGAAGCTTACTAAAACTCTTTTCTGGGGCACAGAAATTAAGCATGTGTTTTATGGAGCAGGTTTTAAGCTGTTTGGTTATTTCAATATGCTTGTGAGTAATTAAACTTTATAAGGCCTTATTGCAGTTGCTCTAGATTTCCACTAAGTCAAGGATCTGACTAAATACAAGGATATTTCCTTTTTTCTAGAGAATCTGTTTCATGGCAAGTACTTCTAGATCTTTGAGTGGTTTTGTGAAACTACTGTTGAACATGGTATTTATTAGGATTGTACACGAATACTTTGTGTTGTGAACACACTGCATACATATATTAATGTCATATTGAGGTTGCAAAACATGTCACCTCTTGTCCTGTCTCTCTTTTTGCATGTCTCCAAACATATAGCCAGGCCCGCTCCAGGCTGATTGATGAGGGTAAAGTCAGATAACACTCTTCATCCTCATGTTACTGCGCAGTCTGCAAATTTCTGAGACTCTGTGTACTGGGACTTCAGTTTCTGGGTTGGTGGGCACGTGATAACATCAGCAACCCAAAGTTTGAAACGGCAGTCGAAAAATACATGGTATGAAGAAACACCACCAGTGTGTTGTTTATCGGTTTTAAGTGACCTTAGATAATCTTGTAGAACGTGCAGTGGCATTCTCAGGAACAGGGGCCATTCTATTCTGTTTACCATGCAAGTGTCAGTCCCTTCAGAGACCTCAATACACATTTCACTTTGTCAGATCCTGGAACCGTAGACAGAGTGCTGCCTGCAGGACTTAGCTGCATTAGCAGCAATCACTATTCTCCTTAGCAAAGACTGAGGGGAGCTTTCCTTGAAAAGGTTAAGAGGTTCTACAAGAGCACATTCAGCTGCAAGATTTTTCATCCTCCTACCCTGTCAGTCAGCGAGCAGTAGCTCTTTAAACTGGCCAACTGGTCACTTCTCAGAAAATCTCCCACAGTTACACCAGTTTGGTGTAGGGTTTTGTAATGATAGTAGCAGCAGGAGTGCTAATGCTTGCTGGAGAAAAATCTGCCACTAACCAGTGCTTCCCCCGTGTCTGCCATCAGGGGAGCCCATGCAAGGATAGGTCTTTCCTGGAAAAGTGCAAATAACAGCACAGCTCATTAGCAGCTCAGGAAGTCAGAGAAGCAAATTAGCCCCTCTGCGGGGTGGGAACTGGGTGCTGAGCCAGAGAGGCCCTACACAAAACTGGGAATGAGCTGACTTGAGGAAAAAGCTTTGGATGAACATCTATAGACTGTTCTGTATCACCAGCACTGCTAGAACAAAGCAAGGACTCATTCTCTCCTGTGCCATGTATGAAAACCCTACCTGCTTGCAGAGCTGTGGCCAACTAATGAGTAAGTCACACTCTTTTATTTAATGATACCAGGTAGTCTCACGTGCCAAGTTTGATCCTACTGGTTAATTTAGATGAAGTCATTTTCTACCAGAAGTGGTAAGAACTAAATATGGAATTCTGGTTTTGGAAGCAACTTCGTGCTGTTTCCTGAAGTCTGACAGGTCCCTGACTTCAGATCAAGCATGCCATGGTGAAATTCAGCATGCTCTATGTCACAACTGCTGGACGCTCTGCATTCCTAACCTTCATCATCTTCCTAGTCCCGTCAAGTATAACCCTTACATGCTGGTAGCAGTCATCTGTATCCTGCAGTCACATGAAACATCCACACATAGTCCAGCATTGGCCACCATTCCCTGCCTATCAAGTGACATTACTTAAGAAAGGTCTTAGGCTTCACACTCCCCATGAACATGGTTAATACAGTGATTCAGCAGCTACCCTACTATTATTTCTTCAGCACAAAACCCAGTTCAGTGAAAATGTCTCAAAAGCAGTAAACCTGACTTTTTCATCAGGCTTACTGTTCCTAGCCCATGCAAAGACACAGCTTCCTGAGGCTGTGCTTTGTCTTTCACCCACCCCCCACCAGCTACTGCTGACCAGTGGCTCCCCCTACCCTTGCCTAAAGAGCACTTTGGAGTTTGTTAGAGCTATTCTGGGCTTCACATTTCGCTCTGTGTTTCTGGAGATGAGAAGAGCATTTCCCATTGCCTCTCAGTTGCAACAGGGGGTATGCTTACCTGAACCCTTGTGCTGCCTTCCTGCCTTGTTTGTGTAGAGGACCTACATTGTAATAAAGTAAATTCAAAGAAATCTTTATATTTAAGTAGTAATTTTGTATCACTGGTTAGCCATGTACAGCAGTTGTACCACTGACTATACACATGACTATGTACATACGCATGTATACAGCAAGTCCACCTCCATTATTTTCCACTGAGGTATCTATAAACCATGATAAAATACACGATCTTCTGACTTCAGTGAAAAAGTTGTTTCAGTGTTGCTGAAATGGGGATCAGGAAGAAAGGGAGTGATCACAGCACCATTTACCTCACCTCATAGCAATAACTGTGCCTGGAAGCAGAAACCAGACACATCTAAATGAAAGAACAAGATTGTCTTTCTAACAGTGGGAGTTAATTAACCACATGAACAAATTGCTAAATGCGACATTTTTCTTATCTTCACCTTTCCACACGATGATTGGACCTCCTCCTGGAAGTTAGTTTTATATCCAAATAGTACGGGATTCCATATAGATGTAATTTGGGGAAGATGTACAGTGGGTGATACATGTGCCAAGTAGCTGAGCCAATCTGTGAACTGTCAGTGATGTTTTGTGCACAGATACCTTGAAAAGTAAATTCAAAGGCACTCCACAGAATAGTGTTAGAAAATAGATGCTTCCCTACGGCTGATCACATTGGCGGAAATATTGAAGTTTTCTTGTTAGAGCAACTGCCGAGTCCTGTGACATCTGATGTTAACCAGATAGTTTGCACAGATTGAATGCCGTGTCCTATTTCCCTTCTGCTAGGAAAGACTTTCCCTGAATTTGCCACATGAGGAGAATCTGTTGGGAAGCATCTCAGGCTAGACTGGGCTTAATGGGTGCCTAAGGCTTTTTTTCTGAGCACGTATTTGCTGGGGTACGTCCAGCTGTGGATGTGCTTTTCATTTTTGCTGCGTGTAACATCTGTGCAGTGGGCTTTTGTTTGGCTCGTTGGCAGTTTTCTCCTCCTTCCCCCAAGCTGCTTTGGCCGCTCACCCAGCGTTTTACCAAATCACAAATTTATATTCCTTCTGCTTTCGGCAGACCCATATGGGGAACTGTCAAAATGTCACTGGCATCAATTGTGAAAGGTCAGTGCCACATTATAGTCAGTGAGCTTATTAACAGGGAAATGATTGGGTTTTGGAGAGGGGGAGGGAAGGACAAATGGGAATCTAATTTCCAGGCACCTGCTTCTTCTACTAAACATTTCTTCTTGTCACGTATTAATTTTCTGGAAGCGGTTGCCATCTGCATAGGAAAAAAATTAGCTAGAGACCCCAGGAAGAGTGGGATTGTTCCTTGTGAAAGCCTGGCAAGCTGGAATGGGGAGATGGAGAGGCAAGGAGAGCAAGCCAGACAAATCCATTTGAATCTTGAGCAGCAGGACACATCAGCCTTTACTGATCCAGTGACTAGAGACAGGATTATGCTGCAAAAACTGGTTCTGGTGGGTACTCGGTGTCAAACTGGGAGATTGTGGCTCTTTGCTCCAGAATTTCAGCTTGGGCCAAGAAATAGTCATGACATTCACTTGCTCTCCGTAAGTTTACAGGTGCTTGTATACAGATGAGAGCTGCTGTTTTGCTTATTTACATCTCTCTGCTTTTTCAGTTTTAATCAGATTGTATTCAAAGTCACCACTGATAAAAATCCCTGTGTCCTACTGCAAAGGCATTTTTGGGGCTTCTGGTACCATTGTTGCAGAGAACCCAGATCACAATCTTTAGTCCATCAATCCTCAGAACAACCCGGTGAGGGGAGATTATCCTTATTTATGAGAACTGAGGCACAGAAAGCTGGACTTTCCTACCATGAAAGTCTGTGAGGCAGCAGAGAGTAGTATCTGCATCTTTATAGACTCTCTGCTAGTGCGTGGATCACTGAATAATCCCTCTCACATCCTGTTTTTATCTTCTGCTTTTCTGCCTTGTGGTTTTTTGTTTGTTTGTTTGTTGGTTTTGTTTTTAAGTTAATCTAATGCCCAGCTAGAAGCACTGGAGTCTTCCATTAGAGAGGCAGAAGGAGGAGAAGTGCCCAGACCCTACCAAAAAGTTGGATTTGTGTTGCATTTTTACTACCTAATAAAAGCTGTAGTATGGTGTAGTTGGTTGTCCTTTGGGTTTGTATGGAACTGCTGTTTCATGGGAATGACTGGTTGGCTTTTGGACTGTAGACTGCAGCCAGCACCAACCTGACCTAGATTCAGACCAGTGACCTGGAAGTGAAACACGCCAGAGTCCGTAGCTGAGCCTCTGGGGCACCAACCCTCCTTTGCTCCTGTTTATTCCCTTTTCAAGCTGCAGAATAGGTTGTTGAGCTGCCTGATAATTTACTACTGGGGGGTAGATGTGTCTGACCTTTTCTGTAGGAATGAGTTTGAAAATGAGGTGGGGAAAAAGAGAATGAATATTAGTATTAATATATTGGATTGTCCAGAGGATTTTTCACTGGCAACAAAGCCCATTGTGCCCTGGAATTAGAGCAAGTACCACACGCAGGTGGATCTTTGTTGTTCCCTGAGTGCAGCTGGCAGGTGAAATTAAATTTCACCACTCAGGACAAAACCCAAGAAATGGAGATTCTGCAGCAGACACAGCCAGTGTGAGGCTCCTCTGTCACAAGCAGGAGCTTCTCTTCTTCCCACCGTGCTCGTGTTTGTTCCTCTGTATGTAAGCAGAGTGTATGGCCAATGCTTGGGCTATGGGGCACTGGCACTTGACAAGGCTGAGCCTCAGAATGGTCACTTCAGACAGAGGGGAGGCAGGAATAAGCAGGTGAGGGCAGGAGGCAGGGACAACCTACCTATACAGCAGGGTGATATTGCCTTTATTAATTTCCAGCTTTCCACCTTTCTGTGTGTGCATTGGGGATTTCAGCTCTCCCCTGCTCTGCAGGCTGCTCTTGCTGTTTCTTGCTCAAGCTGCTTTTGGTGCAGTAGAGGAGGTAGCACTCTACAAAACACCAGATCCAAATCTTATACAAGGTTTCTGGGTTTGTGATGGGCTGTGCAGAGCCCCAGGCAACAATGCACTAGACAAGAGTGTGATGTGAAATGTTGGTCAATGTGTGGACACCTCTTCTTGACCCGGGACTTCTCTCTGAATGCTCCGAGCACAGCTTCTTAAGTCCCACTGACTCTTTGTGAGCTCTCCTCCAATGACACTCCAGTTAACACCACACGTAACAGCTGGGCATAGGTGCCTTTTGGGGAGGTGCATGGCCGTTATTTCTAGATGATGTCCTGAAAGTCCAGAGATATCTAACAAAATTGCAGGAGGTCTGATTCTCCAGCTGGGTCTGGCAGCCCTGGCGATGACTCCAGCAAGGTGGGCATTTCAGTGGGAGTATGCAGCCCCTCAGTAAAAGGTACTGTGGCATCAGGACTAGGCAGGAAAGGACTTACTTGGCCCCATCCCTGGCAGCAGGCTGGACTGCCTCTTGCAGGCTCCAGAGATCCTCCTGGAGAATATCTAAGCTCAAAACTTGAGTTCTGGGCAATTAAGCAGCCATCCCTCCGCCTCCTCATGCCAAGCAGAATTTTAATGTACTTCCATTTCTCTTTTTAGCACACACAAAGAAAAAAAGAAAAAAATTAATAATCATCTATAAGTGAGGTTCTTTTCAGACAAATGGAGAAGCATTCAATGCTGATATATATTTTTTCCCCCACTTTTAAATGGTATCTATTTAAATGCAGATTTTCTGGTTTCCTCTGTGGAGCTTGGAAGAAACGCCTTTCAATTTAAATGTTAATAGAAGAGTAAACTTCAAAATCAAAATTTCTCCATAAGAGAGAGTGTTTTTTCACAGCTTTAAATGTCTTTCTATACTTCTTTTCTCCTTCTCCTCCATCCTTCTTTGTCTCTTCCCCTTAACCCAGCCTCACTTGCATTAAGCAGTCTCTTTTAAAAAACAGAATACACCTTTCATAGGTCCTGAATTAAATTGTTTAATGCTGGGGTCTGTGGACGAGTATGTTTGAGCAGAGTGCTGGAGCACTGATAAAGCTGAGATACCATCCCCAGCCATTTATCAAACATGCTCCTCTGAATGCTTTATGATAGGATTTTTCTCAGGCTTGTGCTGCATGATATTGCACTAGTGGTTGGGGCAGGGCCTGAAAGGGAGTAAAACCCTTTAGGATAGTGTTTTAGTCACTTCTGAATGCAGTCAAGGCTTTGTTGATGGGCTGGAATGGGCAGCAAGGGCAGGGAAGTCAAGTGCAGAGGGAAGAAGGTTAAGCAGAGGAGGCATTACCAAACCTTTCTTTTTCTGTAGTATCCCTCATGCTCCTCCTGTGGTCCATTCCTATGTAACTCCAACTTCATTTGTCTTCAGGAGGAGCTTCAGGAAGAGATTTACCAATCAGCATTTTACAAAACACTCAGCACTGCCAGATGCTGGGCTTTTACATTCAATTACGTATCTTTCTTCCTGTCTTACTCCATTTGCCATCTTTAATACAAACTTTCCTTTAATTTTCCTCATCACTCTCTTTCATTCTCCGTCTGATTTTATCCTCTCTTCTCTTCTCACTGACAAAAAAAAAGGAGAAAAAAATGTTTCTCGTTTTTCTTGTGTTTCCTTCAGGCCCTGATGAGCCCTGGCCACCTTTGCAAGAAGTGGTTCAAGAGATTCTAACTGAAGATAAAATTTTAATAGCCTTGATTTATCTGTATGTCCATGTATTTAGCGGACATGTAGATACTGTGCTGCTGACTGGCATGTAAAAAGCAGTGTAACAGAGCAGAGTGTGCTCCCTGTGGAAGTAGGCTTATGTAAACTAGACAGTAAAGCCATGACCATATACATAATGTGATATATGGCTTTCTGTACCCAGATTATTTTTACTCAACTGTTATTGTACTCTGTATGTTATTATTACCTGAATGCCTCTGGAAAAAAAAAAGTGCTGATTGATCTTCCAACGCACCTCCTGTGAGACAGGTCGAAGTCTGATTTTTAGAGTAAAGCTTTGGAGTTCCCAGCGCTGCCACTTATTTTGGGGAAAGCAGACCTCACTAAGCTGTTCTCTCCAGACATTCTGTTCCTTACAGGTAGGTGTGCTGGAGAGACTGCTGGCCCCAAGGCGTCTCTAGGTGCCTGCAATGCCCTGGCAATGCTGTTGTGCTGAAGCTGCCCTGATGCCCTGTGCTGCGTTTCCTCCTGTGCACTGAACCTAGTAGGGGGGATAAATGGTGTAGCTTGGTCCGCAGTGCTGTCAGAGAAGCACTTCTCACCAGCATGGAAAGCACTTCACAGTAAAGGCCTTTGCCCTGAAATCCAGAGCCCACTGCAGCTTTCTTCCAGACCACTGGAGAAAGCAGGAAAATTTCCATTTAGAAATCTGATCTTTCTGCCTGGCCTCTCCTGCTGCTACTGTGTCTGGAGGTGCTGGGAGCAGGGAGATGGTGCCTCACATCCTCCAGGAATGAACTTTCTGGACAAACTGAGGGACTGTGTTGTTCATCCTCCCCAACAAGATCTTACTTTTGGTGTGGTGACTCAAGGGAGAAGTCACCTAAAGTAAGAATGTCCAGCATAAAGAACTGTGTACTCCATGAATTTTTAAAGAGAACAGGAATGGAGAAAAATTTTAAAAGCACAGCTCTGATGTGATAAAGTCCAAAAGTTCACATTGAAATTGAGCAGAATCCATCTTATTATTACCTGTGCCTCAAATTCTTCAACATCTCCATAATCCATAAAAGCTGTGTAACGAAAAGCCTCTTAGCATTGCTACAGCTGGGAAATGTTTGCTTTGTGTGGCCTCACTCAGCAGGAGCAGGAAGGATTAAAGTTATGAATATGAAGAAGCATGGCAAAAAAATGCAGGTTCCTCAGACTTTCTTCCCTGTTTCTAGGGAATGAGAGAAGGAGAGGAGAGATGAAAGGGTCGACTGGACAAATTATAAGTATACTCTTCTGAAACCAAAGCTTGGAAACGTTCCTAGCTGGTCATATGTTGCAGTGCTAAAATACCAGATACTAAATTTGGAGAAAGACTCTTCAAGATCAGCTCTTGAACATCAGTGGATAAGTAGAAATTTTCAACCTCTGATTTAAAAAAAAATCTCCTCTCCAGAATCAGAGAAGGAGAGGAGTAGAGTAGGGTAAAGTACGGTAGGGTAGTGTGGAGTGGAGTAGAGTGGAGTGGTGCTTTGGCATAGGCTCAGCTACTCTGGCCCACTACATCAGGGGTTGTAAGGGCAAAGCTTTTACTTTCTAGCTTGCTGTCACTCAAACATGAGTTGCAACACAACAAGTAGCAAAAAAAGTCTTTTTCTTCTCTGGTCAAAGTTTCTTATTCAGCAGAAGGAGAATTAGGACTGGAGCAAAAGACTTAATCCTTCCATGGGATAGTATCCATAGCTATCTTTCTCCCAAGACCTAACATAAGTTTTCTGCTTTCTATAGTAGAACTGCATCTGATTTGTTAAATTTCTGCTGTACAAAGGCCTCCTTTGTGCATTGACCACGCCAATATCCTTTTCAGCTTCACAGGACATTTTCTCTCAGCTTTTCCCTCTGCACTTAAAAAAACTTTGTTTCCATCCTTCTCTACTGCCTCCTTAAATCTCTCTCATATCTTCTGGTTCTGTTTTGTCTTCTCTCTACTCTACTTAAGCAAAAGGTAAGAGCAAAATCAGGACTTGATATTTGAGCTCTGGGTGACTCTTTGAGTCACTGCAGAATTTCTTAGGCCCCTGTGATTTTCCCAAATATTGGAGGGATGGTTTTTAGATGATAACACACCAGTGTGTGACCTGGTTTGGGATGCTCCCTCCCTCTCTGTTGGTTTACGAGAGGCGTCAGCCTTTGTAGAAGACAGGACTTCATTCCTCCTCTGATGAACTGCTCACCTGACTCAAGTTGCTGGGGTTTCTTATGAAGGAAGGCAGGCTGAACTGCCAACAGTCCACAGCTGGCACCTGCCTTTTGTGGTTGTTTCTGTTTTGATTAACTGCAAGAACACTTTAGGAGATGGAGGAAGTGTGGATACATAGTCTGTCTAGATAAAAATAGATCACATGCCATTGTACACTTCATCCTAAGGGACATGATGACCAGCACAGACCATAGCCAGTTTATGACGCTTCCTGTCTGAGTGAGGAAAGAGAAGGGATGATGTCAGAGAAAGGTACTTCTGTGCTGCTGATTCTTTGTAAGGAAAGGAATTTTGACAAAACTTATTGAAGTCTGGTAAATTGTGCTCTTGGGCTATGTGCGGTTCTTGAACATTTTCCTATACATATATTATTTTGGAAAAGATGAAAAAGGAATGATTTAGACTCTTTTCAAGTAAAAAATTTTTAATCCCAGGCTGATAAAGACAAATGAGTATGAATTTAGTACAGGAGGGTATAGATCAAAGTGACCTGCAATGAAGGATTATGCTAAAGAGTTATGGTATCCCAGTCTATTTCTGCTTATGTCCATACTATATTCTGACATTTGGTCCTAACAAGCACAGAAATACATTTGTGATTTCCTTTTGTATTCCCCTTTTGCTGAGGCATCTCATGAAAGCATAGCGCTATATCCAGTCTTCTAGTCTGTTCTAGATATTCTGGATACAGACTTCAGAGTCTTTAGTCCCTGTGGACCTTTCTCTATTGGGAGAAGAAATGGGGAGATGTAAGATGGGTGTCTGAAAAGATATTTGCAACAGTATTGCACTTTCTGATGGTCTTACAACAAGAACTGTAGTTTGATACGGCAACAAATGCTTAAGAAAAAGTAGTTCTCAAAGTGAAAGATGTCCAAAGGGCTGGCCAGAAATCCAGGTGAGGTAGATTCAGTTATTGCACTCCTCCACAAGGTTTTCACATAACCAAGGGTAGGTTGACTGTTCTCATCTTGATTTCCCTATCTTTCACAAGCGGGGAGGGAAAATCTCTGCTGCCAACTCTCTGTGGCCAAGTCTTTGCTATTTGAACAACTCTCCGTGGGACAACTCTACACAGCCAGCTCTCCGTGGGGACAACTCTACACAGGGACGGTCAGGGTTAGGGTTATAGTTAAGATTAAGGTAAGAGCTACAGTTAAGGTTAGTGTTAGTGTTTGGGCTTCCACATGTAGATTTGTCCCTGTGTAGAGCTGGCCACAGACGATTGGCTGTGGACACTTGGCCACAGGGATTTGTCCTAGACCCTTTGCAACTGATTTGTATTTTCCTTACTGTAGGTGTTGCGAGGAAAGAATTCTCTGAAATTTTGAGAGTATTATTAAACTCATTTCTGGAAATGAAGATAGAGAAATATCAACAGGAGGGCTGAGCCCTTGCTTTATAAAGATGACTTGCAATTTCAAGGAAGAGGGCAGAACATCAAAAGTCAAAAAGGCATATTGAAATTTCAAGAAGCAACGCTGCTTCAGAACATGTTATGTTTGCAGCTGCTGGGGTGTGAAACTTCTTCCACAATGTGACAACCAGCATGAATTACTTTCTTACTCATAACAAATACAGATGGACAGATATCAGGGTGAAATGAAGGGCGCTGGCATTTGCAAACTGACAGAGAGAACTTTCTACCACATGCTGCTTGAAAATAAATGTATCTTAATCAGCTCTTCTGCCTTTCTTTATCTTCAGAAAACCTTTAGAGTTAATATTCTGCATCGGAAGACTAAAATCCTTTTAGGAAATGCATGTTGTTTTATGAGAATCTTTATTATAAGGAGGTTGTCTAAAATGCTAATGCTTCTCTTTTCATCATGATTCACAAAGCTTGTGGCTTTCAAATTTGCCATTTCAGTTTCAGTCATGGGAATTGGATTACTTTGTTCCCTATCCATTCTCCAGTGCTATCAATCAAGAAATTTGTTGTTTCCAGCCTACATGAACATGATGCCTCTATTCCTTGCCTGATGATCCACATTGGTTTTCAATCAGAATTTAGTTACCTTCATGCAGCAGCACTGTAGCAGTGCTAGGTATGGAAAGTACTCCTGAGGGGAAGATATTCACACATAGCATTTAGTTTGCTAATATAAAAAAGAAAACAGGATGAAGACAATGTCTCTAAAACACGAGTGGAAAGATAATATTGCACCTGCACCCACAAGTGACAGGGGTAAGTAAGTCCTTGTAGTAAAACATTGAAAGTACTGGTCAAACAGGCAAAGCACTGAAAATCAACTTCTTCATTATAGGTTTTACAGAACGAACAGTGTTATACCTTCCTTATTTGCACCCTGTAACTATATTCCCGAAGGTTTGTTTATATGTGGTGTTCATTGTCTATCAGAACTTAGCTTTCAGGTTTTATTTCAAGACATAACGTAAGCCCAGAGTTAAGATGCTGATGGATTTTGCTCTGTTGTTAGAAAGGGAATTTTGAGTTCCTTCAGGAAGAGAGGCCAAGTGAAACAAACCTCAAAACTGCGCCCTAATTTTGTTCCTGCTACTTTAACTCTTCTTTTCAATGACAAAACTCACACGGATTGTAGAGGGGTAAATAACATCCCTTAGTTTGGTATATAGGGCGTGGGAATGCTTGTGATCCCCTCTAGGACCTATGAAAACTTGCTCCATGAGCTAGTTTTTGTGGTAGGTCTAACGAGCTAGTAACATTTTGTGCTGAATGAAGGTATTTAAATTCAACTTATTAAAAGTAAGTTATTAAGGGTATGTTTTCACTAGGACCAGCAAGTACTCAGAGGCAGCAGTGACAAGTCAAAATGGGTGTTGCAGAGCTGACAGACTGCTGTGCAGAGCTTCTGAGAGTCATGTTGTGCTGTGTTTTAAGAGGATATAGAAAACAGTAAACATTTTATGTTTTTAACTGTCTTTCAAATGGAGGCCGTGTCTTTATGGACTGAAAAGTAGGAAGACCCTCTGCCATCAAAGGTGCTTACTAACATTTATTGCTTGTTTTAGAAAGCACTCTGACAAATTCCCAAGAAACAGAGACAAGCATTACCTGTGGGAAATACAAGTTTCTGCGGGAAATTATTTTTCTTTTCTGCACTAGACCTCATTGAATACATCAAATGCTTTGAGGGAATTTGTTTGGGGTTTTTTGTGGGATAGTCACAAAGCCTAAGGTAAAGATATGAAATTTAAGATATATATCATATTGAAAGCGTCCTGGTCACTTGTAGGCCAAAGCCCTTGTAATCCGTATGTTTTCAAAGGGAATCCTTGTGAAAACCAGTGACAGTCTACAGGAACCAGTTATCATTTCAAGGGAGGGGTTGCAACTGCATTTTGCATAAGAATTGCTGTAATGAACACAGCCCTGAGTAAACTGACTTCCACTGAATCAAATAATTTCATCCCAGCACACTTGTGGACATAGGATTTGGGATATGGAGTTTTATAAGTCTCTGATGATGCTTGTTTATCACTGTTCACAAATTTCACTGAATCTGTACTGCTGGTATTGGTGGTCCTTTTGATCCACTGTGAAAAATGGTAAAAGATAACAGAAACTGAGAAACAGTTGAAGGCCATCCATGGAGAAAAGTTGCCACAGAGACTGGTGGATGATTCACAGTTTTCAAATGTTCCTCCCTTTGTCATAAGTATTCTGTCTCTTGAAAGAGAGAGAGATCATTGCTATGAAAACAAACAAACAAAATGTTTCAAGAAGGAAATAAATTCTTGGAGAGCTGACTTGGCTGGAATTTTCCCAGCACATATACTCTTGACATATCAGTGCTTAAAGTTTCTATGCATGAAGGGTGACAGGGAACAATCAAATGTTAGTGAAGATGCCCCCATCTGTTCCATTATTTGAAGTGTATAGATGCTCTTCAGCTTTCATAGTCCTTACTATTTCAGTTGCCAGGAAATCCCTGCCCAGATTTCACATCAAAAACACCTGTGAAGATTTCTTGCTCCCCGCACAGGCAGGAGGAGGGATCCAAAGACTCCCAGTCTTTTTGCAGAAGGCAAATATGGGATATATCAGAGTCTTAATTTAAAGGTTCCTTACATTAGGTCTAGGAGTTGCTCTTCTTTTAGTTACAAAATAAATGCAGGTCAGCCCCATGCAGTCCTATCAGATACAGTACTTAGTCCCCACTTGCAGAGCACAGAATGCTTCCCTCCAATCCCTTGCCCTTCTCTTACTCTCAGTGCTCCCTGTAGCACTCAAAACTGTCCTCACCAAAAATCATTTGACAGGGTCACCATCTAGATAGAAGAGAGTTCAACAAAGTGTCCTGTGCCCCAGCTGTGTATCTGCAGCACATATATTATCTCTGACCCCAGAAAATCTGAGTGCCTCCCCGTCCCGGAGGTACCCAGTTTCACACACAACCCTGGTGGACAGTAAGACACTATACCCTAACTTACAGATGGAAAGACACGGCCTAGAGGGGATCGGTGACTTTCCAAGGTCACAAAGCAGGTCAGAACTGAGGTAAATTCTCTGTGCTGGAGCAAAGCACAGAGACCACTTAGCATGTTGGATTGAGGATGCACGTTAGTTTGAGGATGCACGTTGGTTTGAGGATGCACATCGGTTTGAGGATGCACGTCCACTGCAGGCAGCAGAATGAAAGCTGCAGGTGTGGAGGCAGGATTTCAATAAATTTGTGCTACCACCCAGAGACTAGAGGTTTTAGGCACAGCATTGCAGGGAGGCCATTTTACAACTTCTAATTCCTGAGCAAGTCGTCACAAGTTGCTTGGATGCATCTGCACTGAACTTCATTGTGTGGGTGAAATGGTCACCTCCTCCTGCTCCTTCAGCCAAAGCTAGTATGTTAATTTATAGATTGTCCTCCCTCTGAACCTTCCTTACTCAAATTATCCTGTGCCAACACACACTGAAGACCTTGCAGATCAGTAGCATATTGGATTAGGACTGTTATGAACCTCTGATGATGATAATTTATCACTGTTTACAAGCATGCTGTTTTTCTGTCTTCCCCGCTGCAGATCTGCGCAGGATGACAGCTGGCTTCATGGGCATGGCTGTGGCCATCATCCTCTTTGGATGGATTATCGGGGTGCTGGGGTGCTGTTGGGATCGAGGCCTTATGCAGTATGTGGCGGGGCTTCTCTTCCTCATGGGAGGTAAGGATGCTGGTGTCTGAAGGAATGTGTTCTTCTCCTTGTTTTCATGTTCCCTCTTTCCACATGTTCCCCTCTTTCCCTCCTTTTCTAAGTCACTGTAAACAAGTTTTCAGAGTTGGTTTATGTTTAGGTGCTCCAGACATGGTTTCATTGCAGACTCCTTCTGGTGTACAAGGATAACCCAACCATAGTTGTCTGTAAACTTCTGTCACAAAACAGTGTCTGTAAGTCACAGGATGGGAAATGGCCTTGTTGTTTAGTGCAGTGCTCTGTTGTTGCAACTAACACTATCACCCTTGAACTTCATAAGCTTACTAAACTTAGTAATAAAAATCTGAAGATTATGCAGATGGTAGTCCCACCACAACCCTATTTCATAGTGGGACACTTCGCTTTGATAATTAGAAACTATGCTATATTTATTCCTGGTCAGTTGTTTTTGAGTCAAATGGAAATTTTAGCTTAAGTGTCTCATTTCTTTCTCTGATTTATCTGTGAAGAGCAGTGGTATCCTGTTTTTCCTTTTCTAGCTCTACATATGCTATGTTCTGGTTAACTTTTCTCTGAAAGACAGTTAACAATCCAGCAGCCCTTTCTGTGGCCTGTTTTTGTTTGTACTTGCCCTGTTTCAAATAGGGATGAGAAGGACTGAACAAGGTCTGATCAATTCTTTGTACAGTGGCATGGCAGTTCCCTTTCTCTGCTGGAAGTCCCTTGCCTGGAGTATTTCATGTCTGTATTTGCCTTTTCACATGGGCGACCTACAGTCTTCCTTCAGTTGCATAATATATCCAGGCCTTTCTTCTCCTCTGTAGTTTCCTACTGATGATCTCCCAGTTTACAGCAGAGGTTCTGGGTTTTGGTCCTCAGGTACACAACCTGGGACTCTGTGCTTTTGAGCTTCTTCCCGTTTCTACTACACCAGCCCAAAAGGTCATCCAACATTTCCCATTTAATGTTCCAGCCTTACTTCTTACAGGTGCCATCCAACTTTCTGTCATCAGCAGGTTTCATAGCACACAGTTATTTTATATGAGGGTATGAGCATAGAGTCCCAGACACAATGCTCAGTGAATGTCTCAAAATGAATAGCGCTACTTGTGTTCTCTCTTCTCTGCTGGAGGTTTTGATTTGACTGGGGTTTTGCCCCCCAAGCAAATCATTGTTTCAGTGCACTTGATGGCTTGTTCATCTGTAATGTGACACAGCTAAGAGTGTGAAATAAAGGAAAGCTTCTGTAGTCCCAGAAGAGGCGTTAAGTGCTTGAGCAATAAGTACTTATGTTCCAGTGCTGTTGGTGCTGCTGAGATAGACATTATCTCTTTCAGTGCCTGGAAACATATTTGAAGTCTGTTAGTACCTTTTGCAAGCTTGTCTGTGTCGGGATGTCTGTAAAAGGTTTGTTGTGGGTGTCAATACTTCGTGAGCACTGAGTCTGCCAAATTATCTTGGTATTTCTTAAGTAATTAAAAGCTTAGTTTGCAGAGAGGCTATGTTACTGTAATATGCTCAGATATCTATGTGGTATTTAACTTACTACAACACGACATTCAGATTAAAGCATTAGGACTATACTAAATAAATACAGAAAAACTTATGAGAAACTAGCTAAGTTCTGTTTACTAATTGGAAATTATCAGTCTGTATGGGAGAGTTTCTAGTGCAGCTGCAGAGATTAGTTATTGGCTCAATGTTATTTAATAGTCTGTCAGTGATTTGATAGATGGATGATATAAGTTTTCAGGTGAAGCAAGGCTCAGTGTAACCACGCATAATGGGTTGGGTCACTTATAGCTCACAAAACCATCTTTTGGCATGCTCAGACAATACGTGTCTCAGTGGAGACAGATTCAAGGTCAAGCAACTGGGAACAAAAAGTGCCAGTCATCCTCACAGAACAAGAGGCTGCCTCTCAGAAAGCAGCAGCTCTGAAAAGGTCTCTGGGTTCACGGTTGCTGGGATCATCCAACTGCACAGGAGCTCTCAGTGCACTGTGGACGCTAAACGTGCCTGTTTTGATGGAAATGGGCAATAAGAGCATGAGGTGGGGTTATCTATGGGCAAAGCAAAGCCATTTCTGGACATCCTATTCCAGTGTCCCTACTAAAGAAGGATGTGGAAAGGTTTGGAGAGGTTTGCAAAGAGCTGCAAGAGTGATTCAAGGTCTGAAAAACAAGAAATACAGAGCATGCCACAAAAATCCAATTGCTTGAAACTGTTTAACAGGAGGTTTATAATTGATTTGAACACAGTGTGGAAGTACCTGTGCAAGGAGAAGCCATCTGATAGTAGCACGCCCTTTGACCGAACAGACAAATTAATAACAAGATCCAGCAGTTGGCATCTGAAACTAATTGAAATGAGACGCACCAAGTTATTTTATCTGCCAAATTCTGTCAAGATGTGTGATAATTTTAATAAAGATGTGTTGGGAGGAGACCAAACTTATTTTCTGCTCCAGCGTGGGCACGTGGATCACGCTTACAAAAGGTTACTCTCTTTCTTGTTTTGCACAAGTCAGTGCCAACTACTACACCTTTCCTGATTTCTTTTAACAGCAGTTCTGTGTAATACAGCATATACAAAACAAAACCGTCAGCTGATAAAATACACAGTTAGAACCATCTAATCTGAAATTCAGTAGCTATCAATGTTTTCAGACTGCGTCATATGTTAAATAGTCTTTCCTTCTACAGCCAATGAATCTTTTAATTTGATCCTTTTTATTGCTGTACAGTGTTTGAATACAAGCTTATTACTTCTATCATGGCATAAATGCTGTCAAAATATCATCCTTCTCATCCTCAAAATGCACAGAGCCAGAATGCCTCTTAGTTTTCTTTAACTTTCTCTCTGGTCCAGTAATGGGAAAATGCTTTGACAGGCTTATGACTTCTGACCTCACTGCAAATGAGAGGAGACTGTGTTAAACTGGTAGCCATATAATCAGCCAGAAATCTAACTTTCTATTCCATTTGCAACACTGCTTGTCTTGGTTATGTTTTTAACATTTTTTTCTGTTTTCTCTCTAGACCAATAGCTCTTCTGTAATGATTAAGCATTCTTGGGTTGCCATATCTATGGGGTTTGTCCCTTACTGCCCATAATTCTTTGAACAGCAAATCTCAGTGGGGCACTGAGAAGTGTGCTGTGATAATCTAACAGGAGCAGACGTGGTTTCCTTGAACCTCTGGTTCTTTATTTTATTCACTGAACAGTCGTCTTGATAGTCCATGTGGTGGTGCCTAATAAGGACTTGTCTTAGTGTGCTTGATCTAATTTCTCAAGCAAATTGCTGAAATAAGTCATTTGTGAAATGCAGGCTGCTATCTGGTATTAGCTCATCTGGAATCCAGGATGTGTAAACTGTGATTTAGAGTGTGTTTTACACTGTTATTCAACATGTTTAGTAACAAATTAAGAATTATCAATAATTCATCTTTCCTGTTTAGTCCAAATGTATCTGTATCAACAGCAATCACAGGCCTCTTATGTCTTCCCAAATTATTTTGCATAATTTTCTTTATTTATTGTAGAATTTGTATTTGGATTCCTTCTCATGAATGTTAGCATTTGCCCGACCACAGTAGGATTTTTTTTTTCTGTCACTCATCTTCCAGAGAGCCAGATGGATACTGCAAATTCTGTTTAGTATTTCTGACCTCATTTTGCATGACGGTGCTACTACATAGCCTCCTGTACCCAGAGCTGCACAGTAATAACAAAAAACTACACTGACTTGTAGCTGCACTTCATTATTGTCAGGATGATTGTATCATGCAAGGTGGGAGAGTTTCTCATTTTGAGAGTTTCTCCATTTGGAATTGTGCTTTTGTTTCCCTAAGACTAGTTCATTTTATGCATTGCATTTGAGACTGTTTAATTATATTACAGAAGTGGGTCATACTCAAATTAGACATGATTCCAAGCACATTCTCTTGCAGCTTCTTGCATTTTCTCTACATGCAAATTACTGAAAATCTGTGCACCAGTAAAAGCTCCATAATGGGCATGTCATCCAGAATTTTTGCAATTCTATAGTAATTTCTGAAAACTTAGAAGCATCTGTAAGACTTCTTCTGAATGTCAGAATCCTATGGCAAACATGATGCTTTCATGCTCATCAAGTACTTTAGTAGCAGTCTAAAAGAATTCAGTTGAACATATGCCTGAGGAAATGCATGCAGGGCATTTTATATGTTGTGGTTTGACCAAAGTATATTTACTTACACCAAAGTTTGCTTTTTGAAGTCCAAACATCACCTCCTCATTAAATCCCCAGGAAGCAGTGCTCACATTCTCTGGTTTTCAGAGGTTCTTTTGAATGTGTTCAAATCTTTGAGTTGGTCAGTTTGGTTTTTTTTATCGTGGCAAACCTGTCAGATCATTTGTTTGGTGTATTTACTCCCTCAACAGTAGGTAACATTATTGTCAGGTCAGAGTCAAATTTTGGTTTTACTTCCAGCTCCAAAGAGTTGAGATGCTGTGAACTGTCATACTGGAAACTGTACCAAGGCAAATCCCTGTATCTCAGGAATCCCTCCTTTCAGTTCTTTATCAAGTTGTTTAAGAATATTACCTGTATCAGATTAAGCAGATGAGCTATACATCCATCTAACAATTGTTTTTTTCCATCTGCTGTACAGCACATTTATTCATAGGATTTTCTTGTTTCATCATCTTAGTTTCTGCCACGTTGATTATCCTTCCACAACCATGCAAACCCAACCTCACCACACCCTCTGTTATTGTACTTGCATTATAAAATCAGCTTTTAAAGGCAATCTGTGATAGTCTGTTGTTTTCCCAGTTCAGCTCTGACGTCATTTCAGTCAGCTGTTTGGAAACATCACATGGTTTGCTTTATTTCTGATTTAAAGGTAGGGTTGACTTTGTACCTAAGCGCTCCAAACCTATTTTCCTCCTCATAACTGCCTTCCATGGGGCACATGGGGTGGTAGGACTGCCCCACAGTGGCACGCTCCAGTGTTTCAGCAGTGGTTGCATGCTCCCCTTACCTAGCTGGTGCACCTCCCTGCTGAGTTACTGTCCCTTTGTCCCAGCACTTCTAATATCTTGTCCTTGTACTTGCTTCAGCACAAAACTATTCCTGTCCAAATCACATCCATAGCCAAAGATACATTTTTTGCCTTCCTAAACATATTAAAAGACTCACAAAAAATGACGGTTCATCATCCTTATCGGAACTCTGTCCTTCGGCTGGACATTCATGTATTTTCCTGTTTTAAGTCTGTAATTTGTATTGAGAACACATTTTAGTAGAATAGTTGGGGGTTTTACTGCATACCTAATAAGACAGCCCTTCAGGGAGAGACTTCAGCGTTGTCTTATTTCATTCCAAACTTACTGCAAATAAATGCAATAAATCATCCTTGCACTTGTTTACTGTTTCACCTGTCCTTTTCACTCTTATCTGGTCTCTGCCAGTTTTACCTTGTGACTTGCACTTTAGGATCAAGTTAGGTTTTTTCCCCGATTTGCTAACACTTTCCTTAGAGAAGCATATAATTTTACTAGCCTTGCAAATGTTCATTATTCTTTGCAAAGTCAAGTATGTTTCTTGCTGTAACCTTGCTTTGAGCCAATTATAAATTTTACCATTAATAATTCAGTCTCTAATTAGTCTATTTGGAAATTATTCCAGCTGTTAAATGCCCTTGTTCATGTGTTTTAGCTTCACCATGCAGATCTGTAATAAAATGGTCTGTAGCCTCACATAGGTGCTCATTTCTTGTCTTTGCCTAGTGACATTTTTGCATGAAATACTGTGCTAGCGGCTTTGCTTAGGAGCCTTTAATTCCCTCTTTTACTAGCACTAAAGGCCCTGAAAGCCTTAGTGTACACATACAGGAGTGCTGTGGAGCTTTCCTCTCTGATTTTCTGTCCTAGCATCTAGTTTCAGAAACACTGGGAATTTGTTCCATCCTCTTCTCCTTCCTCCCCTCCAATAATGATCTGCCAGTTTTGGGGACTGAAGCACCATTTGCCAGCTCCACTTCTGCCACCAGTCTGGCTTTCTTCTGACCCATCTAAGAGTGCTGCAGATAGATTGCTCTTTGCAGCCTGTCCATACTCATAGAACCTAGATCAGAGTTACTTGAAGTGTCAAACCTCACAGCAAAGGTGAACACCTATTCTTTCCAGTGCTGGCTGCTGCGGCAGAGATAAGCAGACAGGAAAGATGAGTGAGAGGGAAGAAAAAATAAAGTTATGCACATGTGCTGGCAGAATTTAGTGCTTTATTTCATTTACACAATCAAGGATGTTTATTAATGAAATAAAGAATGACACACGAATGTATGAGTGCATTCCGCTTTTATATTCTGTTCCAGGTGAAACCCCCTTTTACAAATCATTTCTATCCTCTTCCCTTCTCAGAAATATTTCCAAGATATTCCTTCTTTCAGTCCAGGGGTAAGTCAACAAACTGCTTTATCAGCTCCACAGCCAGAGGATGAACTGACCATTTACACCAGGTTACCTGCTCTTGCCCCAGCCAAGCCACGCTTCACACGGGTCTGTCACAAGGCACCAGGGGAGAAAGGATGCACTCAGTGCATGCTAGAGCTCAGCAGCTGCCAGAACACTACTCGCTATGTCCAGGAGCTGACAGCCAGGCTGATACTGAAGGATGCAAATCCCACGGGAAGGTGGGACTTCAAAACAGAGCTTGGAAGCCCATGCGGTACAGTTGTCGGTACAGATGCACTGCACACGTTTGTATCCTCTTTCACTCTCCACCTCCACAGAGTGTCTTGTCTTCAAAATGTTCAAGGCTGTGTGTTATGCTTCCTTTGCCTGTGCTGTGCATATGTTAGTAGATGACAACTGAGTATTTGCAGCCATGGATCGTTACCAGCTGTTGAGTCATTTGAGTCCCAAATTTGACTCACTGTACTTTGAAAATAGCACATAGCGGTAGAAAATAAGAGTGTTTATTCTATACAACTGCAGTCCTGCCATCTCAAAATAATCATTCCACTGCTGAATAATTTAAGAAACAAAATTGGAGCAATTGAATACAGCAAGTGTAAGGCAAATCTCTGTGATTGACGTCTTTTAAGCAGTTATGAAATACCTTCATAGTAGCTGCCAAGAGGAGGCACAGAGAAAGATAAACAACAAAACAAACAAAAAAAAGAAAGTAAAAGACATTCTTCAGAGTTCATCTGGAAATACAGTGGGTTTCACAAGGCACCTAGAATATCTGTTTCTCACTAACAGTCAAGGTCTCTACCCATTCTTCAGGTTGTTCACTTGCAGTGACATGATCAAGCACAAGACTGAAGATGGAAGATATTTCTGTGATTGTGTTTATTTTTTCTTTTTCCATGACATTATTCTTTGAAAATGCTGCATCTTGCACTTCTTTCCCAAAAGGAATAGCTTAAGGAAGTTTATGTAAGATCTCTTTTTCCCTATGGAAAGGCAAAAGCACATGTGTATGCACAAGTGTATGTATACGGATCTTAAGCAATAGCATGCGATCTTTACAAAATCAGAGTTCTACCATAAGTGGCTGTAATCTGAGCTGTGGAGCTTGGTTTAATAATGCCTTTTGCCGGTTTGATAAGTTTTATAATTCAAAACGTTATATCACTGGAAAAAAATGAGATGCCTATTAGTTTCCAGTCGTGCCAGAGATATAAAATTCATGATGACTGCAGAGGAACTCAAGAAATCAGCAAAACCTTGCAGACCACTGTAAGAACTTATTTATGTGGACTGACCTCCAGATGGAGACAAAGGCTGGTTTGTATCAAGAGGTGCCATAAATTGGTTTTGAGAGTCGTTGAAACAAGCCTCAGCGCACCAAGGTCAGTCTCCTCTCTGCCGTGCCTCCCACACCACACACACACATTCTTTTGTTCCTACTTGTGCCTTTGGTTAAATTTTACATTATGCTCTGAAGTGATTTAGGGCCTCGAATTGGAATGAACTTGAGCTAACATACAGCATTAATAGGTTTTAAATGTTTAAAACTCTCTGAGGGTTCTGATTGCTTAAAACCCTCAAACGCATCACTGTTGCAAAAGGCAGAAAAGGAGCTGATGAAGGTCTTTATGGACCTGTGATGAGACCCAGAGCTTGGAGCAGCCATGCAGGTTTTGTGACTTAGTAACAAGGCCAAGCACATGCATATTAAGGTAACAAGAGCCAGCTTGTTTTAAAAAATGTCCTTTTTTGTTATTTTCAGGATTTGTCTGTCTGTCTTTTAAATCAGCTCCCTCCTGCACAACTTGTGATATCCCTAACAGACAGTGTGATATCCCTAACAAGTGATGTTCCTTGGTCCCATTTTGGGTCATATTTCTGGGGCCTAAAGAGAAGTCCTTCTCTTGCTATGTATTTCAAAACCTGGACACTGATGGATACATGCCCAGATACATATATATGGATATAGGACCACTGGACGTATATGAAGTCCGACACAAAAAACAGAGCCTGTGCCTGTAACTGTTTTTATTTAACAAATTAAGAACTATGATCTCCTTCAAAATAGTTCTCTTCTGAGCTGATACAGCTGGATACAATGCTGCCAATGTTCAAAGAAATTCCACAGATCATTTTCTGAAAGATTGTTGAAGAACTATGTCATTTCTGCTTTCACATCTTCTACCAACCAAAAATGAGCACCAACTTCATCTTTGGGATCTTTTCACTGTAATTCCCAGTGAATAAGTGAAATGTTTGCATTGCGGATTTCTTCAGTTTCACAAGAAACTTGCTGTTAAATCACTGTCCACTCTTGCACATCAACATTTTCCAGCTGAGGGTAAGAAAAATCTGTATTTGAATTCACGTCCATTCATATTGAGTAAAGTGATTGAGCTAAACCTTAGACAAGGCTCTGTCATAGGGTAGAACATGTCCCGTGTCCACCTTTGTCTCTCCCCTCCCACACTTGATTCCCAAGCATTAGTCTTGGGGATTTTTTGTGTCAGACCTTGTCCACATCCAGTCTACATAGAGAGAACTAGAGGTGCTTCTTCATCCTGACTGACTATCCACTAGTCTAACCTTTAGAAACTGGTATTACTTTCCTTTTGAATGGTATATAATTTCCTATTTTCACTCCAAAAGTAAACATTTAGAAAATCATGCATGCAGACATACATCTCCCCTCACTTCTAGGTCTTCTAGGGTTTTAACACATAGCCAAGATGCCCTGTTTAGCATTGCCAAGGTGGCCTGTTTAGTGTTGACAAGCTAGAAAGCAGTTGCTCAGCTGATAGCATGACAAGGATCACAATACATCATGCTTAAAAGGCAAACTAGGGTAGCATGTGACGTCTTTTACTTCTAGTACTCTCTTCTTACCATGCACTGACAACACATTTTGCATTTATTTATTAATGCTGGCACCTATTTTGAAAAGGGAATAGGAGACTCACTGGAAATATGAGCTATCACCTGCTTTCACCATACAGGCATCTGTCTGTCACTGTGTACAGGCCACTAAAAAGCTCTTCTATAATTCCAAGCTATAATACTCCTCAAAGGGAACCATAACACCCATCTTTCCATCTCCTACAGCACATGCTCAAAAGCAGAGTTATGTCCTTCTCATGGAACACTGTTTTCATTTGATGACTTTTTTCCCCCAATATCTCTGGAAATTAGGTGATTCTTTAGGTCAATATCAGCAGATCTAGCCCTGAAAAGACAAGACCTGCATTAAAAAAAAAAAGGAATTGGAATATAAGAATTTTTTTTTTCAACTCAATAGCACAACTGTACTGCAGGGTGTAATCCTTCAGATGTGTTTTGGTTGGGTATTTTGTTCCTGGAAGGAAAGGAACATGAAGAGAATTCATTGTCTACTCCATGGCATTTGATCTCCATGGAAACATCATCAGCTGACTTCAAAGTCAACCTTCAAATGTGTTGGTTTATTTTTTCTGTGTCTCCTTTCTGATTCTCCAAGATATGCACTTGCACACTACAGGGAGAAATATCAACACAAGCAATTCCTGCAACCTTGTATCTGATCTAAGAAGCACACTGGAATTAGAAGAAGGAGAGGAAAAGCTTCCTAATGAGGTGCAGACATCTTATTATCTGGAGCAAAAGGCAGGGCAAGTAGTGTATATTCACCTAAAAACTTGCTGGTTTTCAGCCTTAGCTCAAATCACTCTCACTGATCTTGGCATACAATAAATTAGGGAGTCAGCTCAACTCTGGCTTTTCAGCAAAAAGAACTGTTCATATTACTGCATGTGTCCATTTTAAGTCAACTATACTGACTTATTTCTCCCTCACCAGGATGGGAAGCACTGGCAGAAGCATCAGTACCTTATAGAGTTACCAGAACAGGAAAGGGCATGCAATCTAATCTGCTTCTTAGGGGTGTCCGTAGGTCTTTGGGGAGCTGACAGAAGGTGAGTTAAAGTGGAAGCAAGGTAGAGGAGACAGATCAGATAGAACTGCAGAAGACTTTTTCACCTACAGCCCTGGAAAACAATTTACGTGTATCTTAAAATTCTGTGGTTGTTCCTTATCCCTTAATAATGTCATCAGGTCTTTGATCTACTGCTGGCTTCTGAATTCCAATGGCAAGATCCATCAAGGCCAAAGGAAAGCAATGCAACAAAACGGGTTGGTTTTTACTAAAATACAAAAATATTTTGCTGAGTTGTTTGATGCCTTGAATCAAAGATGAAAGAAGACTACACATGCAACAGAAGGAAGAGAAATACTGGAATGTTTTTCTAGATGGAAAGAATTCCTTACAGAGAGAAAGGGGAGCAAATTCCTCAGTGTAGCAGATCTTGTTTTTAAATGTAGAGGCTGAAGCAAGGTTTAAACTCACCTTCTTGGCTCCTCAGGCTGTCAGTTTAGAGAAACAACATTCCCCTTAGACAAATCACTGCTTGTTTGGTCTATACTGAATGAACAGAGTCCAACTGGCCAGTGGAAATTCCACAGAAAAGGCAACTAGACCTGATAGACACGAGATGAGTGGGCCTTTCTCGTTGCTGCCTGACCTGGCTCTTCCAAGAGATACAGAGATGAATCCTGCTGAGGTACTACAGAGGTATTTCCTCTGCAGCAGGAAAGATTTCAGCATGTGATTCTCTGTGGTAGTACAGTCAGGATACAGTTTGTTGCTTGCAAGCATACACATGAATGATATAAACTGCATGGGGTGGCCTGCATTAAGAGGTCCTTGTTGGCAAGACAATTGCATCTTATTTTGACTTCTGGCTATTATATCTCAATAACTGCATCACTTAGAACATACAGAAATGATTTTTCTATTCCTGGAAGGTCCACTCATAGAAACAGTAATAGAGCCCAGATCTTTTTGCAAAAAAGCTCCTCAGTTCACATTCAGTACAAGCAACTGACAGTTGTACAACCAGAGAGTCCTTTGGTCACTTCAAAAAATGAATGGGTAGGCTTCTCTCCAGCACTTGAAGGGGAAAATATCCAAATCAACTACCCACCACCATCACCCAGAGCTCTCAATAGCTACTTTAGTAGTGCTTTCAGTAAACAAAAGGATTAAAAAGGCATGTGAGTAACTCTACCCTTTCAGCCCTGAAAATGTTCTCTCTAAGGGTATTTTTAGTGGTCCAAACATAGCAAGGTGGAAGAAGGTTGCACTGAATTTGTTTGTGCTTTGTAGGTTCTCCAGTCTCATTTGTCTTGAAGAGCATCTGTCTGAAGATTCAGCAACTTAAGGTTTCCTACAAAAGAAAGATTCCACAGACCTTCTGAAGTTCCTTCTGAAAGAGGTTCATTTTTTTTCACTGGAAGAAAAACACCTTAACATGCAGAGAGCCAGAATGACCTGGTTGCTAAAAGACAAATGCAATACTGTGCATGGACTCCCCATGCTACATGAGAGGTCCTGTAATGAGGCAAACCCAACCTGACCTCACAAGTTTCTCTTGAGCAAATGCCTAAGCTGGGAAAAACTTGCCTGAGTTTTATAGTTTGATTGTAAACTTATATGTCTTGTCATATGGCAAATCTGAGATGTGATCGAGTTACTCTAGTTTGTTCAGACCTTCAGTGCCTCCTTCCATGTAAACTTTTATCCTCTGCCTGGGCAATCCTGGGAGGTCTGTACAACAGGGGATGAAAAGAAACCTGCAAGCAGCCTCTCCATGTTGCCAAGCGTAGTGCCTGCCAGCAGAGGGATGGGATAAATTCACTAACTTGGATTATAGTGTTTTTCATTTTGACATTAACAGATCCTCTTCCTTTCTTTCCTTTCTGCTCCCAGTAAAATACTGAATCACATTCCACTATCACAGCTGGTCCAATTTTTGCTGCCTCCTCTTGTTGTGGCTGCAAGTTCATGAGCCGTTATGTTTGCTTCATCACTGTAGTCACTTCACCTTATTATTGTGAGATCATTTTGGGTGAGTCTTAGGAATCACCATTGCTAAAGTAATCAGAGGGCTATTCAACTCAGGTTTTCATCAACTCCCCTATTTCTCACTAGTCTGTTTTATCAAAACAATGAACCTTTAGCTAAGTAGTTTTGCTTTTGCCTTATGTGCCAACTCATAACGTCAGAGGTTGCTTGCTTGTAGCTGGCGCTCAGTGCCTGAGCAGTGCATGGTGTGGGCACCCAGTCTCAGTGCAGTTCCATGCACTGTGGGAAAAGGTAGCAGAAACATCACCATGTGAAACTGCAGCGTCCTATAACGTGAAATATAGACTGGCTGTCAGTTGTGCCAGCACAGCAAACTGTGGATCAGCCCTTAACTGATTTCATTTCATCCACTATACTGATTTACATGAGCCAAAGGATGGTTCCCATTAAGTATTTGTGTTTGTGACAGAGGGTACATAGCCCTCTGGTGCCAGAATGCATTTCAGCTTGTGTTGCCGCAATTTAATAGGCAGACACTGCTGCTGAAGTAGTTTCTAGCAGGCACACAGTTCTAGTGTGGATGCTGCTTGTACATTTTTAGGTAGCAGGCCAAAGGCCAAACACAAACTGCACTCTGACAGTGTCAATAATGCAATATCATAGAACTGCTATAGACCTCACAGTTTACTCTGGTTCATGGTATAAAATAAAAATGCATTAAGTTCCAACCCAGCTGGCTATGTGGTCTCACAAGGACACCACACTGAATCTCCATCACCCAGTCAGACTTCTTCCATCTCAGCTTTTTTCATAAGGGCAGTTTTCCTGTAAAACCCTTGCTATTCTGCAACCTATCGGTGAAGCTGCAAGCTGCTTCTGCTGGAACAGTGCATAATTAAGCAATAATTTATATTCTATGCATGTATGCACAGAGCAATAAAGTGTTCTCAAGAGCTGCGTGCTGCTGAGGCGTTTAATCTGTGCACAGAAGGAGTTTACTGCAAAGCTGCTCCCTCCAAAAGGCTTTTGTCATCACTTTGTTGGGAGGGAATTCAGTTTATTCTTTAATAATTTCATTTGATTGTGATATAATTTAAATAGCTAATGGTACACACTCCACTTTAGGATCAGACCTCATTTTATTTGTTTGTTTGATGTACCTTGAAAATAGTAAAAGCTAGCGGGGCAGAGAGAAAGTAAAGATAATATTGTTTCACTTCTGAGATTTTTTTCCCCCCATAGCCCCACCACATAATAAAAAAGTTATGATAATTAAATAACCAACACTCCTTCCAGAGACCTCAGTGGCCACAAATTACCATCAATCACAGCTACTAGAAATACTTTAAAAGGGAGAAAAGGCAGAGATTCACATTTATTTGAGAACTGTGTGGTTTCAGAGGACATCTTAAAATCTATACCTTTGTGTTTCTCTTTTTATCTGCTGTTTTTTATAAGTAATACTTGACATTTCTATCTTTTGGGGGAAAATTTAAAAAAAACAAACAAAAAAACAGAATTGGAGAAGAACCAGGGTTTTTTTTGTTTGTTTACTTTGTACGTCTGACAGCACAGTTAGTTGGTGAGTCATTTCTGCCTGTCGTGGGGGGAAGGGAGAAAATGAGCATTGTTCTGTCAGATGTGGAAGAAATGTTTTCCAAATAATAAGAAAAATTCTTTGTTGAGAGGAGAGCCTCAGAGGTGGGCTTGGTGCCCAGATCATTTTAATTACTGGCTTTTTGAATTTCCCTTGACTTCAAGTTGTTGATAACTCCTTCAGGCTACAGTTGAACACCACATCCCTGGTCCTAGGGACAAGGATGTTCAGGTGAAGCTCCTGCCAGCGGGGTCTGATGCATCAGCACCACAAAGATTCACCTTTGTTTTCAGTATATTTAAGAAAGGCAGCAGTTCTTGTTTCTCATAATAGCACAGACCCTGTGAAATCCCTCAAGCTCTAGCACTCTGGAAGCTGAGCCAGGTCTGTGGGCAAGGGACGTGGGTCAGGGGGGCATTGGTGCGAGGCCAAACTCAAACATATTTGGTATGGATGGTTTGAGCCTGCTTGTGTTTAAATCATTTCACTCAAAAGCATTTCTGTTCTCCCTTGGAGGTAAGGTTTCAAAACTGCAAGCAGAGGCATTGCAGCCCCTCACACGGTTGGTCTTATCGGAAAGAAAAGGGACGTTCGTTTACTGAAAAAATTATAATTCCTAGCAGCAGAGGCCCACAGCTCTGCTTGATATAATCATGCTTAAAAACAGCTACAGCAAAGGGCTGTGACTCATAATCCGCATTTGGCTTTGATCAACAATGATATTACCTTTCCCAGCCATCCCTCTACTGATCCTGTCTGCCCCTGCAGCAAGGATGGCAGGACCCCAACCTTACACACATGTATAGCAAGTAAGTTGATCTCTGTCCTAAACAAATATCCAGTCTAAACGGAAGAGGCTTTCAGTGTAATGTTTAATATTCTTCTTCTATAATATACAAGAAAGAAAAGCAAAAGATAGTCATGAGGTATGTAATAGCACAGATGCTCAAACCACTCTTGTGGTCTGTTAGCAGGACAAGCTTTGTCAAAACCAGCCCGAGAAGGGCAGCCAGCTGTCTGATGTGGAGATGGGATGGAGACTTGACTACATGTTGAACAGCAGTTTTTGTGACACAGACACGGCATTACATGAAATTTCATCTCTCACCTGACTGAAGCATTTTGCAGTGACATGTGAATTCCCTTTGTCAAAAATGCTGCTGTTGCCTTGTCTCATTCATTAATGTTTTGCTTAGGATGATAACGTGTAAATCTTAGCACAAATTCCTTAGCAGGCTCTGCACTCTCCAGCTGCTGAAGGAGATGGTCTTTATCTCCCCTATCCAGCTCACATACCAGCACATCCACAGTGAGCTCTTATTACTGCCTGTCATTCACATTCTGTGTACAAGTGCCACAGACCAAGTGCTGAGCCTTGGACCACCAGCCTTCAAGTCTGGTCGTCTGCTCAGGCAACAGTCATGAGGCAGGTTTTTCCCAAAGAAAGAAAAGTTGGTATTGCTGTGGCTGCCTGAGGATCTGAGGCATTAGTGCACGTGCTGGGGTGCACCTCACTGATGGCAAGAACCTACCAGGAGAATGAGTAAGGGTTCCATTTGTTTGCTGGGCAAAGACAGAATCTCAGGGCTGAGGATACTCCTGATGTGCTGAAATCTTCCTACCTCTGAAGCACGGTGTCCATAGTGCAGTCAGTGTCATGGGCAGGAGTGACAGCCTTCCTTCCCCTGTCTTCCCAGCTTGGTGTATTACACAGTCTAGTAGAAGCTGCATTTCCAAGGTTAAGCTCAGCCTCTGCAGCTTTGCCAACCATGATACTTTTGCTATGATGGCCAACAATTGTCTAATTTGCAAGGATCACCCTTTGTGTTATTATTGTCAGTTCACGACAAAGAACCGCTGAACAGCCCTAGTGTAGTAACTGTGCTCAGTTTTCATCGGTAACCCTCCTGGTGAGAGGCCAGATTGAATACAAGTGGGAACTTCCTTGCTCAGCTGAATACAAACAACACATAGCACTTGTATAATGGCCATAAAGATTCCTCTAGGTTGTATAAAATGGTGTATATATATATTTTTTTGTGCCTGTAATGAATAGCACTAGGGAGGCTGATAAACCTGTGCTGCATAAGACATCATGCAGAAGCACTGAGGGTGACTGGCTGAAGACCTTGCTATGCATCCTCTAACATCGTGCATGGCAGTCATTATTTATCACCCATGGGATTACAACATTCTCCAGTGAAGGGGCAGCAGGGCCGCAGCCTTTCTTTAAAGAAGTCTCATGCTTGTGATTTGCTTTATCCTCTTTGTTGCTCATTATTTTTTATTGATCATTGGTTGTGGGGCAGAATACCCCCCAGCAAGGCCAAGTGCCCATGGGCTCCCTTTGAATACGAAGAGTAAACAACATTCCTTTCATTGAAGAGCTTGTAATCAAAATAGGCAAGACAAAGCATGAAAGCACAGGGAGTTTTTGTAACCCAAAGTTATTTCCTTCTCTTTTGTACGTAGCAAATGCAGCTTCAGTCTGGTCACACAGATTTTCCCACCCACCTGTCTTAACAAACTTAAATTTCCAGAGAGCTGAAATTATCATGTTCTTGCTAGCAAAGAGACACCTTTCGTGTCATTTTCTAACCACAGCCATTTGAAATGAGCCACAGAGCTTGGTTCAGAGCACAGTGACTCTGATGGATCCTTTTTAACTTGATCCCAAAATGTACTACCCATGTTGACATATCACACAGGGAACAACCATGTTCTTGCCAGACACTTTCATGTTAATGGATAACTTAAGTACCTTGGTGAAACACAGATAGGAGCGTATGGTTTCTAATCAAATGACCTGATTTTTTTAATAAGGGATTCTGGGAGAGATACCTCCCCATTTATTCTGTTCTGGGCTTTGAATTAGCGTAGGACATCTCTGAAGACAGTTCCAGAGCCTGGGGTCTCACAAGGACTCACAAGTCCAGAGCACTGACTGTAGACTAATTGGATGCTTGTCAGAGGCAGGAAGGCCATTTTTATTTAAATAGGCATAGTAAGTTCCACAGTACTTTGCTGGTCCTGACTGATACCCCGTGGCACTATCATAACACAAGTACCTATGAATACACTGGGCTGTCTGGCAACTATATGTAACATTAGGGGAGGCACCCAGAGTTCTCATATTCCCTGACTATTACGACGCAGAATATCTACAAGAGGCACTCCAAAACACATTGGAGAAAAGACCAAATACACAAAGCAAAGACCTCAGAAAGGAAACAGAGAAAGGGACGTGTCAGTGGTCTCACAGCAGGTCCATGACAGATATTTCCCAAAGATTCTAGACCAGGAGGTGAGTATGGTGGCATGTCCACACATTTGTGGTGGTCTATATTTGTTGCTACAAATGCCACCAGTTTCTGAGCCTAATTCCAGGCAAATTCACCACATAATCTTACTTGTGTCTTCAGGGTGGGGAGCGTAAAATCAATATAACTGCAAGTTAAAAAAGCAAAGTATCAGAGAAAAAATGGGGAAAGTGTTGCAAAAGAAAAGCAGGGGCAGGAAAGAGTAGAAGGAGGCAAGGACACCAAAGGAAAGAAGCTTGACACTAAAACCAGGTTGGCTACAACTGCTTGGGGGGATTGTGCTATCTTAGGGATGGGACTAGGTGATTTCTCACTAGAAGCTGCTAGTGGATAGATGCAGGACGTGCTGCTCAGGTAGCACACATAGTGTGCTGCTGATCTGTGCATGAACAGCAGGATGACACACAGGGCAGACCACATGTGCTACTATAGCATGTGTCCTGTAGGTTGCCTTCTGTGCCCAGGGCTCTCCTGGCAATTCAGGGAGACCCACATACGGAAGAACTGGAAAGAAAAAATAAGCCTCCAACTTTATGATAACTTTAGCTGTTATCTCCTGAGACAGGTGTGTAGCATCTGTAGTTATCCATTATTTGGTGTGTGGGTGGAAACTGACATTTCAGGAGCTCAGTGTTTAGCTTTGATGAATCTAGAGGCCAAAGATCAAAATTAGAGTCATCTGGGTGGGCTAAGGTTCAGCTTCATCTGATAAGTGTCTTTCTATAACACTTGCCGATTGACAGAGTTATGAAGCCTATCCTCACTGTATTCTCAGGAAGAAGTGAAATGATGCTGCAGAGATGGAAAACAAGAACAGGATATTTTGAAGAGTTCCCCAGTATTGATGAGGGCATCTACTTTGCAACTGGAGTCAGGCAAAGGGTAGAATCTGAATTTTGTGAGGGATTTTAATATTTTGAGAGTCGTATTTCAAAGGGGAGCATATGCTGAAAGTTTTTTAGATTTTAATATAAGGAAAGATTGGGGAAAAAAAACCTCAAGTAATTTCAAATGTATGTTTCAACAGAGCCAGAATATGTCAAGTGTTTTGTAATGCTTTGTTCTATAAAAACCCACCATTGAAATTTGAAATTAAATTAAAAAAATAAGCCTTTTTTCCCCAAAAATAAATATGGAAACACAATGATTGATTCTGCATTTGCCTAAAGCAAAATTCAAAAAAAATCAATGATATCATGAAGTGTTCTTCTTCCCAAAGGAGTGCTCATAATGAAAAAAATGTTCCTGTTGACGTTCCTCCGCACAGCTCTGTTCAGCATCAGATCAATATTCAATGCTCGAGTGGCACTCAGTTCTTTCCCCTTGGAGCTGCTAGACCAAGCTGTTTTCTATATGAACATCCTTCCTTAAATATTGCTTTACTGTTTCCACCAGCTCTTCTCAGGTGGCTCAGAAATTTTTATGTCTATCCGTCTTCTAACTTCTCTTTGTTTTTTTCCCTCCCTCCTTCTCCCCTTCCCACTCTCCTCCAGGAACCTTCTGCATCATTTCACTGTGCACGTGCGTGGCTGGAATCAACTTTGAGCTCTCCCGCTACCCCCGCTACCTGTACGGACTTCCCGACGACATCAGTCATGGCTATGGCTGGTCCATGTTCTGTGCGTGGGGAGGCCTGGGCCTCACTCTTATCTCTGGCTTCTTCTGCACTCTGGCCCCTTCTGTCCAACCTGTCCCCAGGACCAACTGCCCCAAATCTAGACCTGAGAATGGGACGGTGTGCTAAAACAAATAGCAAACAAATACTCACACACATATACATATATATGTCTATGTATACCTATACATGCATATATATGTATATATAATTATATATATATAATCTCAAATCAATGCCAGTGCCAAGATAGAGCTGAGTCCAACACGGCACTCACATCTCCACCAGACTCTATGTTGCTTCGTTCTTTCTCACAGCAATGGGGAAGCTTTTCTCTCACATGGATCTTCCATCCAACTCTTAACTTCAGCATCATATCCTAGAGGTTGAATGAACATACAGTTGCACCTACGTACTGTCGCCTGGGAAAGGGAACAGGGGGTCTGTGTGGGGTATGTGGAACCAGAATCTGTAGAGGACATGGAGGGTGGGGCTGGGAGGGGGACAAAAAGCCTGTCCATTGCAGCCAGAAGGGGAAAATGCAAACAGCACACAAAGGAAAAAATCAAGTGTTTGAGGCACCTCGACAACATACCTCCTCAAGGACATTATCAGAAAGTCTACCACTTTCTTTTTCTTTCTTAAAATGAAATGACAGAAGCCTACCCTGTCATGGATTTTTGGTTTTGTTCAGGTTTTTTTTTGCTTAAAACGCAGAAAATAAAATGGACAGAACGTGTGGGGAAAAGCAGAAAAACATTTTCTCTTTGCCTGCCAAACTTTAGAGAGAAGCAAACAAGTGAAAATAACAATAATAAACAAATCTAACAACATAAAAACAGAAAACAAAAAAAAGCCTCCACGAGGACATCTCAGCGGACTTTCCAACAATGTGGTTTTAATCTTCCAGCTGCCTTACATCCAGGCTTACAACTGAGGCTGAACTGCTAACATAAATGCAGCAGAAGGCCTTTTGAAAATGCTGTGATACATGTGTGTATAACTTTTTCTTCCCTCTTCTTTTATTTATTTATTTTTTAAAGAAAAACAAAAATTTAAAACATTGCAATGTGATTGTCCACTAAACCATCCATGCTGTGTTTGTGGTCCAAGACTGAGGCACCGCAACTGCAGAAGAGTGAGAAAAGCCATCAGGTCTGAGGCAGCATGTCTCCTCTGGTGGATTTCAGGATGATTTTTTGTTTTCATGGAGCTTCTGATTGTTCAGGATTGTGGATCCAAGGGAAGACCAACCAAGGAGAAGGGAGGCGGGGATGCCCTGGCAGTTGTTCTTCCCAGGTATTTGCTGGAGTGGGATTTCATCAAGTTTCTGTTTTGGATGTTTCAGACATGGCAAAAGCCATTGCCAAGGAGGAAAAGGGGAGCCAATTTTTGTAAGGGAGAAGTAAGGAATGCCTCTTGTTGTGTTCATATATGCCAAATAAGACCTTCCTACATCTTGTCATCAGATACTGCCCCAGTTCACTGGACATCTCCACTATCCACATGGGAGAACTGTGTACAGATGGAAGCAAAAGAGTCAGGTGCAGAGAACGGAATCCATTTCCCATAAGCTCAAGCATTGTATGATATAATTGTGAACCTGCAAATGGGACTCTCTCTTTTTTGGTCTTTCTCCTTATCCTGCTAATCCTTTTCCCATTGTCTCCTCTTTCCTTCACTCCGCTCTTCCTGTTCTTCAGGTCATAGGTCCCAGAAGAGCTAAATGAACAGCTAAGCTTGGAGAGGTGGGTGAATATCATTAGAGGAAGCAAAGCATTTTGGCTATGAGGGCAGCGGGTCCTTGCAGGGGACCAGTGCCTGAGGAAAGGATGGGGAGAAAGGGCCAATGATATTATCAAAGGGAGTCTGACCAGGTGATGACTGAATGGGCATGTGTAGGAGTGAGGGTACCACCGACAAACTTTCAGGCAAAGGGAGACAAAGCAAAGAAAAAAGGTCTCCCCTAAAGCAACTCAACCCTATGTGCTCTTAATTCAGGGATAGTACTAGCAATCCTTTCTTACATGATAGGTGCATGCCATCAGTCCTCATTAGTCAATAAAAAGTCATCCTCTGCATCTAAAAAATCTTATCAGGAGAAGGAGGCAACTTGTTGAGACTGTGCCTGCTGCACAGAAATGAAGGCATTCATTTCCCAGTCATGCCACTTATATAGCTGGCAAGAAACAGTATTTTGCTTGACTAAAAAAAATCCAATCCACAAGTATTTCTTATGCAATGCATTTGCATCGCCAGCCATTCCCCTTCCAGCCCTGCTTCCTCTCCCTGTTACACCTTGTGATGATGTTGTTGCTTTATTAACAATGCCCAAAGAAATTAAGTTTCTGGTGGGCCTTTGGAGTAGAATAGATTTGGGTTTCTTTCATTCTTGCTCAACTACCTAGATTTTGCTTTCTCTAATCTACCAATTCGCCAAACATGCAATGCCAGCTGCCAAGTCAGTATGTTGCCGCTGAAGTGCCACCCCTGGCAACTGAAGTTTTGTTATTTCATTTTCCATTAGATGTGACCAGAGAAAGTATTAATTTATTGATGTTGAAAATACAACCTTTTGAAGAAACTTCCTTTTAAAGTAGACTGGTTTCTTTCTTTTTTTTTTTTTTTTTTTTGGAAGGTTTTTAAATAGAGTAGTTCTGAAAAGCTTTGAAACCGTTCGACTGTGCAAGTGCCTACTAGGTAAAAAGGGTCCTGAAATACCATTGGACAAAACAAGGAAATTAAAAACAAAAACAGTTCTTGGAAAGATAAATGAAAACTGAAGGCAGAAAACCAGCAACTGAAGCCAAAAAGAAATTTATTTTAAAAATTGTTAATTTCTTCAAAATATGAAAAAAAATTGAGGAAAACCAATTTCTCATTAAGATATTAATCCTTTATGAAAATGAAAACTGTTTAATTAGAACAGATTTGAATGCAAATTTTCTTCTTCCTCTGTAGCGGTAAGTGTGATAGGGAAGGTGTTTCATGTGAATACAGATACCTGGAGTGATCCAGGTAAACTAAAGGGCACAGAGGTATGTAGCTGGAGTCTACCATCAGGCCCTGTGGCATGGGAAGTGGTACAACAGCTCCTGTGGCGATGTACCCTTGCTTATTTTGTCGCCGTTCACAGTATGTATTCTTTCACAGATACAGTTTTGGCAGAGATATAGCAGTAAGGTTTAAAGAAATGGAAATAATTTTGCTGTTTCATGGATTCTCAAAGCTTTCTTTCTGTAGCTGACTTGAAAAATAGTTCTACCTTGATGAAGTATTCTCTGATGGTGTTGGTTTACAAGCTGTATTATGAGCCCGTGTGTTTGTATGTGGCAATGGTGGAAGAGGGTTATGATTATTTTTTATTCACAACAGAAGAGCATTAACTTTGGATCTTTGAGCCAATTCCACAATTTTCTGCTTGCTGTATCATAAACTCCATAAGGCCCATGTGACTATGGAGCACTTAAAAACTATGGGAGTAAGTGTCTGAAGAGATAATCATACTACCTTGATCTCAAACTGGATCCCCAATGAGATCATTTGTTCAAATGCCAGTTCTCTCATCGTTGCCTCAAGTAAGGGCAAAACCCCCTTGGAATATTATCGATTTTACTCTATGCAACTCACAGAACTGAGAGGAGCCCAATGTGCTTCAGTACTCTTGAATGGGGCTCACAGCCCTACCACGCTTTCTGATGGCTCAGACTCGTCTTTAGAGTAGGGTTGACTCAAAATACATTCAGATCCAAATTTGCTGTTGTTATTGTCTCCACCTACCCTGAGCACATCTGGTCTGAGTTTCTGCCTTTTGTGAAGGCTTTGAAATATCTTTCTGAACAGAGATTGAAGCTTTTTGACTAGTGTGAGGTTTTCTAATTGGAGGAGTAGTTAATTAGAAATCTGTTAACTATGATAACCACCATCAAGGGGCTTAACCCTGTTCCTCAGATCTCTGGTGGAGAGCCTAAGCATGTGCTTTCCTTGGAGCATATGACTAACACCCTTAACTTTGGTAGCCTATTCATACGCTTAAAGCTTGTACTTCCCTGAATGATGTTCAGCTTCCTGAAGAGTCCAGCTCCTGCTCTTCCTATCTCCCCCTTGTAGACAAAGTGACACTCTCATCCTATCCTGATGTACCAGTGGATGTCTCCCTTTCCATGAAATAGTACTGCGCGATCTGTAGCTGGCAGACTCTTCCCCACACGCGGCCTTGCATTTTGCACTGCTGGGACAACATGCCTCTACACTCCAGAGAACACAGAGGAACTTGACTGCAGTGACTGCAGATATCATGAAATGCCAGTCCTTGGGATGCAGGACGAATTGGCTCAACCCACTGCAATCTGCAGGCTGAGGTTTTGTGTATAGTGACTCTCAGTTATTGTACTGTAAAGTTGTCCCATGATTGTGGCGAGTTAGCTACAGGGGATTGTGCTGTCCATCCCTGCAGGGGCATGGTATGTGTGAGGGGGCTCCATGGCAGGAGTCCTTGTGCTCTGTATCTTATATACTTTATAAGACACCTTCTTCAAGCTAAAGCTGTTTGCGTGTTCAAATTCCTGACTCATATTGGTCGCCTGTATATATCATCTCTCTCTCTCTTCTCCCTCTCTGCAAACACACAACTGATCTTCCCTGATCTAAACAGTACCGTCTCTCCAGTTATATTCCTAGTTGGACTTCTTTTTGCTTTCTTTCTGCCCCAGGGATAATCACAAGTGGATCACAGACCACCAGAGCAATTTTTTTGAAATATTGCTTTTGAAAATTGCCATTACTTTTTAAAATGTTATTCCAGCTGCAGTAACAAATGAAAGGTAAAAAAAACCAAAATCAAAACACTTAGAGTCCTCTAAATAGCCCTCTAAACAGAGGATCCTCATCCTCCCAGGGAAGAATCATGAGAATGCATGTATTCTACTTCCCTGTAGATGCAAGTTACATCTAGCTATGGTATGTGTGGTTCACTGGACTATGAATTAAACCAGGCTGGTGAAGGAGAGGACTGATATGCCAGGGGTATCTCAGATTCCCAAGCATTCCTGGAATTGTGCCTCCTTGGCTGTCCATTTATCCACCATGCAGCACATCTGAATCAGGCTCATCCCTGGAGCCCCACTGATAAGCAGAGCTCAGAAGAAAATCACTGTAATCTGTCCTTAATTCTTGAGTGCCAAGCTAACTGCCAGCAGTGAAATGGAGAGAAAATAATATGTTACCAAGTATAGCTTAAATAAAGACATACATTATTCAGGCTCTTTCTTCTGTGTGTGTCTCTACATAGACCTAGAAGGGCTACAGGCGTTCTCAGGCACATTCACACACACAAAAAAAATATTGTGTGTCCTTGCCCCCTGGTTTTGCACTCTTTCATGGCCCTCACTGCTGTGCTCATCCAGCAACAAGGGAAGACTTAAGGTGAAAAACTGAGACAACTCCGAACAATTGTCAGGCACCACTGAGAGACAAAGAATAAAAAGTGTGCATGAAGCACAAACAGCACGTAAACATTCGCGATGGATGGATTTCCAAGGTTGGAAACTGAGTTTCAAAAAATCCTAAAGTTTGACTGCAAACTCCAGGTCAGATCCACAAGATCTTGATTCTGCCAATCTAAACTGAAAACTCATTAAAACAGGGTTTATCCCAAAACTTATAGCCCCACTGTTTCCAGTCATAACCAGGAATATAATGCATCAGCTCCAGAATCTGTTGAAGTCCACAGAAAGCTTCCCCTTGGCTCCAGTGAGTTTTGGATGAGGTGCCTTAGAAAATATTTTAGCTCTGTCTTGGTTAACACTGAAAATTAAATGCATGCTTATATACAATAACTGACCATTGATTTTAGACAGTCATCAGATGTTACCTTCCCTGCTCCATCCCTAAAATTTAGGCTTTCCACTCTGTCTGCCCCACAAAGACCCCAATCCCTCTTCAGAGCCATAGTTAGAGTTTGCAAAATTTCTTAAAACAGATGACCTACTGCTGATGCCAGAGTCCTCTGACAAGCTCTCTGTTGATATCTGTGAGAAAGCAGGAGCCTGATACGATGCTGTCAATCTAGTTGCAGTTCGCCTTGCAGTGAGGCAGTGAACAGCTCAGGGCAGAAGCATCCTGAAACATGGCAGCAAGATTCTCCAGAGGTGATCATCTGTGCTCTTCAATACAAGGTTCCTACAGAGCTACTTCTGATCCAGTCAGTCCTGAGCTAGCCATCCTACCTCCAAAAAAGCAGTTGTGTCCACAAGTCCTTACTACCTTCTAGTGCCACAGACACTAACCACTCATGTGTGATACTTACAGGTATCATTTTCTGAGTGTGTAAGGCTAAGGTAAGAAAACTGAAGTCCCATGAAAAGAAAAGCCTTGGTATTCACAAGATTGGTTCTTGTAATCCGCTCTTGAAAGGTGCTTCTGTAATATAGATGGCCTTAGTCACAAGAGAAATAATTGCACAATATCACCTCCAAATCAGAAAAGTTTATGATCTCCTAGTGTAAAAATCCTGCTGTGCCGACGCAGCACCATGGCAGGACACCACCTGAGTCTTATTTCTGTTCCCTGCAGAGGGCTTGTGTGGGCTGTTGGCAGCACAAAAACACTGATTAATGCTCCTCTGCACAGCAAGAAGCTTCACATCCCCATGGTCTGAGTCCTATGTGTGGCAGCAGGGCACAGGAATATCTCTGTAAAGGCAATTCCTTTCAAGCGGCCTTGTTATTTTGCCAGCTGGTCAGAAATACCCAAACAGCAACAGCGATTCTGTGTTAGATGAGAGAAAGAATCAAGTCTTCAAAAAGCTGCATGACCTGTGGGTTTTGCCCCAGTTCCAAAGTGATGAAGACACCAAGGAGCATGAATCAGACATGGCTCAGCCTCCTGGGGCCAGCTACACAAAAGAGCCTCAGCATCCAATTCCCAGTTAGGTAGTGAATAGGAGTGAAACACTAAATACCTTTGTTGTGTGCGTAATTTTTTTAAAAAGACATATATGCACCTAATTTGCTTAAGATCTTGTGACATTTTATCTCAAGAATAGTTTTCATCTGACTCTGGAGCATAAGGCTGCATATTTTTTTTTATCAAAGGTTATTCATTAACAATAGAGATCAAAAAAAAGATTTGACTAATCAGAACAATAAAATACAAGTGCAGCCTTAGACTATTCAGGTAGAGCGTACGGAATTATTTATAACTCCTGGGTACCAACAACAATCACAGATATCTAATTTAAACTGTTACTATTTTTACTCAGCAATTTCAATCACTTAGGGTGTTTATATTCATGTATTTGTCGTTTGATCTTCTGCAGGACAAAATTTTCCCTACTTACACACACACAAAAAAAAGGTCCATATTTGAAGACACTTGAAGATATTTTTCTGCAGTAACTTTAATTATTTTAAAGCATTTTGAGGCTTAGTATGACAGGCGTTACAACTTTCAAAGCTGTAAACTGTACCTGAAATGGCCTTGAACTTCCAGTTCTTTCTCACTTAAAATTCCCTTTGATTACAGGTCATGGGAATCAAGAGGAACTTTTCTTTCTTAATAACTGTAAGACTGAGTCCAATTTATGTGTATATGTGATGAGGAAATTTAGGTAAGAGGCTGTGCTTCTACGTCAGCCCACTTAAGGATCTTTTTCATAGATACAAGAACAGTCACTGCTAAGTCACTCCAAATTTATATCGATCGCTTTTTCTAAAACAACAATAATTATACTTGTGTGTGGCTGGAATAACACAGTGGCAAATCTGGCCCATAAGCTGACAGACATGTATGTGTATATATGTGTGTATATATATGTATATATATTTGTAAATTTATGAAAAGTGTCCATAGCCTCATGATTGCCTGAAATAACCTGAGATTGATGTACAGAATTTCAGACAAAGGACTGTTTCTTTTTCAAAATCCCCATTTATCTCAGATATAAATCAAAACAATATTTCCCTCCCCTCCCCCCCAGGAAAATCCTCATTCTGCCATTGTGCCAGCTGAGGAGGGGTACCACACTGAAGCCAGCGGCATGCATATCCACACACGTACATCCATCCAGTCGTAGGACTGGGTCTCAAGGGCTTTTCTAAGAAAAGAAATGGACTGAAAAAGCCAGGGCAGAATTTCTGTTCCACATTAGCTGTCTCAGTAGACTCAATTATCCTTTATTAAGAGGTCCTTTGTACAGATGCTGTTCTTGTGCACTAGGTGTTCATTTGAGGGGCACCTCTGTGGGTGAAGTCAAGCTACACAAAGTCCTAGCCTTTCCAACCTGAATTCGTCCCCTTGAACCTTAAACACCTAACTGAGCTTGTTGTGTTAATGGTCTCATCTCCTTTAGTTAACAAAAGACAGTCACTTCCAGATGGTGAACCAGTGAAAACTGTCATTTAAGTCAGCTTTGGGAGCCTTGTCTTGCTCCACAGAGTGATGGCCTATCTTGAGTGGTCTGAAGACTTTAAATCATGGTAAGATGATGAGTCAGGGACCTAGTGCATAAGAGCTCTAGATGCATGGCCTGGCTCACCATGCAAAACATAGATGTTAATTGTCAAAGACTATTGGAGCAAAAGGAGATGTTCATGACAGCCTTCCCTGCCACAGCTGCAGCATATAGCATAGGGCTTGTCCCAGCCACTGTAAATTGTGTTTGAGGTGAGTTCCTGATAGTGATCTCCAGGGTGGTCCCAGTGCTGGGGGCGCAGAGATCTTTGGTCTGAATTCTTCACATTTCTCAGCATTACTGAAGCAGTTCAAAGAGGGGATCTACACCCCAAAAGTTTGAATAGCTGCACTGTTCAAAGGTTGCTTTCTTGCTCTGTCCCCAAACTGGCCTGAAGAAAGTCATCTAGCTGGGAGCTATAATAAAAAAAAATCCCCTCCAAGGTAGAGTTTGGGTAGTTTAATATTTTTTTTTCCAATGTTAATAACAGCTTTACACACAGCTTACATGGAGATTAAAGAGATTGCAATTTCATTCCTTATTGTTGGGATTATAGTTGTCCTCAGAAAAATCTAAACAAGGAGACTCAACAACAGAATGAACTGTGACTGGATTATTCAAAAAGCTGCTCAGACAAAGCTGAACATACATTTCCATCCCATGGTGAGATTCTCTCAGAGCCAAAATCTGGATAGCAAGTCTGTATGGAAGGAACAGCAATTTAAACCAGTAAAAGAACTTTGGAGCTCTTGTATATTCCCATATTTTACCTGAATAAAACAAACACAGACAGAGGAGTGAGAGAATTAAACTGATTTCTGAAAAATTCAGGGCTAAGTGAACCTTAGATGTTGTATCAAAGTACGATCACTACTATTTATTTCTACAACTAGATTTAAGTCAATTACTTGACAATCCTCACCCATCCCTCAGAATAAATTTATTTTTTAAAATACTGTTAAGGTTATGGCAAGAGGGACTTCAGCTGGCCTGCAGGCACCTATGAAGTAAAGATGCGATACTATGTACCACTAAGGGAAAGACTAGATTGAAAGTAGAAGATACAACTGAGTTCTAGGGATCAAAAGTTATTTTTCAGCATAATATGACCTTGACCAAGCTGCACTGTTTCATCCTGACATTTCTCTCCTGTTCTCCCGTTGCCTTTTTTGAGGAATCAGATCTGTATCTATCTCTGTTCCTTTTTCTCCCTCTGTATGAGAGAGAATATAGAGATGCTTTCTGTAAATATGTCTTCTCTAAATCCCATTCCATGCCAACTCTTGCATATGTGACTGTTTTGTCATTTGAGATGTCTGTGAAAAGAAATAAAGGCTTTAAGAGTGAACTCTGGAAACAAGAAGCTCGAGAATAAATCAAATATAAGGATCCAGCATCATTTTCTACAAGACTTTTCAGAATGTTCCTAAATCTCATCATTGCCCTCCCTCTTTCTTTCTCTGTGAGAGGGATGGGGACAGTCCTGAGTTATGGGACTCTAAAAAGTTGCTCTTCTAGCTGTTGACTCACTGTGTCCCACATGGGTCTTGCAGAGTTTTCCGTACTTTACTGTCAAAGGAAACCTCTTTTTAAAAGTTGATAGAGTCAGTGTGCAACATCACATGGGAGAAGGTTTTAAAGAGTGGCTCTGTCCTGGTTTATCTTTCTTTTCTGTTCTTTACAACAGCCCTACATGTCCAGCCATGCACAATCTCCTCCCTGCTAGGCTGACTTTGCCAAGGCTGTCGTTTGTCAAGAGGTACCTCCCTGGACCCTCATCCTCACCTGTTTGTCTGACCTCCTAATGAAAGCCATAACCAATCCTGTGACCCTGCAGCAGGGAGTGAATGCACAGCCTCCCATGGGATGGCAGCAATACCTGGGCACCAGGGCAACCTTAGGGGGTAGGCAGGAGGATGGATGCAGTTACCATGGACATCTCGCATCAGAGAGCTAAAACATCACCTTGCTCTGTGAATTGCCACTGTGATACTCATGAACCACTCGGCCAGTTCAGAGCTGTGGGTCTGACTCCTCGCTGTCTCACGCTTGTGCCATCACATACTTCTATAGCAATGACCAGAAGGCATGGCAAAACATGTCTGTGTGAAGGCAGTAGCATTTTGCAACAGAGTCAGCAAGAAATCAGACTTGCTGGACTCTCCTCCATCCACAGCCAGTGCATCTCATGCAGACATATGCCCTCTAGGATTTCTTCTGCCACAAGTTACACTCACCCTAGCCATGTGCCATTACTCTGGCCAAATAGTTTTAGAGGGTTCCCCTTCCTTGACTCCCTCATTGATCCTCTCTTACTTACGGAAAAGCATCTTTTTGCTCAGAAGAAATGAAACACCTCCCATAATGTCTCCGTTCTTTGGTGATGACAAAAGTTGCAGTCTCCACTGTTTCTAACTGGCAATTTGGGAGGCATAGGATAATAACTTGCTTAAATGCTTGAAAACTGAAGTATGTCAGCACTTTCCTAGGATATTCCCAAGTAAAATGATATAATTGGTACAAGATATTTGTCATGTGGGTGCATCTTGGCCAGATGTTTATGTTTCCTAAGTGCAGTACACATGCATCAAAGCTGGAATAGAAAAGACCTAGAATGCCACATTAGCTGGGTGTATTTGGAGAAATGCATCAATATGTTTTGTTTATCTGGCAGATTTTGTCTTTAGAAAAATTTACAAGTATGAGTCACGTCAGACCTGTCTGAGGCAGGTAGGTATTATAGCCATTTTAGAGATAGGAAGCTAAAAGCCTGGGAAAAGACCTAACCTTAAGTGGTTTGTTGCCCCCTTGCAACTTCTACTATCTGCAGGTGAAGCCTTCTGGTTTAAGCACTTTTGAAAATCCAGACTGTAGCTGGTTTATCCAAATGTGCGGTGGCTGTAAACATGACAGCCAGGACTAGGACACTCAGGATCCTGAGTTCATCAGAGCGCCGCTACAGAGCTTTGATCCCACAAAGCACATAAGCACTTGCCTAATTTCAAGCGCGAACATCCCATTAATGATGCTATTGCCATGCTTAAAGATAGGCATGTGCCTAATTGCTTTGCTAGATCGGGAATTACATTAAAATACATTAAAATCTAGCATATTTTGAAAAATGTCAGTTTCTGATTATGTTTCAGTCATTGTCAAGGATATTTCAACTAGGTATGCGGCTGCTCGACCAAGTGGAGCACTTTTTAGCCAATCTGAACAGATTAATGAGTTTTGGGTAGTAACATTCAGTTGTCAGAAGTAATTGAGGGTGGCACATCCTGCAAGATTCAGAATTCTATGCTGCTGCAAGAGGAAAAGTGTTTCCTGTAGCCATTGGTGCTAACAATATTAACAACTGACTATTGCATTAGCTCGTTCTGGTCAGATGTGAGTGTGGTGGCTAATTTCACAAGTAATATGGCATCTTCTCAAGTGTGTTGTACTTTTCCGTATCTTCTTGTAATCTGTTGCAGAAGAGGTGAACACAAGTTGTTTAAACATGAAACAAACCCAAACATCTTGTCCCGTTAATCCAAGGTGCTAATCTGCAGACACACGGGTGTTTGTGCACGTGCATCAGTGTTTGCAGGACCATGGTCCTGGAGGATCATTTTAGTGGCAGTGTTGAAGATCAGGGAACTAACAGGGGGAATGAACAAATCCCTGCAACTTTGAAAGACAAAAGTCGCAGAAAGCATCACAGGCCTTTGCTGAAAAACTGGCTACATCTTACAATTTTCTTTTTGTTTTGTTTCTGTTTGGTTTTGGTTTTATCCAGATTGGCACAGAATACTGTATTTCCATTGATTAAAATCTTGTCTGGTAACTAACTAAACAACTTGTTCATGGAAAAATAAAAAAAAATAAATAAGTAAACTGTCAATTGTGGAATGTAAACTGATTAAACAAATAAAAAAAATCATGTTGTGTGTTTTAAGCATTTGTGTCTGCTTGTGTCAGGAGCAGGTTTGGGCACCTCTCGCCACTCCCATCCCCATGTGAAGGATGAAGGACAAAGAACAGAACTGGACAGTGGGTGGTCTCTAAGCTATGGGGTATTGGAAATACTCTTTAAAAAACATTGAATATAATGATTAGATGGATTCTGATCAGAAACACTATGCAAAACATTGCAAACACAACCAGTATCTCAACCTGACTCTTTATGAAGAGGTTTTTCAGTCTGTCCTATAAGAGAATGATTCTTGCTGGAGCCTTGGGATCTGCATGTACTCTAATACCATTAATCCCTTTTGGAGCCACTTAATGTCTAGAAGTCTGTGATTTGATTGAAACAGAGAGAGACAGAGCAGTAGTTTAGCCCTTACTGTCCCCCAGTAAATAAACAAAACCAAATACAAAACACAGTCTTTTGGGTTTTCAGTGCTCAGCTGTAAAGACTTCAGGAAACCTGGCAGGCAGAGCGCTGCACTGGTATTAGTGCTTCCTCATTGCATTTCTGTCCTCAGGCCAACAACGACAAATCAGACATATATTTGCTATACAGCTTTGAGTGTGCAACTGGAGTAGCGCTGCAGGTTTCCCAGGCTCAAGACCCAAAGATCAGGCTATTCCAAACAAGCGTATAGGTATAAAAACTACCCCAAATGTATAAAAAGAAATTAAGAAAAATGGACAAAAGTGCTTTCAGCTATCCTAGCAGGGGAAAAGCAAAAGAGTTGATCAATGAGAAACCCACAACTTTTAGGTTTTTTAATCAATGAGTTTTAAATTATCTAGAACTGAAACGTTACAACAAAAATGCAGCCAAAGTATTTTTAAAATGCAAATATTTTGTTCAGTATGGTGTTAAACACTGAAATTGTTCATGCTCATTGTTTTTACCTGATTTAGCAGTTGTACTTGCCAAGACCTGATAGTGGAAAATAAGGAGGAACCTAAGCCATCCTGCCAGGTGGCACGTTTTTCTAGCTGATGATTCTTCCCAAGCTGATACGTTTTCAGCAACAGACTTTGGGCTGTAGCAACAGCAATCTCCTGCAGTTCTCAGGATGGAGTCCTTCCTTCCCCCGAGGAGGTGCTAAAATATCAACTGCAGTAAGGAGCACAAAAGGGAATTCTCTGTCAACAATCTCCTCAGTAAAATTCCTTTACATCTTCCCTGTCACTAATGCCTGAGGAAGTGAGAAACCTTGGTGCTATACTAAATTCAGAACTTGGAGGTTGTGCCTATTTTTGCCACAAGTAAAATTACTTGCATTACCAGTGCTTATGACCTGCCTGCTCCTGTGAAAAAAAAAGTCTGTGGGGCAAAGTGGAGAGCAGGAGCGGAGAGAGAGCAGGCTGGGGGATGTGGAAGTTAGCAAACCCCGAGGCAAATGAAGGGGTTGAAGGCTGTACAGAGAAATGTTTGTTGTCATGAAGGATCAAAACACTTTCAATTAAAGTTTCCCCTTCTTGCCTACTCATGCCCATGCCACCAGACACAGCTGCCCAGACACCTGTCCTCATCTGCTTAATGAAAACCCTCTGCTTTAGCAGAAAATACCATCAGTAGGGCTGCTTGGGTCTTTGCTCTGTGACATCAGCAGAGGCAATGTGATTCATTGCTGCTAAAAATGGAAGCCTGCAGAGCTCACTTTGTGGCAGGTGAGAAAGCAGTGATCGCAGGAAAGCCTCGGGTGCATGACCACCAGGGTAAAGGTCTCACTTGCTCAGTATTTGCATGGAGAATGGGGAATAAGAACATCAACCAAAGGAGACAGCTGGTCCTTGAAGGTTGAGCTAGAGACAGTGTTGAGGAAAGGCCTGTGCTGTGGAGAGAGAATGGCTTGACTTGAGGAAAGATTTGTGCATAGAACACCAAGTTTGCATTAGCCATGTGAGAGATGAATTTTAACGCCCTCATGTACCGTTTCTCCTGCAGCACCCAGGGTTGTCCAACTCTGCTGCTGCAGTCTCTGTGGTGCCTTGCAGGCTGTTCCTGCCTTCTTGGGGTCTGTCTCTCTGGCATGAGGGGAGATGTCAGGCAGTGCTGTAGCACCCACAACACAGGATCCTGCAATCCAGCTAGACAAAGCAGACAGCAAGCAAGAGAAAGCAACTCATTAACTGTAGTTCACTGCAGAGGAAAAGGACAACACATGGATTAGAATAACTCAACATTGCACAAGCTGCCTGTGGCAGAGCAGGGGCTTGCTGTGATCTTGTTAGGCTGTCTCAGTCAGGAAACCAAGGGCTGAGGCTGCCTTGTATGTACTCTCCTTCCCCGCTGTGCTGGGCATTTGCATTTTGGGAAGTGTAGCAGGAGCATTCATCTCTCATGGTCCAATTCCTGCTTCGAATCAGTGCCATTGCCTTCAAAGAAACCTCCCTATATTCAAGACTTCATCTGGTTGTGAAGGGTAGTAACTATTTAATTAGGAAGGAAAGTAGTGAATATTTTAAGAATTATGTTTAAGAGAGAGAAATCTGCCCATTGGTTTCCTCTCCAATGCAGTGGGGCCTTGGCAGGTCAGATGGAGGGACATGGGCAACAGCTTAAGTTCTTCAGAGCAGTGAAATCCTTTGCTCTCCCCTCGAGCAGCACCCAAAGTGCACTTCTCTTTGGAGTATCCACTAATGTTTAGTGCCACACAGAAGCAAGGACCCTCTCACTGAAATACAACTGCTCTGTTTCAGAGGCAAAATAATCTCACAGTGACCTTTCTTGTCAGAAGCACATGATAACCGCAGCAGACTGGGGCTGTATAGGTTGAAGAAGCTGGTAATGAAATGCTTTTATAGTTTGACACTCATTATTCGCTTACATTATTGGGCTCTTCCCCAGGGACCTTCTAAAGAGTCATGGCTGAGCTCTTTTCCCACAGAGACCAAAATCGAACCAGCTAACAAGCTACATTTTCTAAAATTTTCACTCCCTCCCTGCTCAGGGTGGGAGCAGTTTTCTTCATTTGCATCAGGCAGCAGTGGTAGAACCACACCAGCTCAGTTATGACTTTATTAGCCTGCTAACCCACCACACAAAGCAGTCAGCCCATCCCCAGCCACAAGCGGGTGAGGCTGCTTACACCCTGCATCTCCCCATGCAGGGCCCTCGCTGCCCCAGGGAACACACCTCAGCCACCCTCTCTCTGCCACCTTGGGTCAGCTGTTGATTTGGAAAAGTTGACCACCGACCACTTCTTGGTAAGAAACTACACTTTCCCTTTGGTTGCATAATTCCCCATGATTTCTTCCCATCCTTGGATAACTCCTTGATCTTCTGAGATTCTGAAATTCAAAGTGGCTGTCGCCATCTGTGAGGAGCTCACATGGAGCTGGCTGCTCAGAGTGAAGCCTGCATTGGTGGTGACAGCAAAGCCCTCTGACAGAGCTCAGCTCTGTATGAGGACACAAGCTGTTGGCCCAAAGGCATGCCCAGAGCTCCACTACCAGCAGAGACAGTCAGAGAGAGGTCACAGAGTCTAGGCTTTGGGCCACCGTCTCCCCCAGCTCAAGTTCCCATGGGCACCCGTTTCAGCCAAAGGTGGTGGCTGGTATTAGAGGAGGTATTAAACAGGACAACTGGAAACACTGTGGATTTTGCTTTGGCTTTCACTAACTGTTCACAGTAATGCTCAAAATGCATGGCAGAAACATAAAGGGAGAAATGAACCCTGTCATAAGGAGCATACCATTTGGAAAAGCAAAGGCAGCCAAGAAATGAGAGAAGGGAATAAAAAGCACAGGCAAAGCCTTCATAGTGACAGTTGGTGTTTGGAGTTGGCCATATATGTTTGAAACCACTGCACACAGGAAACTGCTTAGTGCTTCAATGCCTTCAGATGGCTAAAGAAGCTTATTTAAATTAAAGTGAGCACATACATGCCCCTTCAACTAGCAGGTAAAATACAAAACAAAACTGAATACTCTTCTCTGCAGCAAGGCAGGTTTCCTCCTTTTCTGTTGTGTTTTCGCACAAGCTTCCTGAAAATCTGCCAGAGAAAAAGGAGGCTGAGAGTGAAACAAGTTGCTCTGTGTATTGAACAAAGTCTCAGATTTTCAGTTTCATGTTTAGGGTGTCTCTGACAGGTTGCAGTTTCTGCTTCATTTGTTAGCTCATTCTGTTGTGGTTTAACCCCAGCCAGCAGCTAAGCACCATCCAGCTGCTCACTCACTCCCCCTCAGTAGGATGTGGGAGAGAATCAGAAGGGTAAAAGTGAGAAAACTCGTGGCTTGAGATAAAAAAATGTTTAAAGCAAAAGCTGCACATGCAAGGAAAGCAAAGCAGGAATTCTTTCACTACTTCCCATCAGCAAGCAGGTGTTCAGCCATCCTCAGGGAAGCAGAGATCCATCACGTGTAACAGTTACTTAGGCAGACAAACACCATAACTCTGAACATGTGTCCCCCTCTTCCTTCTCCTTCCCCTGGCTTGTATGCCGAGTGTGATGTCATATGGTGTGGAATATCCCTTTGGTCAGTTGGGATCAGCTGTCCCAGTTGTGTCCCCTCCCATCTCCTTGTGCACCCCCAGCCTGTTCACTGGTGGGGAGGAGTGAGGAGCAGAAAAACTCTTGACTGAGAGCAAGCACTGCTCATCAGTAACTAAAATATCCCTGTACTATCAACACACTTCCCAGCCCAAATCCAAAACTTAGCCACATACTGGTTACTATGAAGAAAGTTAACTCTCTCCCAGCCAAAACTAGCACAATTCTCTTTGGGAATTCTCTATCCACCATGTTTGTGGCAAGAAATATCATGTGCTGAGGATTATATTAAGCTTTCAAACAGAATGGGTGACTTCTGAATTCTTCCTTCCTTCGCATCTGTCATATGGAGATTCATGCATTACTGTGCATTCCTCGTCTCTTCCCAGCTACTGATTTTCACAATTAGAAATCTAAATGTTTCTGAGACTTCTAACGCTCCATCAAACTCATTTACAAGTAGCCAGTGGATCCAGTAGTTGATGGTGACGGATGGGCAAACATGAAGTGACAGAATCTTCATTTCCTTAGGAAATGAGGCTAAAAATACTATGTTCAGAGTTCAGCTTTTTCCATGAAGATGCACAGTTTCCCAGGAGGCCCAGCAAAGTCTGTGGACGCAGGTGGCAGCAGCAGCTCCGTATCCTGGGTGACACCTTTGCCGATCACAGCTGTCATTGCCATTCCTGCCAAAGATGCATCACGTACACTCTTCCTTCCAGCTGAGAAGCTCTGCGGCTGTTGAGGTCTCTGCTCTGGGTCTGAGCTCTGAAAAGGAGCCCTCCAGGAAGGATGACACAGAAACATTCATGGTCAGAGTGGAGATCCATATTGTCTGAGGCAGAATCTGAATGCTCCCAAGCTAAACCTGGCAAGTTGAAACATGTCTGCAGAAACAAGAAGATACCCAGAGGGCAGCTGTGTCTCAGGACAGGCTTTCCTCTCTCCTCCTACTGTAACAGCAGCATCCTTAATGACCCTTCAGGAAACCTTACAACCCACCTGCCTGCCCTGCTTTGCCCACCAGTAAGTAGGGAGAGAGGCTAACATCTGCAAAAGCTTATTGTGAAAGCTACTAAAGTACTGCCTACACAAATGTTGCCAGGTGGCATAGTCCCAGACTACATAAAACAGTTCCAGAGCCATGTTTTTACCATTTTGCCAGTAACAACAAATTAATTTCCATCAGACTTGCCACTTCTCCATGGAGCTAGAGCTGAGTTGCATATTTATTGGCAACATGCTCATCTATTCTTGAACATAGAGTGTGTTCCTGTGGCTCACAGGTTTGCAGGACTCAATAACAGGGGTGCAGGAGGTCATGCACCAGGTTCGCTGCCTGGCGTGTCTGGAGAAAGGGGAGGAAGTGGAGATGAACAGTGTGTTACCCCCAGGCAGTGCTGAGGTGGCTGCCAGTGCAAGTGGTTTTTCCCATCCTGCACTGTTGATGGCTCTTGATTGTCCTGTCAGACCTTTGCTGACAAGTACTTAAATTGAGCAAGTTCATCCCATAAAATTTAAGGAAGAAGTGAGAGGATAGAAGAACGAAAAGCAATGTATTAGTCTTTTAGCACCTCTTTTTTTTTTTTTTCTCATTTTCTCCTGAAGTGTCAGCACCTTAAATAAAAAGCCTTTTACTGCTTCACTGCTGCCTGCATCCAGTCACAAATAGCACACACCATTGCAAACAGGCCAAGGTCTCATCTAGCCAGCTCTGCCCTCAAGGGTGTCACCTCTGTGAGCAGCCCTTTGCTCTCCTTCCTCTCTCTTTTCTCCTTTGCTGTCACATTCGCTCCCGCCAGCTCAGAAAACACTTGCCTTTTGCTTGCAGAGATCAGAGGAGGTTGAGGGCAACCTTCATTCCCAAGAGTCTGCTGTTTCACTTTCACTGCACCAAGCAAATGGCCAGGAAGAACCATGTTACTAATTTTTAATTCTGTGGTTCATTTCCAAGCTTGTAAACCACTCTGAGGGCTGGGAGGTGTTGCTCTGCTCCTGCATCTCCCTGCAGCCCTGAGGAGGATTGGCTAGAAAGGAATCTCCTACAAATTCTGCTTCCTGGGGAGTTCTCATTAAGCAGTGTGAGGGTGTTAGAAGTCAGAAATTCCTCTATCAAAAAAGAAACATCTTTTCTCCCCAGCAGCCTTGGACAAAGTAAAAGTGTCCTGTCATCAGGCAGGGGGATGATTACATAGAGTCCTGAGTGGAACCTGCAGCCACGTAGGGTGCTGGGCTGACAGATGACTCCTACCTACAGATCTAAACCAGGGGCAGCTGGGTGTTTTAGTTTAAGTTGATTGCATTTTTGCATCTCCTGACTGAACGCAGACAGCATCTCAGCAGAACAAATGCTGGTAACGTGCAGCACAGTATGTGAGTTATGGGGGAGCTGAGCATAGGGGGAAGCTTTGACCTCTTGTTCCTCTTCATAGGCTGGAAGACTTGTGTTGCTTTTAACAGCACAGTGGGAGCCCTTCTGGCTTAGGACCACACTTGTTTCTCCTGAAATTGTCTGCATACATCATAGGCAAGCATAGCCTTGACAGAAGACACACACAACACAAATGGGAAAAGGACAAGGGATTTACAGGCAGTTTTACCAGCAGGAGTAGTATGCTATCCTCTAACTTTCCATTTTATTCTTTATGAACTTAGGAGAGTTCTGTATTTAAAAAAATATATATATTTGCTGCCCCTTTACCCACTTTCCTGAAAAACGTAACTGGATACCTCTATATTTCTACTATATTTGCAGTACTAATACTGAATTGCTGAGGTAAATGAAAAATTGCATACTAAAACAGTAAGGGATATCAGTTTGGAGGAACACAGACTATAAAGGGGCTGAACCAGTGTAAAAAGGCAATGACCAATAACCTCTCCCAAGTCCAAATTAAGTCTAGCCACCTGTCTCCCTTGCCTCCCTCTCACACAGTAATTTGGACATAGACATATGCATATAACATACCATCCCTTCACTGATTTAATAGGACCTACTCTACCCAAAGGGTACATTTCTTTTTTAGCCATTTGTCTGAGCATACCAAAGAGGTCACAAATCCATCTGTGATACTCAGAAAAAAAAAAAAAATCTCTTAAGAATCGAATTGATAAAAATAGTGAAGTTGGATGAGGGTATTTTTTAATATACTCAGAGAGTAAGCAGTCATAAACGTTTTCATCGGGTGTGCAATGTCCCCATGAAATGTTCCAAATATATTTTCATGAATTTGCAGCTGAGAAAAAAAAAATCACCTTACACTTGTCAGCAGTTATTTTACAAAATGAGACAAATGAGGATCTGTTTTTGGACTAGACGTTGTGGATCAAAGCTAGGGATGGGAATTGTTTTGATACATGTTCAAGTGGTTCTGTGCAGGTGTAACAGAGCTAAATATAACCTGGCATGTCTGATAGGCAATAACAGCTTGAAAATCTGGCTGTCTCCTCTCCATGAATCTATTTCCATTTACTTTCATAAGCTGAGGATCAGGTCCCAGATCTTTAAACAAGGTTGTATCAGAACTCCTCTGTGGTTTTACTTTGCTCAGTGCAACATGAGGAGCCTCTGTATATGTCAAGAAGAAAGTGATGGCTTCCTGCTCCCATGCAAGACCATCCAGTACATCACGTGGAAGCACCTGATGTACCCAAGAGATACAGGATCGTTGTCACAGAGTTCAGCTTCACCATTTCCCTGTCAGTCCCCTGGGCTGGTCTGTGCAGAGACTGGTATTTGTCATGGGAATCCAGCAATGGTTTCTCTGCTGAGAGATCTCCACACACACACAGGGTGCTCCATGACCATCCCTGGTCCTGACCATTTTGTGGTAATCAGGTGACATAAAAAGGCCAGTCTCTAGAAAAGAACCTTATAATTGAAATAGGATTTTCTTGAGCTATTTAAATCTTTTTCAGAAAATAATGGGCAAAGATCAATGAGAACAATCTGCTCTAGAATTATCCACCTTTCACTGTGAGATTCAAACTTAATTTAATTGCTATTATTGTATGTATTTTATTGTCCTTGGTTTGCTTAACGAATGTTGCAGTTGCAGTAAGAAGATTATTGGTAATATGAAACAGATTTGCAGAATGATGAGAAGATAATTAGATGATGACTTGAGGGTGATTTCTGCTTAAAACACAGCAACTGTCTTGGAGTAAATAAACTTGGTGAGGGAAGATATCATTGGCTATTAACCTAAGATATGATTATTCCCAAATTACCAGGATGCACACTTCATTACAGTGAAACACCTGGTGTCTGATGCTTGGTCCAGGCTCTAGTATCAACTTGTGAAGCTGTAGGACAAAGGCTTGCATAGGGTGTGAGTGGGCAAGCAGCTGTTGTTCCCAACAATCCAGGATGTGGTGGTGGAGATGAAACACAGTACCCACACCTGAGAAGAACCAACCTATTTACAGAGGTCACACGTGACTCCTGTAATTACATTGGGTCATGAACTATGAGGTGTTGACAAGTCCAAGTGATGAAACTGTGCCTGGCTTTCAAAAGCTCTGCCTTATGTCTTGTCTAGCTCCCATCACCTGCGTGTAAAGCAAGAAAAGCCTGACAGCACAGTAGTGACAGGCCAAAAAAGCCATAGTTTTAAGACAGAATCACTAGGTTGGAAAAGACCTCCAGGATCATTGAGTCCAACCATTCAATCATCAAGTCCAACCATATCTTTCTCTCTAAACTGATGATCAGTGACATTTCAGGATCAGCATTAATGCAAGGAATCTACTGCTGCTGCTTGGATCTATGATGTTGGCTTGGGATGAAGTAGTCACACAACCATGAACCTACAGAACTTGTGGCTACTCACCTCTCCTGGATGAAAGAACAGACACATTGTGCCCATTCTCCCTCCTGTCTTGCATTTGGAGTCAATCACGCATTTAGTTTCATGCTGGAGATGACAATCTCCAGTCAATACATAGCTGGTCATAATCCACCATTTTCTTAAAGTGGTGGCAACAATTTACACACACATAAGCAGACACACAATTCTTCAGCTTGCCCTCCATCATCCAGAAGGACTAGCTAAATTGCCTGCATATTCAGTACATGCGGTGAGTTTTACCAGTTTCCTCAGTGCCTTTAATGGTCTGTGGAATATTTTCCTGGCTCTTTATTTAGATTTTTCAGTCCCTGAAGGACTTTCACACATCCATTTCCATCTTAACTAATGAGAGTTTCTACATAATTTTAAATAGTAATTCTGCTAATAACTCTACTTATCCATCGTCTCACCCTCAGCTATATCTTGGCAATCACAGTCTGTGTTTTGTCCAAAGTAGGTAGAGATATTTGGTCAGTTGTTTTTCTAAGTCAGATCATTAAATACAAAATCTAATTCTAAGTTGCACCTGCTACATTTATACACAGAGCTGGTAGGGGATCCGGGGTCCCCAAATGCTTGCTAGCTGTGCATTTAATTGCAAGCAGTAATTCCCAGGAGGAACTGGCTTAAACATCTCAGTGAGTGTGACATAGCCAATTTCAGCAAACACTGTTTTCTATGAAATTATCTCTTTATTTACTAGAACATGCTGACATCATATTTCATTGGCATTTGTGGCACAGAAGTCACTGTTTTACAGCTTTGAACACAGCTTTGCAGCACCACTAAGTGTGTCCTTGGAGAAATAAGTGCATAACTTAACTCTCATACTGTGAAACATTGGAACAGAGCGCCCTAATCAAGCCCTTCAGTTTCTCAGACTCTGTATTAATATTGACATTACACATCCATTAAACATCACCATGCAGCAGTGCTCTAGGTGGTTGCTGCAAGCAGTTAGATTTAGGGCTAATGCCTCTATGCTACCAACCTTCCCAATGAATTTTTATACGTTCTCCTTGTCTGTGTGGAGAGGCCTTTCTCCATCATCTCACCCATAATCCACTCATTCAGCTTTTTATGTTAATGTTATTTCTTCATACATTATTTAGAATCTTCTGCTTTATTTGCTTAGCTTTGTCCATTAGAAAATACTGTGCTTTATCCCTACAAAATGGAATATGATGGTACCTGTTTTAAAATCCTCCACCTAATGATACTACTAACATCTCTTCTTTATCTCTGACAAAGAAAAGAATTGCAAGGAGGAGGTGCCAGAATGAGGGGAAAGGAAGGGAACTCTTCCAGGTCTGCTCTGTATTCAGTTGAGTTCTGGGTCAATATTACAAGTTATGCCCTTTCCAATATACATCCCATTTATTTTCCAGTTTTTTTCACATACTTCTTTGTGCTTAATAAGCTTGTCACTGTCCCTGCCGTTTTCACTATTTACTTTCTGCTATGTATGTCTCTCCTACCTAAGTCTTCTAAATGTATTTCTGGTAACAGATTTGCTTTTGTGTAACAGTAAAAAAAAAAATAAATGTCCTATTTTCTTCCAGTAAAACCACATCATATATGGCTACTGCATTGTGCATTTTTGCTATATAATTTTTATCTAAGCAAGTGGTGCTCCCGTTGTTTTCTCTATCCATCCTCTGCACACCTTCTGCTAGGACTCGCACGCTTTTTAAGGCGACGTTACACCTTGTACTCCTTTCATCTTTTGTCACACAGTGGACATGATCCCAGTTTACATTACCTGCCACAGTGTGCATAAATACATAAACTGGTTTACATGTTTGACATCTTGAGTCTCCTGCTTTGTATGACTCAGGATTCTCCATGTATCTGTACTGTCGGAGCTCTGGCCATGCTCTGCAAGATTCACTCTGGGCCAAGAGATTCTTGTCTCTTAGCAAAGCTCACCCTCTCTGTTAATTCTTAATTTTAAAAATCCTGATAGCAGTTTAGCAGCTTCACTCTTTCACTCGTGGCATTTCTTTAATTTACTTTACTCCAAGTACTTTATGGTATTCAGTACTTAAATTACTTTTCCCATCTGTTCTTAGAGAGGGAAAACAAAGCAGGCAAAGATGTCCTATAAATGGATTCAATAGCACCAGTGCATTTGAAGAACATAGCTATTAAGTAGTGGCTAGTAACTGTGGCTCAAACCGCTTTCATTTAATGTAAAATAGAAGGCTATTCTAATCTACCGTAGAGTTCCAGAGTCTTACATTGCCCTCATTATCTTAAAATAGATCCTTAAAGCCACATATTAAGTGAAAAGAATGTCTAAACAGCATGAAAAGCAAAGCCAGTCTTTGAACTGGCACTAGATCACAATGTGATAGGAATTCAAAGAAAATACATTGAATACAATAAAAGAAAATACATGGAATGCAAAAGCAATGTCTGCATCATAATTAGCATGTCAATTAATAGCAACAATTTAAAGAACTGTATTGTCTAGTAACTCTCTGGAAGGAAGATAAATGAAATGAAAAACTGTACAAAAACCAAACTAGCCACAGCACTTGCTGAAATGCATTTGCTGAAAATGCTACAGAGTTCATACAGAACATATGTTTGGAAGAATTCTGAAATGACTTCCAAAACCTAAGGAAATTGAATATATGACAGCACCTGTAAATTGAGCAAATTTTTCTCAAGGGACAAGTAAAAACATGACCTTTAAAAAGTTAAAAGCTGGGAGATGATAAAAAAGACGAGTATGAAATTTTATTCCAATTTAAATAATTAAAAAGAATAATCAAAGTACAGTGGTGCATTCACTAACACCTGAAAACATTAAACACTCTATTTCACAGACTGATGAAATGGCCAGTAACAATTCATAAGCAAAGGTCACTATCAGTATTAGATGTGGCATATATATTTTGGCAGGGACTGGCCAGACAAATTTATAGTAACTCAGCAGGATTATACTATTCCTAAATGGCCATATTTTGTGCTCCAGAATCCAAGACAAATTAATCTTCTAGCTGCTACAGAAGCAAAGGTATTTCACTGGTGAAGAGGAATGGGAGTGGTTCGTCATTACAATGATGGATTTTCTCAGCCTGCCTTCCCTGCAACTGATTCTGTTGTTCCTCCAACTCCACCTAAGGACAAGGATAAAACAACTTGTCATTACAGAGAACTGCCACTGACTCTGGAAGAAGTGAAACTTTGAGAAAACACAGTAAGGTGCTGGGTATGCGATCTAAGATGTCAGCCAGATGTGTTCAGTGGCCCATGGTGATGCACACAATTGAGTCAAAACAAAATGAAAATAGGAAACCAACTGGGAATCTCTTGCCTTCAAACTGTATCTATTGCTCTTTGATTACAATTGGCCAAGACCCCACTCCATCTGGTCCATAGACTAGGATGTCGCTACCTCAGTGGAAAATGAATCATTGCTACAGACATATTACCATATTTCAAGAAGTCATCTGAATATAAGATCATTCCGCTATACGATGCAACCAAGATGGTATATGGCAGCAGCTGGATTTTCAGTTAGGTGATATCTTAATGTAAACATAGGTAAGCAGTATGTAACATCACATTACTGGATGCACTGAAAACAAGAAACAGTATAAAAACCTGAATTTCCTACCTGCTCTTTCATCCAGCTGTACCACAGGGATAAATTGAGACAATATGTATCTTTTTTTATTTATTTGCTTGTTTGTTTGTTTTATTAAACAATAAGTGTTAATCTCTGCCAGTAGCAAAATGCCTGAGTGGAGGTTCTCACCGTTTAAATCACCCTCTCAGGTTCTGTCTGGAGAAGCGAAAATATCGACTTGCAGGTGTAAGCCCAGGAGATGTAAGGTGTTATCAGTATGTTGGATGATGGCCACCTCCTTCCCAAATAGGTGTTGCTTAGAGAGGCATTCACATCCCGTGAGCATGTCTATACATTTGTTGTCTCTCCTTCTCTCTTTCTCCCAGTATCATATTATTTCCTTTGCAGAGATCCTTGATAGGTAGCAGCACCATAGTAATAGTATCAGCTCAGAGATGAGTGACCTTAGCCTGGACTAGCAAGACCCTCTTAAAAGTAGGAACTTGTAGCAGTAATGAAACTGATGTTCTCACTGTTAGCTCTCACTGAGACCTTCACTGAAAAGCAAAGTGTAGAGTGTCTCGCTAATAGTAGCACAGGAGCTGCTGCTGATTTTTCTGTGCAGTGGTTTGTGCTGCTGGGTAAATGGATAAACCCCAGTCCTGGAGGACTGTCCTTGTTCTGTCTTTCAAAGCAGACCCAGAGGAGATCTAACTGGTGCTGGAAACAATATCTCTGACCAGCCCTGAAACCACAAGCTTGGAGAAATTTTTGTCTGTCGCCCTGCTACACTTAAAACTTAGTGGCTGACCACCCTAGCGCCAGTGGCACCTGCATTTACTGAATCCAAATAGGTTGGAAATAAGTGCAGAGCCTTGTGAAATGTGTCTGCTAAAGGAACAATTTCCTGACAAGATTGCCACAGAGCAATTTAATGGGTTTCTGCTGCTGTTCAAAAACTGTGAATATCTCTATTCATCCCCTTGGAAAAAAGTTAATAAACTCTGAGAATCGGGGAATACTTCTGTGTAATAGCTCAGCCATGTGTAAGGGTGGTGGGGTTTGCTGTAGAAATATGCTAGGCACTCCTGAATTTCCTTCTAGGGAGAGTGAAGCTTATGTCATGTTCTGGTTATAGAAGAGCCACAGAAGAGCATGGAGGGGGGGTGTGAAAGTGGATAGATTATTCTCATGCAGAGTTTCTCTGCGTTACCCAACCAAAAACCCAGCCAGTATGATTCAGGTCTTTCTCTAAGCCAGTGGAGCAGGCACTGAGTGCAGACACGACTACTCTGGGGACTCACGCCTCCAGGCAGAGGTGGAAACGAGGACAAGAGAATCCATCATGAACTTTCCCTGCTCTCACAGGCAGGAACTTTCTCTGATTAGCTTTAGCTTCAAGTGGCTGCAGCACTGCCCTCTCTTGCACAGGATGGTGGCCAGGGCTGGAATGGAGAGGAATGGAGAGGGACCCAGGCCACATGGCAGAAAACCAGCTTCAGGACCTCGACACAAAACCTGGAGAACAAAAGCAGAGAAACGCTGACTGGCAAGCCTGCCAGAGATTTCAGCTAGTACAGGAAACCCCTCAGACAGGGGCAGAAAGAGAAGTCTCTGCTCATAGCCCAGCCTATGCTCAAGACTTCTGGGGAGAGAAAAGATGGAGGCATGGAGAGATTTAGAGTCTAGGGTTTCTCTCCCAAGGCTGCACAAAAGCTTGAAGGTTGTGTGTCAAAAGAAGATATTCTTCCCTGTCACTCTGTCCACAAGAATATTAATCATGTGTAAAAAGCAGTGGGGGCAGTGAGGACTGTGGCCAGGGGGAGGTGTGTTGGTGGATGTCTGCAGACTACAACCAGAAATAACACTTCCTCGGTCTGGCAGGAACATGAACTTACATCACTGTGTCGCAAACATGTAGCTCCTACAGAGCAGTAAATATGGTCTCTTTGCAATACAAGTGGCTATTTGCATTTTACTTGTAAGAAAACAACTGAAGACACACAATCACCATGATGGCAGGAGGTGTGATGGACAGCACTGCTACTCGACACCCTCAGCCCATCCTCAGCCAAATCCCATAGGCCAGAATAATCAGCAGGCAGAGGAAGGGGTCTCAATTCACTGTTGCTGTAAAGACAACAGAACATCTACATTGGACTGTGAATGTCCTTTTCTTTTATGTACACACAGGTACATCTCCGTCATGTCACCATCTTGCAAAAACTGTCCTCCACCCTTCTACAGTGCTGATACAGGATTTATTGGAGATGTAGGATGGGGTCACCCAGTTCAGCCATATAAGGCTTGCCTATAGACCATATGGCTACATCTGTCTTTCAGACCATGAAAACCATTTGGTTTAAGTGGAAGCTGTAAATGGGACTTCTGTTCCTGATTTCAAAACTGCATACCAAGTATGAAATAACTGACTTCACTGAAATGATTGCATATGTTTGATCCCATTCCCAAAGAAAAATGATGAGATAAAAGCAGTAACCCAGATGAGTTAGCTGATGTGAGGACTTGAGGACAGATTATGCTAGGCAGAAAAGGAAATTAGATCAAATTCTTCCCTTGTCAACTGTAGGGCATTGCCAAGTATTAGAGAAAAAAAATCTCTACTCTTGCACCCGTGTTCTCTGGCAAAGAAGAGACCTCAGATGGCTGAGCATAAACTTTCCTAAAGTTACAAATATGTCCCTGAAGCATGGTCATGCATATGGGGCTGCTTCTGCTAACAGGTTTGGAACTGATGGTAGAGACAGGATGATAAAAAATTGCTCCTCAGAAATGGGTCAGCCATGAGTAACCAGATTGAGGCACTCACCTGTCTTCACACACAACTCGTGTGATAATTCTAGGTGACATGTCACCAGTCAACTATTAGAGTTGCAGGGCAGTTTTTCAATTATTCTTTTTCACACAAACCATCTAGCAATCATAAGAAAACAAACCACATATTCCGGTCTCCTCTGATCAGTTTCTAAAAGGTAGTGGTCATTTTACTTGGCCTATAAAATGTCTACAGCATATAATCTAGAGGATGTTCAAGACCAACCCTTTATCCTCTCATTTTGCATCGTACATACTCTAATACCTACTTCTATCAATTAGACATGCATAAACTAGGAAAGCTAAAAGAGAAGTGCCTGGTACATGCAGCAGCACAGCAGGTGTGATCTACCTTGAGGGTGATCAGACAGCCACAGCTGAAAACTAGGACACACGTGTTTGCCAGCAGGGATTTCGGAATGGACGCTGCAACTTATGTAAAGCCAAGTAATGAGAGAAGTGCACAATCTGTCATTGTTGTCTGTTTGTATTTCTTTATCCTAAGGGCAGTTCACTTCTAAAAATCCCCATCTCAAAATCACCAGCCCAGATTCTCAGGTCATAAAGCCCCAAAAAGGTGGAGGCGGAATGGGACACCTGAAGCTCATTCAGTCCAGCCACACTGCTCAGAGCAGGGTTACATCTCTCTCCTAGAGATGCTGAAATACAACTAGTATTTGAGCTAAATTTCTGCATTTATACTAATTCTGATGTGGTTTCATGCACATAATCTCAGGAAAATTTCCATCCAGCCATCTTAGAAACATTCAAGTCTTTCATAAATTTGTTGACTGCTCCAGACATGTATTGGTGCACTAAAGAGGCTTTATTTTAAAAATTCAGGCTTGTTTCGGAAGAATCTTTAATAAGCACAACTGTACTCAGTAGACTTGTTTGCAAAATAGGAATTTACAGGTGCTTGTAAATTATTTGTGGCACCTCATGAGAATTATGAATTTTAAAAGTATTTATCAGCACACAACATTTTCACAAGCTAAGGAAAGAAGGATGAGAGTGCTTCCACCTGTTGCTATTGTTGCTGTTAGCAGTTGGCCACACCACCTGAATCATCACAAAAAGTAGGATGGTGCCAAAAAAAAAAAATCGTAGGACATTTAATCACACCACCTGGAACATTCAGCAGTGCACCAAGTGCACGTACTCATAGCACTGAGATGCAAATGGACATATGAAGATGGAATATTTAAGTGGGAAGTGATGGCTACTGGATGAGGGTGTGCCTGAAATATTCATCAGGAGCTGACCATTTAATGTTTTTTTCTGGAAAAGCAAATCCTGAATTATCTACTCTACAACATGAAAAGAAAACAAAAAAATACAGTAGGGAAACAAATCCATAAGGTTTAATCTGCTTTCCTTATCACTAACCGCAGAGTGTTTTCAGACCTTCTTCTGCATCAGCTTGATTTTTGCAGAACAGACTTTTGCATACTCAGAATGCCAAATCTGGCCTAAAGTAGCTCTCTTATGTTGCTACACACATCCCATCCACACATCATTAAACAGAAAGATTTTGGGAACTTTTTAAAAGAAAAGCCATTTTATTGACTTTGCCGGTTTTGTAAATGTTCATATTTTGCTGCAAACAGCATTTTGCAAGAGGGAAAAAATATTCTGACAAAATTTTCTGTCCAGCATTATGTTTATTACCCTGACCTGCTGGTCCCTGCCAGTCTGCATCCTTGCTGTCCTGAGTCTTCAAGCCTAGGTCCATGTCAAGGAGGGACCTAGAACAGCAGTGTTGCCTCTTTGCACCACTTTTTTAGCCAATGTTTCATTTAGAATGGCCTGCCATCTCTCTTCATAGAATCATTACGGTTGGAAAAGACCTTCAAGATCATCAAGTCCAACCATCAGCCCAACACCACCATGCCTACTAAACCATGTCCCAAACTGCCACATCTACACACTTTTTGAACACCTCTAGGAATGGTGACTCCACCACTTCCCTGGACAGCCTGTTCCAATGCTTAATCACTCTTTTAGTCAAGAAATTTTTCCTGATATCCATCCTAAACTTCCTCTGATGCAACTTGAGGCCATTTCCTCTCATCCTATCGCTTGTTACCTGGGAGAAGAGACCAGCATCCACCTCGCTACAACCTCCTTTCAGGTAGTTATAGATAGTGATAAGGTCTCCCCGTAGCCTTTTCTTCTCCAGACTAAACAACCCCAGTTCCCTCTGCCGGTCCTCATAAGATTTGTGCTCCAGATCCTTTACCAGCTTCCTTGCCCTTCTCTAATCAAGGATGGGATCTCTCTGAATATTAGTCATGCAAGCCTTCACTCTTCTGTGAAACCTCTGAGGCTGTTTACCATCTGTCAGGCACTATGGATTAGATGCTGCTAGAATTAATGCTAGAAGGGGCCACCACCACTGGATTATCCCAAAGTTTTCCTATCATGAAGTCAGGTCTTGCCACCTGGTTGTGTCTCCACCTTTGTCTGGCAGGTCATTCATGCTCTTGATGGCTGCATGTCATCCATGCTCTTGATGGCTGCATGTCATCCTTGTAAGGATGGTCTAGTTCCCACAGATGATTGCAGATATTCCTCTTGGTGCACGTGGTCATCCCTTCGGCAGGGCTTAAGCAGCAACCCCCAGGTACTTAATACAATAATATAATGGTTTGGGTTGGGAGAGATCTTAAAGATTATTCAGTTCTAACCCCGCTGCCATGGGGGTTGGAACCACTAGATCAGGTGAACATTCAGAAATGTTTTTTGGCTGGTTTTTTTGGCAGCAGGAGCACCTTGGGTATTTTTACTAGTGTGAAAAAACATGCATTTGTGTTTATCCTCTGCTATACAGAAACCCCCCTGCTCCCCTTGCATCTTGTGGTGGCCTGCTCTTACTGGCAAGAGGCCATGTCTGGAGAAGAGAAGGCTCCAGAGAGACCTTATAGCAGCCTTCCAGAACGTAAAGGAGGCCTACAGGAAAGGAGAAGAAAGGCTCTTTATCATGGAATGCAGTGACAGGACAAGAGGTAATGGTTTTAAGCTGAAAGATTGTAGATTTAGATTAGCTATAGGAAGAAATTTTTTACTGTGGGGGTGAAAATTGTAATGCCTGTTGGTGGTGAAGCACTGGAACAGGTTACCAGAGAAGCTGTGGATGTCACCTCCCTGGAGGTGTTCAAGGCCAGGTTGGACAAGTCTTGATGCAACCTAATTTTGTGGGAGGTGTCCCTACCTATGACAGGGTGTTTGGAACTGGATGATCTTTAAGTTCCCTTCCAGCCCAAACCATTTTATGATTCTACAACTCTGGTTCTGTGGCTGTGGGCTGTCTTGTGGGCTTGGAGGATGATCACGCAGTGTGGCTGCAAGGGCTGGGACACAAGTGCAGGTGAAAACACTTTCCCTTGGGATATTTTTCAATTTTTTTTTAAATTGAGGTACGATGCCTGGACAGCACTTATGATACAAGAAGTGGTTACTGGTACAAAAAGTGGAATATATTTTATTTCAGCAAACAGGCTACCCAGGGAGGTGATTGATTCACCTTCCCTGGAGGTGTTTAAGGCACAGGTGGATGAGGTGCTGAGGGGCATGGTTTAGTGTTCGATAGGAATGGTTGGACTCGATCATCAGGTGGGTCTCTTCCAACCTGGTTGTTTTGTGATTCTATGATTCTATGCAGCTGTGTTTTTTTGAAAGTTAGGCAGAATGTCCCCCCGACAGCATGTTTTCTTTCAGACATGTTTGCCAGCCACTGCTCGCTCTCTGGAGATGACAAGGCCTCGTGCGCAGCGTGGTCTGTGCTGAGCAGCTTTGTCTGCTGCCATCACCCCTGTTGGCAGCCCTCTCCCCATCCAAAACTCGAGGTCAGGCAGAGCTGGAGTCGCTGTAAATTGGCGAGAGGTTTGATTGCTTTATAAGTTCATAACAACATTAAAATTAGACCTTGGAAAGTAACAGAATATGCATAAGATTTCCGGGAAGGGTTATCCTCATGCGTGTAACGGGGAACGCGTGTCCTGTACCCGCCTCTTGTCTCGCTGCACACGGTGGAAGGAGCTCGGAACGGCGGTGCCGGGGGCGCGGTTTCCAGCCGAGCCGGGGCGGGCGCGGAGCGGGGCGCGGCCCGTCCCGCCTGCCCGTCCGTGGGCAGCATGGCCAGAGCAGGGAGGGTGCTGGCGGCCCTGAGGAACCACTGGAAGAAAACCACGCTGGGGGTTTGCCTGCTGAGCTGGGGCGGGAACTGGCTCTATGGGAAGCACTGGTAACCGCGGGATGGGGGGGCAGCAGCGGGAGGCGGGCGGGAGAACAGCGCCATAGGGCTCGTAGAATGGTCTGGGTTGGAAGGGACCTTAAAGATCATCCAGTTCCAACCCTCCTGCCATGGGCAGGGACACCTCCCCCCAGACCAGGCTGCCCAAGGCCCCATCCAGCCTGGACCTGAATACCTCTGCCTGCTTCTCAAGACCGCCAGTTGGTGTTAAGAAATTTCTTTTCCCAGTCTCGGTGACACTTGGATGCCCTGGCTGTCAAGTGGAGGGCTCCTCTTAGAGCGAGAGTGGCTCTCCACCCTCCCCCTCAAGCAGCCATGAGCTTGGGAAGGCACAGTGCCTGGTTTTGTGACTTCCCATCTTGGCCTTGTAAGTGTGGGGTCAGTTCAGGTGGTAGCTTTAAACAGAGGTGTTGTAAGAGTGGCTTGAGTAATTTTGCAGCCTGTTGGAGAGGAAGAGAAAATGTGGATGCCCTCTCCCTGCAGGTGTTCAAGGCCAAGCTGGATGAGGCTTGCAGCAACCTGATGTAGTGGGGGGTATCCCAGCCTGTGGCGCGGGAGTTGGAACTGGATGGTCTTTAAGGCGCCTTCCAACCCAAACCATTCTATGATTTGTGTCTTCTAACTTAAAAAAAAATTGCTGTCAGTCAAGTGTGTGTCATTGGCTTCCTTGCTTTTAAACAACGTTGCACAGAGGAATTAAACCAAAGGCCCTGCACCTACAACTCCTAGAATCATAGCATGGTTTCAGTTGGAAGGGACCTTAAGGATCATCCAGTTACAAGCTCTCCTGCCATGGGCAGGGACACCTTCCATTACATCAAGTTGCTCCAAGCCTCATCCAACTTGGCCTTGAACACCTCTAGCTTCCTTGGGCAAACTGGTCCTGTGCCTCACTGTCCTCACAATGAAAAATTTCTTCCGAATATCTCATAATCGAAATCTCCGCTCTTTCAGCTTAAAAGTATTATCTCTCATCCTATCATGGCAGTCCCTGATAAAGAGCCCCTGCCCAACTTTTCTGTAGCTCCTCTTAGAGTACTGCAGGCCTGCTATAAGGAGCTTTCTCTTTTCTAGTCTGAACAAACCCAGCTCTCTCTGCCTGTCCTCATAGGGGAGCTGTTCCAGCCCTGATGGGAGCCACCTTCATGTCATGAGGGCGGCCATCGCAGCGTGGTGGTCCTGAGCCCATGGGTGTTCCAACCTCCTTTTTTCTTCTTATGGGGCCACGCATCTTATGAAAGATGCCAGATTTCTGTTGCACAAGTGCCTATGTCTTTCTTGAGGCAGGATGCCAGCAGCAGACATGCACTGTGCCTCTCTAGTGTGCCTGCTTTGCTCTTGTCACCCATCAAGCTGGAAGGAGCCCACCAACTGCAGCAGCAGCAGGGCTGCTGATACAAGTTATACCTAGCAGGGTGTTGTTTCCACTGTTTATCTCTGGGGCAAATGTTCTTTGTAGTAAGCAAAATCCTCATTCACAATTTTTAAATAAGCTTGTATTGCAATCCCTGCCCTTTAAGAGTATTATTAAAACAATTTACTAAAATGCAACCTAGCCAAGTTATTTTAAAAATAGTTCATTTTGGTGCTGCTATTATTCTGTCACTGTCTTAATGTCTTTTTAATTGTTAAGTCATGATTTTAGGAGAGGGTTTTTTTCCGCTTACATTAAAACACTGCCAAAGCCTCAGTGGAAAACTTAGGAAAACAAATCTGTTTATGTTGTTTGTTATACTTTCCTTCTTTATTTGCTTTTGCCTAGGGACTATTACATTAAATCAGTCTTTGTTTTGAATGGTACGTCTGCTTTAGTTGTGTACTTCTAACCTGAAGCGGTAAGGCTTGATGACCTGCAGGGCAAGCAGCGAAAAAACCTCTCCCTCCACACTTTTTTCCTTGTGATTACTAATTGTAGGGCAGGCTACGGTAAGATGGAGAATAACTACATGGAAATGGTGGTAACAAGGTCGTGATTTCACCATAAGAAGGATGTTGAGGCTCTGGAGCGAGTCCAGAGAAGAGCANGGGCATTGGGATAGGCTGCCCAGGGAGGTGGTTGATTCACCTTCCCTGGAGGAGTTTAAGGCATGGGTAGACGAGGTCCTGAGGGACTTGGTTTAGCATTTGATAGGAATGGTTGGACTGAATGATCTGATGGGTCTCTTCCAACCTGGTGATTATGTGATTCTATGATTCTATGATTTCATGTGTATGCCTATGTGGCCCAACGTACAGGAAGGTTGTACATAGTGTACTGCTGTGTTGTAAGTAGAAGTATTTGTGCTAAACAGGTCGGGGTTTTATTCGATACCTTCATGTAACGTCAGTAGATACTTGAGCTTACATTACACATTTCCCTCTGATGACTTGAACTTTGAATTCAGATAAAATAGTGAAATGTAAATGGGTAATTATTTGAAGTTCTATCATTCTAGATACCTCTTAGCCAAAAGAATAAACTCAATGTACAAAATGAGGAGGAAGAAATTGCTCAGAGAAGTCATGTGAGGGGGTGGCTGACAGGGCAGAGCAGCCTCTGGCCTTCCCAGGTACCCTGCTTACGTAAGTGGCCTCTTTACTGGCTTTCTGTTGCCACAGATACTAATAATGGCGTAGGGCATCAGGCTGAGAGCTACTTGAATAGAGCATTAAGGAAAAAAACTAACTGCTCCTTGTGCATATAGGGAATAGGCACTTCAGGAAGTCTAGGAGCAGCCTCAGGCACAACCAGTCTCCCCTTTATATCTGTTTTTTCTGGGAGTTCATGTGCCTGTGTACTGTTGGTTTCAGCTCTACTGATTTCCTGTGTAGTTAGCTGCTTTTGTGCAGTACCAGTGAAAATACATGATCACAGAGAATGTGAAGCTGTCATAGGTGACACAGTAGAGGATAAGGAGGAAAATATGAAAGGCAAACTAAGGAAAAAGGAACTTTTGGTATCTAAATTTTAGTGCTCAGAGGTTATTTGCACCAAATGTAGGCACAGTGCTTTAATCTGGATGATGATGTGGGGAAAAGAAATGCTCACATATCCCATTCTTCGGTCTCCCATTTTACCTGTGAGGGAAAATACAGCATTACCTTACCAGACATTAGAAATGCAAGGTAGGAAACGCTGTGATGACAAACAGCTCTGTAGGACTTTGATGTAGACAGCTCTACTGCTTCAGAGTGTTTGGAAAAAGTGGAAACCATTTAGCCATTTAGCCATCCCTTGATCTCTCTGGAGGATTGTTTTAGCCAGGCAACAGAAAAATGAGGAATGACGGAAGAGCCTGATGGCAAGAATGTAGAGGTGGTCTCAGCAGCCCTACTGTGCACAGCCAAGGCTTTATCTTGTGGCTGCTGGACAAGAGGAAATAGGCCAGGATCCCTCTCTACAGCCTCTGTTTTGTCTCCAAATGTGGTAATAGCCTTGGTGAGGCTTTTTTGTACATTCTGTTTCCCCAGTTTCTTTATGTACCAGTTATGCTGGGGAGCATGGGAGGTGCCTTTTGCCCCATGCACAAACTGCTGCAGGCAACACTTGATGAGGTTAATGAGGAAACCACATATGGGCTATGGTGGCTGTAAGGCTTTGCTGTTATCGACATCAGAGGCTAAATTACTATGCATGAGGCATACTTGATTAGTCTTAAGTTTGCCCTTTTAGAACAGATTAAAGGTTTAGTGAAGTCTTATGCTTTCGTTTCTGGCATCAGTGGAGTTTCTGATGAAGGGGCTTGCTTTAGTACAGCATCAGTTAAGATTAGCTTCTGACTGCTTGGAATTAGCTGTCTGAGATGTTGCTCATCTATTTGCAGCTGAAGAAAATTTTTGTTTCCCATCCTGCATCCCTCTTCTTGACTTTTCCATCCTCATGGATTTTTTCAAGATGTTTCCTTTGCAAGGAGAAGATCATTGTTTTTTTGTCTTCTCAAGGTTCATTCTTCTTTTGGAGCAGAGGCTACGATGTCTGCATTAAGTAGAGCTATTGTAAGTAACAATCTGTTGTGCAAATAAATGGCAACTTATAGTCAATAAGTCAGTTTCTATATGCCCATAGCGGTAGAAATGTTCTTAAGTACTTCCTTAAGGGTTTGGATGACTATGTATACAGATATGGACAAGAAGGATGTTACTTTTTCCAGAGTTGTTCCCTGTGCCCCTTTCCTGCCTGGAAATGGACCCAGATATCCTTCTCTTACACCCTGCAGACAGTGCTGTGGGTCTGATGTGGACATCTTCGAACTCCATAGGCTTTAGAGGAAAGAAGGGCACTGAAGCGTCACGGTTTATCATCGAGTGAATATAAAGGTTGTGGATGACGATAACTGTAAAGGCCGAGGAGCTTCTTAGCTCAGTCTTATGTGATACTTTCTTCATGCAGCATTTAGTTTTTGGATCACCATGTTGGTCTTTCATCTTCAGGGGTGTTTATTCAAATACTGACTGATATAAAAGTAAGGGGGTTGGGGATGAAAAGGAAGAGTAAAGAGGAAAACATGTGCTGATTTCCCATCACTCACTGGTGATTCAGCCCTTCTTAGTATGCAACATAACAGAAGATGCCTCTTCAGAAGAGACATAGGTCGGGAGGTGGCAGAGATTTTTCATGTGTAAAATGATAGGCATTATTCCTGGTTGAACTACTGTTAACTAAAACCCTGTTGCTATTCTTACAAAACTTTAGTAAGCCTTAAAAGTACTTTGTTTATCATAAAAGAATACGGTTTCAAAATGCATTTTCTTGCATTTGGGATGGCAAATACCCTAGCAGTTCGGGAGAAGTAAGAAAATAAATTCAGTGTTGTCACTTGTGGGGTTGTCTCACTTTAATTTTTCTGGGTTGTGTGAATTTTACTCTACTCCTGCTTAAAGGTATGAGGAATACTGACTTTAAGATTGAAAGACTGACTTTCAGATTGAAGCACGGACTTTTAGACTGAAGCTTAGAGGGTATCCAGATTGTCAGATGCATGCTTGGATGCAGTAGTATACTTCTGTTTAACATACGTATGTGAGCTTGATTACAGATAAAGATACCATATAGTTGTTCTAAAATTTCACCAGGTTTGGAGGCCCTTCTCACCTTATGTCCTGGGTCACTTTTCCTGAATAGAGCTGCTGCCCTTCTTTATATGCCCAGGTAGTGCAGTGAGTCACTAGGTATCATGGAATCACAGAACAGTTTGGGTTGGAAGGGACCTTAAAGATCATCCACTTCCAACCCCTCTGCCATGGGCGGGGACATCTCCCACCAGACCAGGCTGCTTAAGGCCCCATACAACCAGCCCGTGAACACTTCTAGGGATGGGGCAGCCATGACTTCCCTGGGCAACCTGTGCCAGTGCCTCACTGCCCACATCCCCAAGAATTTCTTTCTAATGTCTAATCTAAATCTTCCCCCTTCCAATTTAAAACCATTCCCCCTCATCCTGTCACTACAGGCCCTCGTAAAAAGTCTCTACCCAGCTTTTCTGTAGGCCCCCTTAAGGTACTGGAAGGCCGCTGTATGGTCCACCCAGAGCCTTTTCTTCTCCAGGCTGAACAAACCCAGCTCTCTGTCCTCATAGCAGAGGTGCTCCAGCCCACTGATCATCTTTGTGGCCCTCCTGTGGACCCATTCCAACAGTTCCATATCCTTCTCGTGTTGGAGATTCCAGAACTGGACACAATATTTCAGGTGGGGTCTCATGAGAGCAGAGTAGAGGGACAGAATCACCTCCCTTGACTTGCTGGCCACACTTCTTTTCATGCAGTCTAGGTTACCGTTGGCCTGCTGGGCTGTGAGCTCACATTGCCAGCTTGTGTCATCAGCTTCTCATCAGTGAGTACCCCCAAGTCCTTTTCCGCAGGACTCCTTGCAATCACATGGTCCCTGAGCCTGAATTGAAACCATGGATTGCCCCGACCCAGATGTAGGACCTTGCACTTGGCCCTGTTGAACTGCAGGAGTTTCACACAGGCCCACTTCTTCACCTATGTCAAATCAGCAGGTATTTAGTCTTTGGCAAGATGGACATAAGATTAACTGATTGTCGGATTTGACCAGCCAATTGCAGTACTGTCACGGAGTAAGTGATCATTCCATTGTGAGGATGAGGACCTTTGACATTGTACTGAGGCAGTGGACTCATCAGATACTCAGTTTTATTCAGTATATGTTAAAGTACTGACTTTCTTAGCAGAAAATGCTGGCAAGGCATCTGGGTCTTTGACTGCTTGCCAGTAATCTGAGTGTTATTGTTATCTATAATTTGAATGTTAGTCTCTGCATGTTTGCCAACTGATAACTCATTCTGTCACCTTTCCACATTTATCCCTGAGTGGCTGACTTTATTTCATCAAAACTTTGTCAAAAAAAAAAAAGAGAGAGTATAAATTCATAGTCTTGGATAAAGCTGTTGAAAACTTAAGATTTATCTTTCATGCCCTTCCAAAGCCAAGCTGGGAGTAAATGCTAATATCCAGCAAAGAGGATGCTGTGCTCTTTCTATATTGCAAGCAGCCCAAAAGCCCTGTGCTAAGAGAAAATCTCTTTTCAAGATTCTCTTTGTCTTCTTATTGCTTGACTGTAGTTATAAGTTTTAGATTTAACACTGATAATATTTTTAAATGAGCTCTTGCACCTGAGTTTTTTTATACATTTATAGTATGGTCACTTTTAAGGGTGTTGCTTTAGTTGGCTCTAAGACAAATGCCTTGCCTTGCTGCAGCTGTGGGCCTCAAACAGCTTCTTTGGTTGGAATTTTGCTGCCTTCTCCTTGTTGAGTTTACTGCTGCCCTGGCTGAGCTTTCAGCATGGGAACCGTCCTTTCAACCCTGGCTGCTGCTGGCACTCGGGCAGAGGATACAGTCTCCGATGGAGGAGCATGCATACTAAATTTTGTGGATCTGTGTGCTTAGATATAAGAGTGTTGCTTCCCTATTTTAGCTGAAAACACTTAGGACTAGAGCAGCGCCCACCAGTCCTGCACCAGGGATGTTGCAAACGATCAGAACAGCCCCTGTTCAAGCAGGTTATACGGATGTTGTACCCTCATGACTGGTGTCTGGTGAGCTCTGGGCAGCTGCTTTTCCTTTCTTTATGGGTTGATTCCTTGCTTTGGGGTAAATCTACTCTGTTCTCTGAACATTCAGTGCTGCAGTGGCTGGCAGCCTTGCAGTATTGACTGATATCTTTGTCAAACCAGTCAAAGTTCTGTCTGTGGGTTCAACTTAGGACATCTTTTTTTCCATACCCCACTGCCACTGCTTGTTCCTCTCAGTCTCCCAGTTTTTCACTGCTTAAGCAAGTGGGCCTGTTTGTAGACTGTGTGTTGCTTAATTTTCACAGCAGGAAGGCAGCTCTGAGTTGGCCAAAAGATGCAATACTGCATGTCTGTTTTGCTTTAAGGCTGGGGTTGTGTCTATAAGCCTCTAGGGGAAATGTAAAATAAAAATTGATTTTCAGTTTGCTGTGGATATGGTGCAAGTCAAAAGAAATCTCTGTGTTTTTAAGGCAGTGCAGCAATTTCCCTCAGCTTCCATCTGCTCATGTTCAAGTGTTGTTGAAAAGACTTTGTTAGTACATTACATTAGTCAATAAAGTACAAAAAGATCAGCAAAATCTTACATTTATTACTAAAGTCTCTTCTTCTCTAGGAGCTGGTATGCAGCCATATTTTGATAATCTAATATGTACCAAGACAGAAGACTTAAAAGAAGTTACCTTTTTGCTTTTGTTATGTTTAACATTTTTCTAGCTGTATTTATTAATTGGTATGACCCACAGTGAACTTCCAGACCCACCCATGCGATGAGTGAGATGAGTAAAGGCAAGAGCTGTAACGCAGGAGGAGGACTCCTCTTCTCGCAGATACAACCCTATGAGTGCACATGTGCTTTTTTTTTGCCTTAAGTGTGATGATAGTTAAGGGTTCNAGCTGACGAGGGACTATTCAAAAAGGCTTGTGGTGCTAGGATGAGGGGGGACAGGTATAAACTGGAGAGAGGCAGATTTAGACTAGGCATTTGGAAGAATTTCTTCACCATGAGAGTGATGAGACACTGAACCAGGTTGCCTGGGGAAGTTGCAGATGCCCCATCCCTGGAGGTGTTCAAGGCCAGGTTGGATGAGGCCTTGGGCAGTCCGATCTGGTGGGATGTCTCTGCCTATGGCAGGGGGGTTGGAACTAGATGATCTTTAGGGTCCCTTCCAATCCTAACTGTTCTATGATTTTATGATCTTTGAGCCAAACTTTGGGACATCATTAGGCTAAACTCAGATGGCTTTGAAATGTATGTCCTACTTGAATCACTGAAACACTATGACTGGAATGATGTAGGATTTTGGGTGCTGTATTACTGGAGAGGAGAAAAATCAGCTCCAAGTTATTGGACTGTAAATGGTTGTTCTGGTCTCAGGACCTAAACCTTGCCCTTAACACAAAAATTATGTGTGTCAGAGCAGACTTTTTCTTTCTGTTAAATGCTTCAATGCAGGAAAAGGTAAACTTAAATGTTGACGTCTAAAATGTCAAGCCTAATTCTTATGGTTAAGACTCCATTTAACTGAATCAAGTTTGCATCCTTGAAAGCTGTTCTGAGGGTCTGCAGGTTGGAATAGAGATCACAGTAGCTTTTGCTTTCATGTGATATGTTGTGCTGGACTCCATTTTAAAGGCAATTAACACTGCAGCATAAGGCTGTGGGCACAAGGAAAACATACTGGCTGGAGATATGACACAGTTTGACTTCTGAGCAAAGTAGGATCAATGTGGAGTAAACAGATAACATGAATTTGACTAGAATTTGTTAATAAGGTTAAGACAGCAATTCCCAAATACATAAGCTGTGCAGCAATCATTTGGTAGTGGGTTTTTCTCAGTATCCCATAGCATTTCAGCTTTACATACTGAAATTGCAGTTGCTTTGCATCTGCTCTGACCACATATAGTCACAGAATGGAAGAAAGTCCCTATGTGAGGACTTGTGTCCTCTGCAGTGCAGTATGGACCTAGGTTGTCATGCTGTCTTGCCTGAACTGGAATTAGCTGTGACAGCATTGTTTAGCTTGGAACATGGACTTTTTTCAGGGAGAGTTATTTTAACTTACTGCACTTTCATTATATTACTGAAATCAAGACCAAGTCTGTTGCTCCTCTAAGTAATATCCAGGTGTTTAGTACAAATGACTTATTCCTTTGGATTTAAGGGGCAAACATGACAGTGAAAAGTATGCCTTTGAGGAAATGTGTTTTTAGACATTCCAGTTGTTGCCCTGGTGAGCTATTACTCACGTATTTTCTTTTTCCATACCAGAATGTTTCCTTTGTCTTTTCATTATTACCAGGAATAAATCTGTGGCTTTTTGCTGTAGAGTTATTTTCTCAGAACCCAACTTTATATATCACCTGAGATCACCCAACTTCTCCATTATGGCACTGCAGCATCTTTTGGTGATGCCAAAAAGGTCAGCATGTATAGCCCCAGTGACAGATAAATACTGTAAGCTTGTGGAATTTAATAGATCGCACTCGTGTGGGTCCAGAGGTCTGACCAAGGCCTTGCTTTCTCCTCTGCCTTTTCCATTGCAGGATTTGGCCTGACAAGCCACAGTTTGTGGCAGGAACGTGCTTCTTTCCTATGCAGTTGTTTTTCAATGTTAGCCTTGAACTCTTTTAGTTGGTGTAGTGTATTCATTTTGGTATGCCAACTATAACTGGGGTATTTTTGTACTTAATGTTTTTTGAGACAGTATTACACTGTCTTACCAGGTATTGGCAAGAGTAGGCTGAAGAAGTGTTTTGGATTTAGCCACGAGTGGGAGTGGCTGGTATCTACTGGACAGGTGAGACTGGGCACTACAGAGCTGGACTTGGTTTTTTTTTTGTCTGCAAGGGTATTATATGGTCAGGGGAAGAATAGAATTTTGTTCCTCACTCAAGTAATTCTGTCTCCAGTTTGCTTGCCAACTAATTATACTCCACTTGCTACCTTGCTAATGCTGTCTGTCACTGATAGCAAGCACAAGGATTAGTCTGGAATTTCCTCCTGAAACTACCATCAGTGGCTTACCCAATACTGATATCTTCTTTATTTTTGATCTTTACTTAGGTGAGTTGATTGATTCTCACCTTACTGCTTTAGGCCGTGCTCAGACCTGGGTGGGTGGTAAGTGCTGCATGAACAGCTTGGCTTATAAACTGATGGAGAGGGGAGTTCACAGTTGCAGTGCACAAAGACTAAAGTCCATGGAAGTTACACGTTAAGTCTATTCTAAATCCCATCTATACTGCTGGCATGGTAAGTAACTTCAGTGTAAATAACAGGCAGTATTAACATGGAAAAAACCCCCACACCTTCAATCTGATGCACAGTTATGTAGCAATTTAAAAAAAATCAGAGGTATACGGCGTCTCATAGTTTATGTGATCTCAGCATACTTGGCATCCTGATCTTATCGAAAGGGTGTTCGTGTGCACATGCAGAAACAATTATGCTTGTGTGCCTAAATTGGTGTATTTCATCCTTAAGAAGTGTCAAATAGGTCTTAACCTGTGTTTTTTATCTTAGTGCTGTTGAAGTGCGTGTCAAGAGTGTGTACCTACATTTTAAAAATGGGCAAATTGTTTTAAACTTCCACAACCTAATGTCTGCTCTTTTCTGTCTTACCTAATAGCGATAACCTGCTGCGAAGAGCTGCGTGCCAAGAAGCCCAGGTAATACGTTTAAAGTGATAAAATTAGATTAAAATCTCCTTCTTATCTTGGTTGTGCAGGGCTCCTGAGATTTTCCTGGGGTGCCCTTTCTACGTGACAAGCCTTATAATGATGCCATTTGTGTTCTTTTTGCTAAAGTGCCAAAGGGTAGATGAGGCCTCCAGCCTGCAGCAAAGGTGCTGTACTTCTTGTGCCCTGACTGCTGTTGCGACAGATGGGGCAGTGTTATCATTGCAGTGATCTTAGTTACTGCTGTAGCTACCCAGACCTCCATTTCTGCAGGTGTAATTACTCCGCATCTATAAAGTTCTGGTGGGAAGATGATTTCTTGGTAAGACAGAAGGCTGGAATCTCAGATCCACCACGACAGGTGTAGTAGGGGCAGAAGCAGTGCAAACCAATTGATGTTAGCGCTCAGCTGGAGAGACCTTGCCGTTGTCTCTTCGATCCTGAGTGCCTTTGTAGAGGATATAAAGTGTGATCGCTGACCTAGAACTTTTTTTGAGACCCATGTAGTGGGAACCAATAGGAGGCAACCTGTTTGTCCATCACTGACAAAGCTGGTATTTGCAGAGAGATTGAGTATACTGACTTGCATTTTGTAGTGTGTGGCCTGTAGGGGCAACTACCAAAGAACAAATTCCCATACTACAGTATTCATATAAAGAAATAAAGAAATCTTGTGTTTAATAAGCAGTCTTACAGGGCAAGTGCTGCTGCCTATCGATGCCATCACTGCACAGGTGCTATCTCTGTTTACCTTGGTGGTGTGGTGTAAGATTTTAAGAGTCTTTCTCCCTCCCACAAATAAAGTTAATTCCAAACCTGCTCCTCCATGCCAGATCTTAGAGGTTTTGCAGGGTGTAACACTACTCCCATCATATATACTTGGACCTGAAAAGAATGGTGACAATTATTCTTCTAATTGGAAAACTTTCCTTGAGATTACTCTGTTTCTTCTGTGCACCTGAATAATCCCAATTTGAACCTGCAGCTTGATTTGGGCAGTGGAACTTGGTGCCAGAATAGAGGTAAGGGAGCTCAAGTCTCATGAAAGTGTAAGAAAAATCCTTCCCTGAAGATACTGCTTTCATAGATCAGATTTAAAGCTTCAGAGTCAAATGCCTTTCCAACTCATAGTATCAGTTGTTCTTGTTTTCTGTGCTTTTGATAGTCATTTTTACCGCATAATATGAAAGTGATAAGAGTACTTTACATTGCTAAAAATAGGAGTTAATACCTCAGTATTTGAAAAATGCTGACCAAATTAAAAAAAATCTAAAAGGCACTGATGAAATGGTATATAAGGAGAAGTTAAAACACCTTAGTGCATATGCTGTTAGAAAGCTGTAACTGTTAAGAAAAGATTGGCACAAAAAGGTAGTTCTGTTGTGGAAATTCTGACTTTTCTTAATTCCAGTCATTAAGTGATGGGATCTATTCTTTTCTGGCTTATTCTTATAAATGAAAGTGCAAAAGCACTGTCAGTAGCGCTTCTTAGAATTTCAGTAGCTAAAGCCTCAGATAACATCCTGGAGAAGACTCTTGCATTAGAAAGGGATGAACCAGAAAGCCCAGTAATCAGTTCTTGCTGTAATTTCCACTTTCACTGATGTGTCAGTGCCAAATACCACTTGAAAACACGTGGTAGTACAGCAGCGATGTCTGATATGTCCTTCAGAATAACAACAATCTGTAATTGTTTGAGAAATGCTACTTGTGTTTACATTGCTGTGTAAGTATGGGGGGAAAAAATAGGGACAAATTCACACAAGGAAAAGTTTAGGCTGAGTGATGGAGGGTGAGGGGAGGTGGTGTTCTCTGTTATTTTTACATCATGTTTTAAGCCTGTAACAATACCAAATTGATGAGGCACCCACCTTACTGACACAGTATCTGCTGCAGCAGTACTTCACGCAGATTCCACCATGCATGTCTGAATTTAAGCATCAGTTTATGATGACAGCCTTGGGGTAGCAAATTATCATAGAAGGATTCTCTAACAAAGAGCTCATTTATCATATTTTAAACCTCTTAAATCTCCTTCTCTGGAATAAGCTGGTGTCAGCTGACTGTGGACTTCCTTTGCAAATGCGGTCTTGCTGATTGACCTTGTTACAGAACTCTGGGCCTGTATTAGAGAGGTCCTGTTTAGCTGGCAAACAGTTCATTCTGAGAAGCAAGGTTATTTTTCTGAAAGGAATGTGTTTACTCTGTTAGTATTCACAAAACATTATAAAGCCTTCATATAAAGGGTTTTTTGTAGCTGCAAAATAGTGATTGTCATCTTAGAAGACCAGATTTGCAATGTCTGAAAGTGTGCAAGTGGAAAAGGCCTTGACTTTCCTAAATTGTATCTTTATATATATATATCTATATATATAAAATAAACATTTTTAATGTCTGGCTTTAAATTGGTTTTCCTTATGTTGTACTCTGAAAAAAAGCCTTCTAGAAAGTTGCATTATTATTTTTTATTTCATATAAACATTTGCTTTAGAAACACACCTGCATGTAACGTAAATGTCTACGCATTTAACATAAAGAAGTCATTTCTCATAAATTCTGTATGAGCCTTGTTAGGTTGTTTAGAGCAAGCACACATATCACTTTGTGTCCCCCAAGCAAATAATTAATTGTTTTCAGCAGCTCTAACATATTAGAGGTCCCCTGTATTTCCTGATTCATGTCCAACAATTGCAATAAAAGAAGTTCATCTGTTTTCCAGCTGATTTTTGAGTAAAGCTTAAGAGCTATTGATTTGTTTCCTTTTCTTTGAAGACTCCTTTACTCTCAGCAACTTTTCTTATCCTTTTCCTTTCTTGAAGAGGAAATCTGAATGTTTTAAGCAACAGACAGCTGCACACTTCTTATAATTGGAGTTTCCTGAGCAGAGTTGGCAAGTGGAATTAATTACAAACAGCTAACGATCACTAACTTCTTCTGTGCTTTGTGTACATTGTCCACCTTCTTCAATATAAAAATCCATGCTGGGAGATTAACTTTCAAGAGAAAGGAGAGGGGGAGAAAGCAGGGACAGATGATTGTGTCTTATGTTCAGCACAGTAGGTTTTTGCTCCTGTTTTATTTCTGGGGCTTCAGGATGCTACTGCTGAATATGTTGTTGTCCTTGTACTCAAAACCAGTTTGGTGTGATGGTGAGGGTGCCTAAAGACACCTACCTGAAAGAAGTTTACAGAGTATGAAATAACTTGCATGGAACCTTTACCTTTTCTTGCCTCTTCTGTGCTGAAAATGTATGAAAATAGTTACAAATGGCCAAAGAGTAACTGTATGGAGTAACTGGTGAAGAATTTAACATTGAGACACCTATTCAGAACTGGATTAGAAATTGTAGAGAGATTCAGTAATTTTTATGCGGAGATGTTAGGGAGAAAAAATGTCTGTGGAACAGTGAGCTTGCTCATAGTCAGGGCAAATTCCCTGGTGATTATTTTTCATATCTTCAAAAACTTAAGCATAGAAAACACAAAAATGAGCAGAAGAGATATAAGAAATGAAGTAAAGTGAAAAAATATGCAGAAAGAAGGTGGCAGGCAGGTGTATGAGAATTATATAAGGAAGGAAAATCAAGTGACCTTGGAGTCAAGGATAGCTCCCTGGATCTCTGCCCGTGGCAGAAAAGCAGAGGCTGACAAAACCGAAATGGTGGTGGAAATGTAAAAATGAGCTAAAGAGTCCTTGTGACAGTGGTGTGAGCTGTTGCTTAGAGTGCAGGTTTTTAAACAGGAGACCTGTACAATGGCTGAAGATGGAAGTTGTTTGAATGTCATGAGGCTTAAAAGCCCATTGACATTTGTAGAGAGGCATTATTCTGACCAGTTCTACTGATGTGCTTAAAAGATAAACTGAACTCTGCTCTTTTTCTCTTAATGTAGGCTTTTGGCAACCAGTTGATCCCTTCTAGTATGCCATTGAAGAAAGCAACAGTGTTCCTCAACCCAGCAGCTTGCAAAGGGTAAAATTCCCCCTTCCCTACACTCACATGTGAGGCACTCTCTGTGTTTTTGCTCTGTTGTTCACAGTAAAAGCCAGCCAGATTGTTGAGCTCATTTTTGCCTCCCTCTGATGCCAAGCTGGTGCTATGTAACTATGCCAAACTTGATTTCACCAAAAATATTGGGATGAAAAATATTGAGAAATAGAACTAGATGTTCGAGTTGAGAGAAAAATTTCTAAACGTATGTATGTTTTTGTATTTTTCTTTTATCCTATGTTTTGGCCTTTGTTGTTACTTCGTATGTGGAATTCCTTCGTATTCCTTCCAAACTTTTGAATGTGGTGCATTTCCACCCTCAAAAACTGTAGAAATAAGATTGCTTGATTGCTTCAAAACTTGAATTTAGCCGGTAGTGATCTTACTTCTGTGGGAACCTGTCCTTGAAAGGGGTGAACCCACAAACTGAGAGGCTAAATATGGGCTCAGAGCAAGACTCCTGGAAGAGGTTGGCTGCTATTTTTGCATGCTTATTACCAGAAAAAAAAAAGTAATATTGCATATGATGCGTGTCTGTTTCTGCCAATCAGCTGAACTTCTTATTAGTTGCATTTTGGGGAGGGGAAGGGAGTTGTTTTAACAGTATGAAAGGAGTGATATATCTGACATGGAAGTGATTGGAGTTATGTGCCCTGATTGAAACTGCAGTGTTGATAAATTAAGTCTCTGGCTTCTAGTCTCATGCTTCTACTTGTTGTAAGCAATTTATAGTTAATGGCGTAATTATTTTATTATGCAGTTACAGGCAGGAAATGCATCAGTCCTATAACAAAAGAAGGTCAGATAAAATTTTGCTTCTAAATCAATTTCATAANTGCCTTCTGCATTTATTCAAACTGCAACAAAATGCTGACATCTGAGATATGAGTCTAGAAATGCACTACACTTGAACCAAACAAAATCTCATCTTTTCTGACTGGCAGGTTAAGTGACTGATTGTGTAGATTGCATGCTCATTTTTAAGTAGATTTCTTCTTGTTATTCATTCGTTTCTCTGCTTTTTAATTTTTTTAGCCTATAGACAAATGAAACAGTTTTTACTCTGTTATTTCTAGCAAAGCCAGGAACCTTTTTGAAAAGAATGCTGCTCCAATTTTACACTTGTCTGGCATGGATGTAACTGTGGTTAAGGTATGAACTGATAGGTTCTGCTAATATAGATATATTGTCTTCTCCGCTTTCTCTTCTTGAATAACTGAAATTAAATTCTAGATGCATTTGAAATTCTCAGTTTTCCTCTAAGCATCTCTAGGGAAGAAATAAATACTGAGATATTAAGTTGGTACTTAATCTTTTTCTATTTAATTCACAGCTAATTTACACACTGTGTACTGAGTTTTTAGTTTTCAGCTAAAGCAGTACGTGTGCTTGTCAATCTGTCTAAAGCAGCCTTTTTATAATTCATGTTTGAGAGAAAACTCTCTAAATATTTGAGTCCTGGCTAGTGGTGCGTGCCTGTCACTGCTGAAATTGTCAATTCTGCCTGAACTTGCAGAATTCAGAAGTGAAGAACTTTGATGTGCAGTGGGACTGTTCAGATTAATTAAAAATAGGCTTTTAGTTTTACACTGAAAATTTCTCAGTGTATCCCCAAATAATTTAACATTCCTATCACAAAAGCAAAGCACTGAGCTATAAATGGTGTGGATTAGCAGAGTGATCTGCTTTGGAAAGAGAAAAACGAGTAAACGTGAAGGGTTTTTGATCTTTTTGCAGGTTTTTGAGGCTGTGATATATGTCTTGTCACTGTATCCTAACAGCTAAATACTCTAATATCGTTCTGTCTTGCGATCTTTTTCATAAGGTTTGATGTTAAACTGCCTTCCTCTGGTCACTGGAAATACATAATCCCAACCTGAAGGAAAAGAAATTACTTTACAAGACTTAAAACTGATGTTTTGTGTCTTCAGACCTGACAAGTTAGCAAAACAGGGCTGACCAGTGACTGAGACTAAGGTGTCCCTGAAAAAGACATTGATTTGGCAGAGAACGGTTTTGATAGTTCAGAAACTCAGTGTGCTCTTCACTGCTAAGCCCATTGTCAACAGCTTGCTCTCAAGTGCTAGTTGTTCATGTCGCTGCTTCTGTGTTTCAGGAGATGCACTTGAGCACATTGACTGCTAAAGGTGTTGGGACTTTTTCTGCAGGAGCATGTTTTGCTTTTGATTTTGTTTCAGTGTAAAACTACCTGGAAATGTTGTTGTATTTTAGTAAGGCTTAGTCTGATATTTCACTTAGCCTTTGTGGGTGTGTGCTTGCTTGCACATACTGTATTAGGCAGCAGACTTGGTTTATCAGTTAAAGAAATTTCAGTCAATGTGAGTAACATATAGTGCTGTGTGCCTGTATGAGAATAACTGTTAAGCAAATAGATTATTATTTTGTTCTATAGAAGAGAAATTCTAGAAATATTCTCTTGAGGTCTCATGTTTGGATTTCTGTTTCTTCAGACTGACTATGAGGGACAAGCCAAAAAGCTGCTGGAATTGATGGAAAACACAGATCTGATCATTATTGCAGGAGGAGATGGCACAGTGCAAGAGGTACTGCAGGAGCTTTGTCCTGGTTTGTTGAGAATTATAGTCTGAGGGTGAGAATATTGAGTCTGTATAACCTAGCAGCATCATAACAGCTATGACTAGAGATTTGTCCATTTTATTGTCTGTGTTTTCAGTCAATGTTATGATCTGCTGGGGACAAGAAAACAGTGCTAGTTGTTGTTAATCTAAAAGTGATGATGGAAGTGAGGAAACCTAACTTTCAGATTCCTTTTCTAGAATGAGAAAATTAACTTGGATAGACATGATTCTAACTTTTCCTTTCTGTGTAATGTAGCTGTAATGGTTTAATTTTCAAAGTTCATTCCTATCTGTGCTCCCCAAGAGGAATGCATACTTTCCCAAGTGGGAATCAAATAATTTAAGAATTACAAGAGGAGGGTAACAAAGCATGATATGTATTTAATAAGTGCCTGTTGTCAAGATGATTAACGACAGGAGCAAACTGCCCGCAGAATGGGGGGATACTCTGTTTTTCAAGGAAGGCTGTATTTTATTAAAGCATCTCCTGGAATGCTAAACTACTGGCTTCATAAAGCGATGGCTAAATTAAATGCAATGACCTTGAGACAAAGTGATCAGAGTATATCTACAACTTTCTCCTGGCCTTAGGATTGATTATTGTTAGTTGCACACTGACCAATGCTATTTTTGCGTTATGCAGTGTTAAAACATTTACACTGGTATTGGTTGTTATACCCATATGTACTCACATGCACTCATAACTCTGCTGTTGGCACTGTGCTTGCACACTGAACAGGCCTCCTTTCCCATGTAAGCAACTGTAGCACCTCTCATAAAAGAGTAACTGCTCCTTAAATCTTTTCCAAAGACTGAATGTGGGTATGATTTTCATGGCTTTCTGCTGTAAGTGAAAAACAAAATTCTCAGAGCTGAGCATATCCTGTGTTTTTCAGGTCATAACTGGACTTCTCCGCAGAGCAGATGAGGTGAGGAAGCATAGTTTTTTAAATTTTGCTTATTTCTTAGACTGCATCTGCTGTGATCTCATAGCATCAGCTGTCTTTAACAGATATGTTGCTTACTAATGTGGAGCCAGCTTGCTGCGTAGTAAGCCAGCTATGCTAGTGTCCTGCAATCTGCCTGTTGTTCTTCATTCCCTTTCTCAGGGAGTGCAATGGCTCCCAAGCCACGGCTTTGGGAATTTTCCAGCGTCAGAGCAGGGATTATGGAGAAGCCAAATGCACAACTTTCAAAGACCAGCTGTGTGTGTCGCTTTGCTTGGCAGAAGCATAGGCCCAAAGTACATGTTTTTCTTGTGTTTGTACAGGCTTGAAACTGAATTCAGTTATGGCCTTGCTCCTATTGCTTTGAGATTACTTTGCCATTTTTTCAAGCAGTAAATACCTACCTATGTAGATGGCTGCAGAAAGCAAATTTTAACCTCTCAAAGTGGATCGCCGTGAGTGGAAATGAGAGAGATTTTTCTCTTTAAAGAGGGAGGACAGTGTTATTGAAAAGAGGAGGGAGTCANCAGCTCTCTCAACACCCTGGGGTGAATCCCGTCTGGGCCCATAGACTTGTGGGTGTCCAGTTGAGCAAGCAAGGCTCTGACCTCCTCCTCTTGGACCATGGGAGCCTCATATTGCTCCTTTAGTTCCGGGGTTTGTACACAGAGGGAACAGCTTTCTTTGCGATTAAAGACTGAGGCAAAGAAGGCATTTAGTACCTCAGCCAATTAACTTGGATAGACATGATTCTAACTTTTCCTTTCTGTGTAATGTAGCTGTAATGGTTTAATTTTCAAAGTTCATTCCTATCTGTGCTCCCCAAGAGGAATTCATACTTTCCCAAGTGGGAATCAAATAATTTAAGAATTACAAGGGGAGGGTAACAAAGCATGATATGTATTTAATAAGTGCCTGTTGTCAAGATGATTAACGACAGGAGCAAACTGCCCGCAGAATGAGGGGATACTCTGTTTTTCAAGGAAGGCTGTATTTTATTAAAGCATCTCCTGGAATGCTAAACTACTGGCTTCATAAAGCGATGGCTAAATTAAATGCAATGACCTTGAGACAAAGTGATCAGAGTATATCTACAACTTTCTTCTGGCCTTAGGATTGATTATTGTTAGTTGCACACTGACCAATGCTATTTTTGCGTTATGCAGTGTTAAAACATTTACACTGGTATTGGTTGTTATACCCATATGTACTCACATGCACTCATAACTCTGCTGTTGGCACTGTGCTTGCACACTGAACAGGCCTCCTTTCCCATGTAAGCAACTGTAGCACCTCTCATAAAAGAGTAACTGCTCCTTAAATCTTTTCCAAAGACTGAATGTGGGTATGATTTTCATGGCTTTCTGCTGTAAGTGAAAAACAAAATTCTCAGAGCTGAGCATATCCTGTGTTTTTCAGGTCATAACTGGACTTCTCCGCAGAGCAGATGAGGTGAGGAAGCATAGTTTTTTAAATTTTGCTTATTTCTTAGACTGCATCTGCTGTGATCTCATAGCATCAGCTGTCTTTAACAGATATGTTGCTTACTAATGTGGAGCCAGCTTGCTGCGTAGTAAGCCAGCTATGCTAGTGTCCTGCAATCTGCCTGTTGTTCTTCATTCCCTTTCTCAGGGAGTGCAATGGCTCCCAAGCCACGGCTTTGGGAATTTTCCAGCGTCAGAGCAGGGATTATGGAGAAGCCAAATGCACAACTTTCAAAGACCAGCTGTGTGTGTCGCTTTGCTTGGCAGAAGCGTAGGCCCAAAGTACATGTTTTTCTTGTGTTTGTACAGGCTTGAAACTGAATTCAGTTATGGCCTTGCTCCTATTGCTTTGAGATTACTTTGCCATTTTTTCAAGCAGTAAATACCTACCTATGTAGATGGCTGCAGAAAGCAAATTTTAACCTCTCAAAGTGGATCGCCGTGAGTGGAAATGAGAGAGATTTTTCTCTTTAAAGAGGGAGGACAGTGTTATTGAAAAGAGGAGGGAGTCATTGTTCCCAAAAACCTTCTGGCAGGAGCTGGCAAAAACTCAATTAAATTATCCAGGCAAGCTGATGATGATTTCCTTGGCAGCTAGAATTTTGTCTGTTTAGGCAGTTGCTTTGTCTGAATATGATAAGAGAAACTCTGCAACCAAGACAGTATTTTTAAAACGGGCTCTGGCTGTATCAGTTCTGAGACTCATATTTAGTGTTACACTATTTGCCCCCCAAGACCTCTATAATCTAAAGATACTGGAAGAAAAGTTTTGGAGGCTTTACTGACTGTTTTTTCTTCACCCTTTTTTTGACTTATAGTTTTGATGTAGCTTTGTTTGCTTTGCAGTAGCACAGAAAATTCTGCATCCAGCACTATTTTGGGTGGAATGCTGCGTTACAGTATTGCCACTGTGTCGCTTCATGTCTTTGGCCAGGGAATTCTTCTTGTCCTTCATATCACACTGTCCTAGGAGTAGAACTCTGCAGTTCAGCCCCCTCACTCTGTGCTCTGCTTCCCTTTTTACTCGGCTGTGTCATAACCACTATAGCCTGGATAAGAAGAGCCTGTGCAGGGTATTCCAGAAACCCTCTTCTTAGCAGCCAGGGGAGCAGAACATGACTGCATGACCTGCCAACAGCCTGTTGTTTGCATGCTGCAAAACAATTCTGAAGGAGATGAGAGAAGGGTGTTTGAGATGTGTTAAGACTTCCAGGTGATAGCAAGGGAGAGCGTGAAGTGAGAGGAATATTACTTAGTTGGTGTGGATTTGCAGTATCATGATGCTGCTAGTAGCAGTGCCCAGGAGGGAGATGGTACATTGTGATATATGGTAGTTTATATTGATTTGCTGACATGCTTCAAGAAGCACAGTTTATTATGAGGTATAGCGTGATAACTTGCTCCTTCAACAAGCCCTTTTGCTGAACTGTGCTACAGAAAAATAACACAGTCAGTGACTTCCAAAAATTAGAGCTTCTGCTGCTTCATGATGTGGATGCCAGAGGAATCAATTAATTTCCTTTCCTTAACCGAGAAAACCTCCTTGCCACGCACAGTTCCTCTGTCAGAGGGGGATTTCAGCAGTGGTAAATGAGATTCAGAGCTCGTGATGCCACTGTCAGTATTAAGAAAGATGGCAGATTGCTGACAGAATCCATGCATTAGTTAGGACGTAGCTGCCAGCCTGCATGTAACAATGCTCTTAATGATTACAGAGAGCTCCTTTGTACCCAGTTGGCAGTGGTGGTTTCACAGATTCGGATGCCATGTTCTGAGTCATTATGTATTACTGCTTCATTTAAGGAAGTGCCTGGCTGCTTGGTGCCCAAGGGGTGATATCAGACACAGCTGTGATCTCCACACAGGAAGCTTTGTTCAGCTAATGCAAATGTTAATTTGCTCTCCTTATGTGTCCAGGCTGTCTTCAGTAAGATTCCTATAGGATTCATACCTCTTGGGAAGACCTGCACTCTGAGCCAAACCCTCTATCCTGAGAGCAGCAACCAAGTCTAGTAAGTATTATATATTTCTGAAAGAGGGAACTTGTTTTGTTAGTTTCCAAGAAACAGCGCATCTTGGTAGCTTGGTATTTTTTTTCTGTTCCATGTTACATAGAAGTTATCAGTCTTTTGGCAGAGTCTGATGATTCTCTGGACTTGCCTGAGTTAATGACTTCCAAAAACTGGCTAAAATTAAAACAAGGAAATTTATATATTATGAGAACATATAATAATTCTCTCTGGCTAATATCTCTGTGATTGTTTGATGCTCAAAGATTTGGATTTTTTAAAAACATAAAATTAAAAGGATCAAGACCGTTAAAAATAGTCAGAAAGGATATGACAAGGACACCACAAGGGTATGACAAAATAAACAAGCAAAAAATCATCTTTCTGTCCCTTCTTCAGTTTAAGAATTCTATGAAACCAGTCCACATATAACCTGGTTAGCACCTGCAAAGTAAGTCATGCAAGAACATCTTTATGAGGAAGGTTGGATCCCATTACTGACTTCTCCAGGGTGTCTTTCCCATCCTTCTGGTGGGACTGGTGCTGGTAACTTTCCAGCAACCTGAATCTTACCTATCAGCATCCTGGATGTGATCCAATCTGGGAGTATCTGGTACTTGGATTTCAGTTTGAAGTTTATTTTATCCTCTTGTAAAGTAAAAAGACTGATCACAAAGCTTTCTTTTCCCCATACTAAATTCCTTTTCAAATTTTTTCCTTCCTCTTATACTGAATGTATTTCCCCTTCCTCTTGAAATCTGTTCACTCTGTTTCTCCCAGTTGCTCATTAACATTCTTTGCCAGAACCCTTGCTGGTATCTATCATCCATAAAATCCACGTGCCAACTGGCATAATATCTTTCATTAAAAGTACCAGAGTGTTTTGAAGCTTGGCAAGATGGACAAAGCTGCAATCAGCAGCTAAGATTAAAATAATAATTTATGTTTGGTTCTAGAGAAGCTGTTTGAAATGAATGATCTTCTTGTCCCAAGGTAATGAACCGTACAGGTGGGACTGCAGCATGTTGGTGAAGCTGAAAGGAATTTGGTCTATGGGCTGCTTAACAACCCACAGCAGTAACAGAACCTGACTTAAGAAGTGCAGAAGTGATATTTGAAAAAGAAATATCTGGGCTTTGGTTCCTTCAGCACTATTAGATCTTACCTTTGGAGTGTAGGAACTGTAGAGGTCTTACAGAAAGATAAAAGTTAGGAGAAAAGAAGAGATGAGGAAAGAACAGCTTCTTTCTGTCTCACGGTATTCTAAGCCTGGTGAACCTAAGGGCAGATTCTCCTTCTGATTCACTTGAATGTTGGGCTGGATCTGAAAACTGCTTTTGTTTTTAGTGTTTTTTTCCTCCCTGTCCAGCTGAGACACTAGAAATGTACTCAACATGGAATTTAAATTTTACCCAACTTTGAAAATATCGAGGGAGTTTTAATGAAAGAGATACTTAAAAGTCTGAATTTAGAGATTTCCTTGTGATCTTGAACACTTTGGTTACGGAATCGTTAGAGCTACACTTAACGACTTGAAGTGCAAAAGTGCCTTAGCAACTGTCCCCAATTTAATGGATGCTAAAAGCACACGGGCATTGCTGATAGACAGATTTACGTTGATTAAAAATTTCAAAACAAATTAACTTGCTAAGCCAATTCAGTCTCAGACCAGTGAATTGAGACCAGTCTTATGACCATCCCCTTCTCTTTCAGGTTGTTATACTTGCCACCAATAAAATAAAAGCATGACTCAGGTCCTTAGTGTGTTAAGTACCCAAAACAGAAGTAACAGAGTTGACCTGTGGTCTGCTGGATTAGCTGAGGGAGGAAGAATCTCAGAAAAGCTTAACCTGGGAACTCTCTTCTTCTTTTCAGGCCTTATGCTATTTGTTATTACACAGGCTCTGTCATGTCTTGCAGCCGCCCAGTTTGCTTTCTGATTTCAAGAAGGTGCAGTACTTTATCAGTATTCTTTCCCTGGGTCATTCTGTTTGCTGCAAAAAAGCACCACCTGGACTAAACTTACTGTTATCCTTCCTCCCTTCCTATTTTTATTTTCATTTGCTTCTTTTTTGTTTGTTTTCCAGCCATATTATTAATGCTACACTGGCCATTTTGAAGGGAGAGACAGTTCCGCTTGATGTTTTGCAGATCAAGGTAGAAGTGCTTATTTGGCACCCAAGGTTCCTAAAATTTTCCTACTCATATGTTCTGTTTACATGGACTGCTTTTCCTCTGTGTAATGCTGTCATGAATTTTGGTTTCAGATAGCAGCATTTTTGGTGAGAGTTATTTCTCTGCTGTACACTATGACATCAGATTCTGGAGAAAACACCAGAATGCCTAAACGTCTTTCTTTGAGGCTTAGAGTATTGATGAATACAAAACTTACTAACACAGATTATTTCTGTAGGGATGGTGAAAGATAACAATAGCCATCTGAGCTGTTTTAATGCCTTGATGTGTATTGTGGAGTTAATAGCTTCCTTTTACAAACTGAGAAATGAAAAAGCTTTGACTATAGCCCCATATGGTTTTTGAATATTAGTTTTCTGATATGTAGTAGTGAGTATTTAGAGCCATTGTGCAGAGCTCCTTGCTTTTGGCTGACAATATCCACAAAATGAAATGGCTGTTGCTGGGTGTGCAGTCAAAATCTAACTTCACTTCTTATATTCCTGTCTGGGAGCAGATAGAATATATAACACTTAAATTCTGCTTAGCTTTATTGCTGATGGCTGTTTGGCATGCCTCTTCTGTGAAATTTCACTTTTGGGATTAATCAGAAGTTAGTTTTTATATAGAAATGGGATTTTTTTTCTAGTTGAAAAAAAGCCCTGTTAGAAATAAAATAAAGCAATTTCTCAATGTTGATTTTTCTTTACAGGGAGAAAAGGAGCAGCCTGTGTTTGCAGTGACTGGTTTAAGATGGGGATCTTACAGAGATGCAGGAGTTAAAGTTAGCAAGTAAGAAAATTCTAGGTTTCAAAACTAACTTTTATAGCATCTGTTCCCTTCTTGTAAAGAAGTATTTTTTGAGTGTAGGCATTTGACAGGCGGAGACACCCACGATCTGCCTTGCATTACATGGGAGGATGTTTCAGCATTTTTGTCATTTGAAATAAACACTTATTTGGTGCTGACCTGTTATTTTAAGTATTTAGTTTCTGCATGCTCTGTGGTCCCCTCTTCTGGAACTTCATTCAGATTGTGTCAGTAAGAAAAGCTCTCCCTTGAGTAAAGTCTAAGTAAAGTAATTGGTCATTTCTTCATCAATTACCAATGAAAAGATGCACATAGACTCTGTAACTCAATTCCAATAAGGGACATCAGATGGAATAGAAGTGCTCTTCAGTTCCAGAAATGGCATGGACTGTGCTGTCTGATGACTGTTCTCTGAATCTAAACTAATAATTGTTGGGCTTTCTCCAAATGGACATTTAATATGCTACTGTCTGTGTATCAAATGACTAGTGTTATCTGGTGAAGGAGCAGCAGGGCCAAAGCAGTTCACTTCTGACATTGTTATGGAGGAATTGCAGCACGTGCCTCTGCAACACAGCTGTAAGGAAGTACCAGGTGTTTTTGGATTGAGCTATCTTTGTCAGGAAACAAGAGGTAGCAGACCTCTGGAGTCTGACTGGCAGTTATCTGAATGGGATTGAGAGGTGATATGGAATGGGGGAAGTACAGTAGATCACCAGGGTGTTTGTTGCTGCAGATCAAGGAAAATGCTTGATAGCTTGTGTAGGTGCTGACTTGGCTATGCTGCAGGCTTTGCAGCCCCAAGACCAAGGAACTGCACTTCTTTTCCCTCTGCACTCTCACTGTTTCCTGCATGTGCCCTGGTTTTTGCCTAGTGTCAGCTTTCACATCTTTTCCTGCAGCAATTCCCTTTCCTAAAAGTCTTTTGGATTCAGTGCTGGAGGCACGACAGCGTCTTTTGTGCTTTGGGTAGTGCACACATTTTCAAAACTCATTCTCTTCCATGTTTTCAAATGCACAGAAAATGTGTCCAGCTTGGAAAGCGCTTAAGCCACAAATGAATGGGTGCTCAGAATGTGCTTGGGATGAGGACCATGTGTGCTTATCCTGGTTTTTTACTTCTTAAGCATCCATTTTTGGTCCTTAGCAGAAGTGGGATATTGGGCTAAATGAACATTTGGTGTATTCCAATATAACTGATCTTATACTTGAGGCACCTACTATGAAGGGAGTCAAGCCATAAGCCGTGGTTCCAGGAATTTGTCTGGCTATCCCTCTGCTAAACGCTGTCCTGGCGCAGGCATGGTGCTGTCTTATGTTCTTGAGGTTTTATTGTTTTACAGACAATTGCACAACTTGATGGGAGTGATGTAGCACGCCTCTAGTAGCTAATGACATGCTTAATTCTGCAGTACTCTTGAGCTGATGATGCTTAATGTGCTTTGTTGACCTTCTTTGGTGGAAGACGGCTATTAAAACATGTGCCAGGCCTGCCTAAATATAGACACGTCTTTGGAATCCATACAGTACTTTGTGGCTGGCAGGATTTGTACTTTGTAAAACATTTATTTTGATCTTAGACTCCTTTGGATCAAACTGATGTTTGCTGGCTCTGTTCTTTTGTCGTTGAAGCTATGGATTTTTGATTGTTTGTTTGTTTCCTCCAGCTTCATTCTTCATTACATATTGTAGAGATGCATCCCACCAGCTATTACACCACAGGCCTTTAAATCACTCCCAGTTGTGTTGCATAACTAGGTAAAATACTGCTGCTGAGATGTCACGCTGCTTGTAGTGAGGATTACATACTGCATTTTGGCCATCAGTAACTTGGGAAAGGGATGTTGCTCTCGTGAGACTCCTCCTGGAGTACTGTGTCCAGTTCTGGAATCCTCAACACAAGAAGGATATGGAACTGTTGGAACAGGTCCAGAGGAGCACCATGAAGATGATCAGAGGGCTGGAGCACCTCTGCTATGAGGACAGGCTGAGTTGGGATTATTCAGCCTGGAGAAGAAAAGGCTGCAGAGAGACCTTATAGTGACCTTCCAGTGCCTGAATGGCTACAGGAAAGCTGGAGAGGGACTTTATATCAGGGAAGGTAGAGATAGGATGAGGGGGAATGTTTTTAAATTGGAAGGGGAAAGATTTAGATTAGACATTAGGAAGAAATTCTTCATGATAAAGGGGGTGAGACACCGGAATAGGTTACCCAGGCAAGTTGTGGCTGCCTCCTCCCAGGAGGTGTTCAAGGCCAGGTTGGATGAAGCCTTGAGAAGCCTGGTCTGGTGGGTTGTCCCTGCCCATGGCAGAGAGGTTGGAACTGGATGATCTTTAGGGTCCCTTCCAACCCAAACCATGCTATGATTCTATGTGTATAAACTTGTCTTACAGTATCAGAAAGCTAACATTGTAGGGGAGCACTAATTTCAGTGGTAAAGAGGTCTGTGTGCTCTGAGTTCATGCAAGTTTTCTCCTTTTCCCAGCATAGACTGCTAGGTATCTTAGAAATTCTGTCTGTGTTTTTTTTTCAGGTACTGGTACCTTGGGCCCCTGAAAACCAAAGCAGCTCACTTTTTCAGTACATTTAAGGTAAAGAGTAATTACAAGGAAAGTGTTTTTTGTAGTTTGGAAATGAAATGGCAGACTATGCTTTATGTAATTTATCTGCAAGTTTTTGTGAAGGGTTTTGGTAACAATAGAAAATGGGGTTGAAGCTCGACTTGTTAACAATCTGCCAATTGATAGACTTAACTTCTGAAGAGATGAAGGGGAGGAGGGGTTCTTAAAAAATAATTTCTTTACTGGTTATCTGTTGCTACAAGATCACCAGGGCAAGCCAGTAACCACCTTTGAAACTGGGGAGCTGTGGTGGTGCTGATGCTCTGTCACCTTTTCTCAACAGTCTTTCTTAGGGTAACATTTCATTCTGATTTACCTATCTGGCAGAAGTGTCTATAATTAGATTGCTTGTGCACACTGATAATCAGACTTCCACGTGTAGTAAAATGAACATGAAGATTAATAGCTTATATCTCACTTTAAACTTCTCTGTTGCTTAAAATTTATCCTGGAAAGATTCAAATTTGACCTGCATGAAAGGTGAGGGATTTTCATTCACATGCTTTCCCTGATCTCTGAACATATAAAAGAGCTTCATGAAAGGCTCTGGAAGCATGCAAGGGCTAGTATGGTAGATCAGTTTGTGCAGTCCAGCCATGGGGTCTGTGATAGTGCCATTGCTTTCTTTACAGGAAGCTCCTGTAAAGGGGAGTTAAATTGTAATGCATCTTGTGAAAGAACCCTCCCTGTTCCTCAGGAAATTTGAAATAATGGTTCTGTGTGCTGGCACTCTAGGCAGAAACCTATTCTCCACTTCTGTCCAGCTCCCTTCTTGTTGCTGAGTCCTTAGCCTCAGTTAGCAGCAGTGGTAGTGCATTTCACTGGTGAGCTGTTCATTGTACATTAAAAAGATCTATTCTACCCGCTGAAGGTTAAAGAGAAGTGCCCACGTCTTCTGCTATTAAGATAGAAAAATTTCTACCTGATTTCTCCTAATGGTGATATTCATTGCTTTATGTGTCTTTTACGTTATCATTTTGTTAATTTCTGTAAGGAATGCCTCTAGCCTATTTTGCTTAATCTATTCCTAGCTTGTCTTTGCTGCTGTGCAGTTCATCTTTTCTGGTTTTGCTGTAGCTGTCCTGTGAAACAGGGTGACCTGTAGCTGAAAACAATGTAAGGGAAAACAGCTTGCCTCTTACATTGGTGGGGGCATTGGTTTGAGTGTTATCATCTCTTCTCAGTATACAGGCTTAATTTATCACAGCAATACTTGTTTTCCCTTTAATCATATTGTTCGTGTATTGCAGTACTGATACAACCTCTGTCCTGTTTACTGTGTAAATAGGATAGCGGAGTCTTTCCTTGCTGATGGAGGTGTGAGGTGCATCAGCTTAACCACCTGGGCTGTATGGTCCAAACCAGCTTCTAAAGTTTTCTACATTGAAAAATAATTGTATTGAGTATATGTGGGCTCTTGTCTGGGTTGTTTTAGTAGATACATTTAAAAAACAATCATGTTGTTCCGTCTGTAAGTCCTATGTTTTGAGCATTTCAGAAATGAGAGGAAATAAGCTTTGTCAGCATCAGGAAATATTTCAGGAGCTAAGACTCTTCTGAAGCCCATTTGTTTCCGGCACTGGAATCTGAAATATCACTGTGATGTGTTACTTTTGGGTTTCTTCCCTCCTCCCACCTCAGATACTTTACAAAGCTTACCTGACTTGCCTTAAGACCTATTGTATTGCTGCTTATAAGCACCTGACTATAAGGTCAGGTCTTGATCATTAGAGTTGTTGAAGAACAAAGGCCTGCCAGGTTTTAATGCCCCTTGGCTGCACACAGCACTGTTGTCTTTGCCTGTTTGCACCAGATGCCACTGTGCAGTTGCTCTTTGATGTTGCTTTTGTGCCATGCAGGAACCAACTGTGCTTTCAAATGTTAGTGTTGACCTTGCCAGTTTTGGTTGTTCCCTCCAGCCAGGAGCAACTGTGTCAGTCTGCCACATGTCAGCAGCAAAGAAAACATCCTGTTACGCTCTGCATATAGAGGGGAAAATGCCTCACTTGTGCGTGAAGAAGGAGTAGATTAGTAGATTTACGCACTGTGGATAATCTGTTTCAAGCTGCAAAATTGTCATCTTGCATATAAATCTGGAGGTGGGAGAGCCATGAAGTAGGCTGAGACAGTGGTGGCGTGTGGGCAGCTCTGCAGGAGTACTTGGGATCACAGAATAGATAGGCTGAAGGACTAAACAGAATAAACAAGTAGGTGCTCAACAAAAGGCCCCTTCTGTCTTTCCTTTCCATGTGAATCCAAGGAATGGCCTCAGAAACGTCAAGCTGCCCTCATGTATCTGGGTCCAACTGAGAGACCTCCAGAAGAGCCAGATGAGAAACCACCTAGACCTCCTTTGTATGTGAGGCTTTACAGGCGTCTTCGATTATACTGGTCACCTCCTCCAAAAGGTGAGGTGTGTGTGTTTTGGCATAAACTCACAAGCAGGCTTTTTTCCTCTAATAGAGCAGAGGGGGGGTTATTTCTACATTACTTCCACTCTCTAATTTTCATATTATTGTTATTATTATTAATTTATACTGTGACTTTGTCAAGATAGTTACAGTGTCGATAGTCCTGATGGTGCCTATGGTCTCATAAACAAAGCCCAGGGTGTTCTGTGGGCTCACAGTTGTTTTCCATTGCTATGGAAGCCTCTTTAGGTGATACTTGACACTTACGGATGAGCCTCTTGAAATCTTCCTCCTGTAGAATGGTTTCTTAGTGAGCAGATTGAGAGAGGAGCAGCCCTTATTTTCCTGGATGGAGAGGGGTTGTTGACACAGAGCAACAAATGTTACTTTTGGACCAAGCAGAAGCCTTAAGTTTCTCTCAGTGCATTATATTTCTTTCTGTACTGTAAATTTTTGTGTGTGTGCGCTCTGTGAGCCTCTCTTGGGGTGGGTTGTTAGCTAGGCAGTGCATGCGGCAGACTGCAGATGAAAGGGGAAGATGTATTTTGCTTAGTCTGGTGTGATGCAAAGTCCTTCTCATTCCTTCTTGCAGAAGTGATTTAGACAGAAGCATGAACTAAGTGACCTGTATATGAGAACTGAACCATGGCATTTCCTGTTGTAGAAAATACATGGTACCACAGCATCCTGAACATTGGTTTCCTGTTTTTCTGGTAGCAGTGCTTCATATGTTTTCTAAATGCTCCTGTAATACTAGCCCAGGAGATCTGCTAATCCCTGGGTCTAAGAACTCAACAGAACTGCCATGTAGTGTGCGTGGTAGTCTTTCCTGCTACTGTGTGAATGCTTTTCCTTTTTTGAAAGGACATTTGAAAGAAACAAAGCTAGTGGTCACAGTGGGTCAGAGTGATTTATTTGCAGCTAGCATTGATGTTTCATGCTTCATAGCAGTGAGATGGTGATCTGGATAATTGAATTCCACTTAATGGTATCTTCTCTTCTGGATTCACAGAAATCCCCCAGGAGGTAGCCCCAGAGGACTGGGAAGAACTGAAGTTATCCACCATTGAGCTTTCCATTGCAACTCGGAACAGGCAGCTTGATCTGACAGTAAGACTGTAGTATAACTGGATTCCAAGTGCTGCCCGTCCCTGGAGTTTTCCTTTCTTGCTAAACTCCTGTTCTTGTGTCTATAAAAATAAAAACTTGCCAGCTCCATGCAAGGAGGAGCCCATGACTGAATCCAGGAATGGACAAGTTCCAGAACCAGTGTAAAAGCACTGAAGACCCATTTAAAACTGGCGTGCAGTGAAACTTGTGTAATGAAGAGGTTTCACTAGATAAACAGAAGCTTTAGGATTGCCCAGGAGAAAACAAGGCATCAAAATAAGCACTCCTTTCCTTCTTGACCCATGGGAGAGTGATTCTGTCCTATTCTTTATGTTTTATTTTGTACATGGATCTGTTAGAGTGAGTCCAGAGAAGGGCCATGAGGATGATCAGAGGGCTGGAGCACCTCCCATTTGAGGACAGGCTGAGAGAGGTGGGGTTTTAAGCCTGGAGAAGAGAAGGCTTAAGGGAGATCTTAGAGAAACATTCCTGTATTTAGAGGGGGACACGGGAAAGATGGGATGGGCTTTTTATCAGGGAAGGTAGTTACAGGACAAGGGGTAACAGTTTTAAGCTGAAAAAGAGGAGATTTAGATTAGATAGTTGGAAGAAATTTTTTCCTGTGAGGGTAGCAAGGCACTGGAACAAGTTATCCAGAGAAGTTGTGGCTGCCCTCTCCGTGGAGATGTTTAAGGCCAAGTTTGATGAGGCTTTGAGCAGCCTGATCCAGTGGAAGGTGTCGCTGCCCACAGCAAGGCGGTTGGAGCTTAGATGATCTTTAAAGTCCCTTCTAGCCCAAACCATCCTATGATATCAGCTGATGCCAGAAGGAAGTTAAGCCTGAATGTCTGCCTGGAATTCTGGCTTTTTTTCTCTCTTTTGGCTTGCAGAGTGAAGAGTTAAAAAGAACTGAAACTAGAGAAAGGACATGGGCTACACTGAATTAAGTACAGGAAATGCAGGTTGTTGTGGAAGAGTAGAATCAAGGGAGCATGGGAACTGTTCCTGTTATAGACTTCTCAGTATGCTCATGCTGTTCATTCACCATTTTGAAACCTGTCTTTGGCTTATGTCTGTGTTTCAGTGCAGTTTTATTGCTGTGAAAGCTATTTGGATAGATGTCAGTCTGATTTTGCTGGAAAATGCTAACACAGTGATCCCATATTGGTGAGCTGCTCTTCACGTCTTCCTCATGGCTGCAGGAAACCACTGTCACTACACTCAGATTAACAAGAAGCGTTGAATTTATTGCAACGTGTTTCTTGCTCAGAATTCAGGGTCTTCTATAACTTGAAAATTTGCATTATGGTTATATGGTATCTTTGTAGAATCGGACCAAAAAAACCCAACCAAATCAGGCAAATAGTTCTAAAATTTCCTCCAATTTTGTCTGTAGGATGTAGCTCATAAATTTCAGTTTTTTCTTCATCAATGGCTTATGATTTGGACCATGGATGTAGTAAGGGTAGGAGCTAGACAGAGACTACCAGGGTATTTGAGTTTTTTTAGTGGTTTCCAGATGGCCCTTGAACAGAACTGTTTTAATTGCTGAACTGGTTTAGAGTCAGTGAAGTAAAGTAAGAACAATTCTACCAGGATCTGAAAAACTATCTCATCACCACAGACTAGCCCTTATGTCCTGCCTCTTCCCCCATTATACCTTCAAGATGCACTTTAGTACTGGCATTGGACAAAGAAGTGGTGTAGGGTCATCAGGTCTCTCGCATAGCTTAAATAAATGGATGAGTTTGTTGGAGTAGTTGTACTTCAATCATAGAATGGTTTGGGTTGGAAGGGCAGGGGCCATGGGCAGGGACATCCCACCCAGACCAGGTTGCTCCAGGCCCCATCCGACCTAGCCTTGAACACCTCCTGGGACGGGCATCCAAAATTTCCCTGGGCAACCTGTGCCTGTGCCTCACCCCCCTCATCATGGGGAATTACTTCCTAATGTCTAATATAAATCTTCCCCCTTCCAATTTAAAGCCGTTTTCCCTCATCGTGTCACTGCATGTGCTTGTAAAAAGTCCCTCCCCAGCTTTCTTGTAGCCCCCTCAGGTACTGGAAGGTTGCAGTAAGGTCTCCCCGGAGCCTTTTCTTCTCCTGGCTGAACAACCCCAACTCTCTCAGCCTGCCCTCATAGCAGAGGTGTTCCAGCCCTCTGATCATCTTTGTAGGGGTGCAAGTAGCTTGATACTTCACCTGTTTTTCTGAAGAAATGGACCATTTATAACTGCTTTTAACTCCTGCTTTTGAAGCCATTGTCCCTTTAGGCATCAAAGCAGTGCAACAGCGCTCTCAGTTTGATACCAAGGCATATCTGCTGAGTGTTGCCAGCCACTTTCTGTCCCACCTCGGATTCATATCTAGGTTGTCTTATTGAAGAGAAGTTGATAAAACCATACAGGTACATCTCGGAGAGTGCCAAGCCTACTACCCCTGCTGATACAGCAAAGGAATAAAAGAAGTTCTACTAATAGATGCATTTATTTTTACTTGTTTTATTTTGATTGCATCTGCACTAGGACTTTTGCCAGGAGAGAAGTGTTTAAATAAATAAATAAAATGAAAAATTAATTGCATCTTAATCAAAGTTGCTTTCCTGGCAAAAGCTTTACTACAGGTTTAAGTGCAGGCTGTAAATAGAAAAGAAGCTAACTAAGGAGTTTAAAGGAATGATATCAAGAACACTTTGACTTTTAGTTTGTATTGTTTAAAATTTTTTTACTGTAGTGTTTGGTGGGAAAATGTTACATCATTGCAGTGCTGTTTAAATCCATGAAAGACCCATTGATTAGAAATCTTTGTGAACCAGGAGTAAACCCTGGGTGATCTGCTGTTATTGTCTTTAATAAGTGTAATAAGAAGCCAAATATGTTAATCATTATTTCACTTCTTGTGGTATTTATTGTTGAATAGTCATCAGTGAGAAATTCCTATCGATTTTTTATAGTACAGATCTCAAGTAGAGAATGGAAAAAAGTGAGATGCAGAAATGCATCTTCTGCCTCCTTCTGTGGGACAAAAGACTGGGCTTTTTGTGAGCACATTGCAGTGTCGTGGGTGTGGCATTTTGAAATGTTAACTGCTTGATTTCTGACGCTCTTTTTGCGTAGCGCACTGAAGACTTCATGGATATTTGCATAGAAGCAGACACTGTCACCAAAGGACAGTTCGTAAACAGAGGGTGAGTATAGGAAGACTGCAAAAAAAGATGACGATGTCTGTATGAGTTGGAACACTAATTAGAGAGGTGTGCTATATTTTTCTCTTAATTTTATGCTGCAAAATTCAGAAGCAGAGGACTGCAAGGGACACCAGTCAGTAATGCTTCGTTGGGATTTCTGATTTTGTTCTTTAAAATTCTTACGAATTTTATCTTTCTGGAAACAAGGCAGAACAGTCTACCTGGAGTTCTTCCTAGCTTCTGAGTTTGCTATACATTTCATCTTTTTCCCTATTGGGGTTGATCAGTGCTACTTGGATAATACTGCTACAACTGAGTTTTACTGACAGCCACACAATCTTATTCTCTTGATGAAGTTTAGGTATATTATTGGTGCTGCTTGCACATGGAGTATGAAGGTTACATGTATGAAGAAGCAGCACATAGAGAAAAAGTGAATATATGTTCCTTCCTTTGTGCTTGAAATGTTGTCTTGTACACATGGTCCTTCTGCTCAAACAGACACAAATCTGAGCTACTTTTTCCAGCGCATCCGCACACTCTCACAGGCAAATAACCTTGCATCCTCAGTGCAGTTTTTACCAGCAACAGATTTTCCTACTCAGTCGAAGAGTGCTCTTGCACATAGCTTTTTAATTTGGTAATAATGTTTTCTAGTCTTGGGGCTCCCTCTAGTGAAATCGGTGGCAATATTTCAACACGTTGTTACATGCTTGTCATCACCCCAGTAATTCCTGCTGTGTTATGTCTTGTTTATGACACTGACAGCAGCAGCAGGCCCCTTATTTGAGGCTTTTGTGACCCTCGGTGGGTATAGGATGGTCTGACACCATAAAAGTAACTGCTTTTAAATTGCACGAGCTATGTGAACCCTACGTTGCTTGGGACTGAAATCTTTGTTTTGAAGGCTACAGAAAGAAAGGAGAGAGGATTTTTTTCTATTAACAGTAAGAGGGATCTGGCCTCTTAAAGGAGGGAGGCAAAGGAGATGGTGTGCTGGGTTCTTGCACACTTTGCTAGCAGAAAAAGTGTGGGTGAATTTGTGTGATTTAAGGGAGGGGTATTTGAGTGACAAGAACGTCTCCCATGCAGAGACTGGACATGCTTCACACAGTAATATTTCCCATTTTCAAACTGCAATTACACTGTCATGCAGAAAAAGCCTCTGATGAGAGTTAACATGCCCTGCTGGCTAGAGCTAATTAGAGGCCCTACCAAAAGCTTTGAGCTGCTGTTCAAGCAAAGTTCAAAGAAGCAAGCTCTTTGATTAAATACTGCCCAGAAGTCTGTGGGTAACAAAGAAAGAAAAAGAGGGGTGTCTGGGGTGGGGGAGCAGCAGGAGGGTGTGGTTAGTCCTATGGAGAGGAATCAGTAAAAATGTGCCCTGTATTTGCAAAGCAGAATCGGGTTGTTCAGAGAAGTTCGCCAAGGCGCAATGCCCTTTGGCAGCTAAGTCTGAATCAAGCCCATTATTAGAGGCTCCCCATGCCTAGGATCAACAGGGCTTGTCTTTGGAAATGTATGAAGAAACTTTTTTTTTTTCTTCTATTTTATTTCATAGTTTTAAACTCCAGCAGAATTTGAGGGGTTGAAAAGGTTTTTAGGGAAAATACCTTATCAGTGTAGATATCAAGGGGTTTTTTTTATATTGAAGAGGGCACTGACATGAGTTGATCAGGACTGATGTGTCGCAGAGAGAAAACCACACATCCATTGGGAAAGTACTGTGGAGGATCAAGCAGTGGGAGATGGCGCACATTAGAGTGCTGGAGGGCAACTGCTTTTGCATTTCAAAGACAAGAGTAGGTCGTCCCAGGTATATGAAAGTACGCTCTGGCTGTGGATCTCGTTTCTGTGAACAAGAGCATCTCCTCTCATGACTTGAGCATCTCTCTTAGGAGGAAAGGCTGAGGCACCAGGGTCTGTTCAGACTGGAGAAGACTGAGAGGGGGTCTTATTATGCTTATAAATACCTGAAGGGTGGGTGTCAAGAGGATGGGGTCAGACTTTTCAGTGGTGCCCAGTGACAGGACAAGGGGGAATGGGCATAAACTGGATCACATGAAGTTCCACCTGAACATGAGGAAAATCTTCTTTACTGTGAGGGTGATGGAGCACTGGAACAGGGTGCTCAGAGAAGCCATGGAGTCCTTCTCCAGAAACATTCAAAATCCACCTGGACACATTCTTGTGCAGCCTGATCTGGGTGAATCTGCTTTAGCAGAGTGATTGGACCAAGTGAGCTCCAGAGGTCCCCTCCAGTGCCTGCAATTCTGTGAGGAGCATCTACAGCACGGGCAGAGCTTATGTATAAGGAGTTGAAAAACAGGTGGTTACACTGTGTTGCTTACTAAGAAGTGCTAGAGGAAAGGAGAGCACGGCTAGAAAGTGTAGTACCAGTAATCCACATCCTGGTAGCTAGTTTAGATTCTGTATCTGAAAGTGTGGAGAGCCGTCACTTGAGGGCATGAATACCGATACCAGCTATGGTGTGGGAGACGGGTTTTTTTGTTAATCTGAATCATTTCACATTGGCTGTTTCTGGACATGAGAACTAGGTTAAACTTGTGTGTGTTACCTGCAGTGAATGTTCTCTTTCTGTCTTTATTTCTGTGATTCAGCATATGTAGTGGGTTAAAACAATCAATTCAAACTGTTGCTCTTAGGCTTTGGTCTTGCTCCTGTTTCACTTTGCTGACTTGTCTTGAGTAAGGAGCAGAACCAAGTAGAAGTGATTTCTGATCTTTTTATACTGGGTCACTAGAGAGGCAAAGAGGCAATTGCTGTAAGTGGAGTTGTGTCTGTTGGCTTCTACAGTAGTTCTCCTTTGACTGATCTTTATTTCCATGCCTTGCCTCTTTTGAACTTCCCTTGACCTTATAATTGCATCTGTTTAGATAGAGCCTATTTACCTTTGTGGACCAAAAAAATCAACTTGCTCACCAGTGTGCAATATCTAGGAACTCTGAGCAGATTAAACTTTAAGTGGAGAATTTTGCTCATAGTTTGTCCAGCACTGTATAAACTGACAATATTGCATGCTGTCAATTATTGCATGTTGTCAATAATTTATATTGCTGGGAAGATGTTTAATTCCCTCACATCCACTCATTAATCTTTTAGTATATACATCCTTGATTAAAACCAAACTTTGCACAGTTACCGTTGCTTCTGTCCTTCTCTGTCCTTTCCTTTGGTTTCTTAGCTTTTCTTCCTTTGTCTTTGATTATCACCTCCTGTTTCAACCCTTTCTTCTCATGTTCTTTCTCTGGGATTTTAAGAAGTGCTTGCATCCCTCAGGGCATAGAAGGCTTTGTGTATAGGGAGTTTGTAATGTTTTTCTGTGTTGTTTTCCTGGACAACATTTAAAGAAGAGGAGGCTGAGGGGAGACCTCATTGCTCTCTACAACTACCTAAAAGGAAGTTGTGGAGAGGAGGGAGCTGGCCTCTTCTCCCACGTGACAGGGGACAGGACGAGAGGGAATGGCCTCAAGCTCTGCCAGGGGAAGTTCAGGCTGGACGTTAGGAAAAAAATTTTCACGGAAAGGGTCATTGGGCACTGGAACAGGCTGCCCCGGGGAGGTGGTTGAGTCACCTTCCCTGGAGGTGTTTAAAGGACGAATGGACAAGGTGCTAAGGGGCATGGTTTAGTGTTTGATTGGAATGGTTGGATCCGATGACCCGATGGGTCTTTTCCAACCTGGTGATTCTGTGATTCCAAATACACTCTTCATTCATATCAGTCTGCATAATAGACAGGAAAGTTGGGAGCGGATGGCAGAGGAATAGCTGTGATAATTCTGCCATGCTTGAGAGCTGGGATATGTTGACGCTGTAACTCTGCTTTCCCGTTTGCTTTTTGTGTGTTGCTTGCTGTCTGGAGAGTGTCCAAAATGGAGGGATTACTCCCAGGGGTGCGGTGCACCCTTTGTCAGAGGTCTTCCTAAAGGTTATGTGTATTTGCAACCAGAGGTCAGAGGCAGGCCAGCTTACCCAAGAGCTTGTGCTTACTCTGCAGCAGCAGAGAGTTTTCCTTGGGAAAAGGAATCGCAATGTGCTGTTCTTTAACAGTTGATCCAGTGACGGGACGACAGCCCCAGTCTTGAAAAAGACCACATGGCACTTGAATGACCAACTTCCTAAGACAGGCAGCTGCCTTCTATGTGCTCCCATCCACAGAAGTAGGGAACTAGGACTTCTCTAAGCACAGTATAGAAATAAGAATCTCCCAGACATCAGAAGAGAGAGAGTAACTGATAAAAATGGGTATTTATTTGGAATGGATGAAATGACAGTGTTCTGGGGGGTTTCTTCAAAAGAATTATATAAATGCAGCCATTAGCAAACTTAATGCTGACTGATGGTGATGTGAAAAGAGGGGGTTTGTTTGTTTTTTAGATGGTAGTTCAGTGGTTCAATATAACTAATTCTATCAGGTTGTTTTGGCTTAAGGTTGCTTAGGTTGCTGGTAAATTGTGTGTGTGCATGGGACCTGAGGAGATGCTAGTCATTGGTTGCAAGAATTGTTTGGTTCAGAATGCGAGGAGCACAAAACTTTATGTTCAGATATTTTCAGTGAGACTGAGAGCTGAAGCCACTTGGAGTGAAGAGGTTGTCCGTGCATACTGTTAGATGTATTGACTGCAGCAGAAGAGGAAATCTTTATTTTACTTTCTCACGGTTAAACCCACAAATATTTCTACATGCACGTAACCTCCTAAGTTTACCAAATGTGTAGTGATTACTGACCTGTGATAATGTGTTGTCCCTAAAGATGGCTGTTTCATAGAGAATCATCTCCTTACCTTACCTCTCTTTTTGCTTGAACAGAACTCAAAAGATGCGTGATCCACATATGTGCCCTGAAGGGAGTCAGTGCATCCAAGCCAGCAGATGCATCTTGCAACTTCCAGAGGTGAGAAGCTGAGGGAGCTGGAAAACTCTTGTCACTCTATTTCCTCATGCCAGTTGATAGCGCACATTAAGAAATCCCCACTCCAGATATGGGAGGTTGATTACACTTCCAGTGAGACACTAAATTTCTCGTTGTGGCAACTCAGCCCCTGACTAGGAGAACATATACTGGAAAGGGGTCTGTAAATCAGAAGGGAAACTTCATTCTGCCAGTTAGTAGTGACAAACCTTTTATGTAGACTGCAGTGGTGGTTGTGAAGGGTCTCTTACTCGGGTGCATTGCATCAGCACACCTTCTTCTTAGAATTGAAGACTGAATTCCTTGTCTACATTTTACCCTAGAAGGGATTGCGCTATAGAGAAGATAAATATTAGAAGCTTTAATGACACCAAGGAAGGTGACACAAGGCAGTGAGGCTCAGATCCCTGGTGCGTCTTGAAATTTTGAATAGTTGAGGTTGAAAAAGAAGCCAAAGTGTGTCCATCTGTATTTTTTAGATGGGTCTTTTGTTGCTTCTTAGAGAGGAGATGCTCTTCTTGCAGTCTTGGGGAGAACTGTTTCTTGTTTTTGCAAAGGCATGAAGTCAATCTTCTAGGTATTTTCTGTCTTCAAATGATACATGATTCAGCAAAAGAATTTCTTAGTAAGAGAGAATAGAGCATGCCAAAAAGTGAAAACATCTACATCTGTGAAGTGAAACCCATAAATTATGGTGTCAGGATTAGCCAGCATCCTGATAGTTGAATCAAGCTCATGTCATGGCCGTTTTGTGCTGAAAGAATACTCTGGAGTGCTGGGCTAAGTACCACTGAGCTATAAGTAAGGGCTATGCTGCAAAATAAGCTCTTGGTACTGCAGCTGCTGCAAAGATGTTCAGAGTATGTGTGCATGGCAAAAAGCACTGCTGTTCAGTTCCTTGACCTGGCTCTCATGAAAGAACTGGAGCCAGCTTGGAGGTGTCTCACCAGCTTTGCGGAGAAGCAGGATATGTTGATCCAGGTGGACTGCTATCCCTCTGACTTCCAAGACCTGTGTTATAATACTTTCTGTTATCTGTGCTATTCTGGTTCACTTGGAGCTACTTTGAGTATCTAGATGACATAGTCTCACCTTGAGTCAAGTACATGCAAAGCAGTCACCAAATTCATTTAGGTAAAGTCAACCTGCCATTTTGATGAATGGTTTTAATCATTGGTGACTTCTTCAGCGTTAGAGGAAACACTCAAGAAAATTCTGCTGCTGAGTAATTCCTGACCCGTGAATTACTTTGCATCTCACGTTGCAGATCAATATAGTAAAACAATACTAAAAGGTGTTTGTAACATGGATTTAATAGGAGTTATTTAACAGGCACTTCTGTGGATTAGCTTGTGTCACCACTGGCAGACCAAGATCTAAGTGCATATAATTGTAGCTCCAGTAGCAAAGAATCATTCGGTACAAACAATGTGGGTCATTAAAGCTCCCTGGCACTTTATTATCACCAATTAGCAACTAAGTGAGGTAACATCTTATGCAACAGACCTAATATATTATGTACAGTGAACAATAGCTCTCACTGTGTTTTTGAGACCAAATACACTGAAAAGGCAGAGGGAAGGGGTCATCTTGGTTAAGACTCAGCTAAGTTTTCAACTGTGGTTCATTAGTAAAATCGGGCATCAGTATTACAGCATTGCTGAAATAATCTGTTTGATGTTTAACCCTGATGAGCACTGTTATCTGTACACAGGGCACTGAGGGATCCTTTGGCATTGATAATGAGGAGTATGAAGCAATGCCTGTGGAGGTGAAGCTCTTACCCCGGAAACTCCGGTTCTTCTGTGATCCCAGAATGAGAGAGCAGATGCTTCACGCAGCAGTACAGTGAGATTTCATGTTAAAAGGGGACAGCGTTTACCAGTCTTACCTGGGTCTCTTCAAGGCATGCGAGACCTCACTGACTTCATTAGCCCCACCAGACTAGTAAGCCTTTTGGCTATTTTTATGCACAAGGTACTGCCATTGGAAGTAGCTGGTTTGCCTAGTCTCCAAGGGGTTAAAAGTGCAGATGGAAATTCTAAGAAATGCATGTTAACTCGATGGCATCTTCAACCCCGTCCCAAAGAAGTCATCAATGTTCCATTTACAGCACTGCAGGCTGAGTGCTGTGTGCCAGATGCTACTGCTTTAATGCAATTGTATATTAAAGTTAAATGAAAGCACATTCGTCCTTGTGTTGTAAGAGTTTAGATCTACTTTATCTACATATAAATCTCTCAAAACCTGGGATCCTGGAAATTATTTTTTTGGGGTGTAGTATGAAGGAGCTGTATGAAACAGGTTGCCCAGGGAAGTTGTGGATGCATCCTGAAGTGTTCAAGGGCTGGTTAAATGGGGCCTGGAGCAGCCTGGTCTGGTGGGAGGTGTCCTTGTCCATGACAGGGAGTGAAACTGGAAGACCTTCATGGTCCCTTCCAACCAAAATTATTCTGGTTTTATGATTCTATGAAATGTTAGAACTGACACATTAAAACAGGTGGTTGGTTATCTACTCTCTGACAAAAATAACTTGGAGATTGGTGAGACAAAGCTTCAGAGGAAGATTAAAAATTCCCCATGTGTATCTGGATATTTATGTTATTTTTTTTTCATCTTGCCAGATTCAACAGCACCAAGTTCCAGTTATTAATACAGTGAAAATATATTCTGTTGATCAAGTTTAGGTATGTTATACAGAAGCAAATCGAAAAAATGTCATCATTGACTCAAAGCTGTATGAGGTACATGTGCAAAGACTCTTTAAAAAGCCAAATGAGTCTTTTTTTGTAAGTATTCTTTTTATTCCTGTAGTTGTATAACACAAATAAGTGCATCCAAATAACTTTTTTTTATTCATAGTGTCTGGTTACTTTTTCTCGTAAACGTGAACAGTGCTCCTCACTCCTTACGCAGCCTGCATTCCCTGCAGCCCCAGGACTGCAATTCATTTTGTTGCTTTTCTGAGCTTTTGTTTAATTGCTGAAAGGAAATATTATTGACTTAGGCAAGGTTATCTGCTGCCCTTCTTGTAACTTAAGAGGTTCACATGATTCTGCCTTGCTTACTGGAAGAAAAAAATTGTTCGTATTTTTCTGATGTGAGAGTTGCTTGTGCATCGTCCCCGCATTGTGCTGTGATTTAGTCTGTTGCTTCTCTGCTGTAATCAAAACAAGGGCAGCAGCGAGTCGACTTCCATGAGCTTTTTTAAAGTCTGCATCCTGGCTGCGTGCTGCTGCAACAGCATCCCCTGCTGGGGACTTGCTAAAGGAAAAAAGGCTTTGAAAGGGGAAGTAGGGTTGTGTTCTGGTTGATGCCAGAACCACACTGAATGCTGTCCTTCCCTTGACTCTAGTGTGGAGGAACTAATTACCCAAGCTATCGGGGCAAGCACTCATCCCTTTCATGACTAAGATCTGAGGGAGTAGAAGCCTGCTAGTTTTTTTAAGAGTTATGATGGTGATTGGGCCTATGTTGTGCAGGTTTTCTTCAGATCTGCAGCAACTAATAGTGCCCAGTGGACCCCGGGATACTCTCCAAGGAACATGTTGGCTGTGCTCTGCTCTTTTTGCGTGCCACATTGTTGCCCGGAATGTTGCTCTGCAGCCACTGGCTCATCCAGAGTCAGTGGCAGTTGTCAGCAACTGAGTTTTTCATCAAGCTGATGCATCTGTAACAAAATTAGCAATGTTTTTGCTCAAGTGGCAGGAAAGACAAGGCAGCAGCCATCTCAAAAAAAAACCGTATAGCTTTAATTGTATTAAAAAAATACCCATGTTTTAGTAAGCAGTTTCTCTACACAGCCACAGGCCTATGGGAGCAACCACACATCTGCAAGATGCAAACATCAGAGCTGTTAGAACTACAGCCAGCCTGCTGCAAGGGGCAAGGTAACAGGAACTACTTTCTGGTTCATCTGTACCATTTTGCAGGGAAAATGACTAATTCTCTTCCACAGTATCCGACACACAACTCCCATTGCAATGTGATTCCTTGCTTGAGGGTAACCAAGAGCTCCCTTCAAAACTGGTATTGTTAATGTTGCTCTGATGTTAAAAGTACCAAGGATCATCTGAGATACAGGCTGATATTTAAATATGCCTCTCAGCATAAGCTGAATAGCATGTATAAATACCATTCATGTAATTTTTCTCCCCTTTCTTTACAATTCAGACGTCTTCCAGTATGGAGTGGTGCAGCATTCAGAGGGAAGGTGAGAAAAACATTACATAAAATAAGCAGGGGCTGAACCTGCTCTCTACAGTGTTGAGTAAAGGACTCAGTTCTCAAGCTTCTGTCTAACAGCAGGACAAGCAACTTTCTTTGAACTCCAGTACAGGATGTAGGAGTAGAAAACTCATGAAAATTCTTATCCTGGCTTCAACTTACAGTTCATTCTTGAAGGGCTTAAAATACAGTAACATAAATAAAAAGGAAGGATAACAACCTAATGACGGACCAGCCCAAGGTACCTGCTTATTTTAACCACCATCAAGCATTCCCATTTGAATGGAGTGTTCCATCAACCAGGACTTGAAATCCTGGCTCACAGGCATTTAGTACTCTGTTTTATACAGGCGTGACATTCTGTTAATTCAGTATGTTCCAGTCCCTCACAAAAGACAAATGCATTGTCTTCTCCCATAATCACTAGACCACTCACTTTGGGCAGGGAAGCAGAGGGTTGGAGTACAAGGTAGAAAGGATACAGCAGTTAACTCAGAAATCAGTTATGATCATAGAATCACCAGGTTGAAGACGACCTCTTGGATCATCAAATCTAACCACTCCTGTCTGCCACTAAACCATGTCCCTGAACACCTTGTCTACCCATCTTAAATACTTCCAGGAATGGTGACTTGACCACCTCCTAGGGCAGCTTGTTCCAGTGCCAAATGACCCTTTCTGTGGAAAACATTTTCCTGATGCCCAGTCTGAACCTCCCCTGGTGGAGCTTCAGGCCATTCCCCCTTGTCCTATCACCTATCGCTTGGGCAAAAAGGCCAGCTCCCTACTCTCCACAACCTCCTTTCAGGTAGTTGGAGAGAGCAATAAGGTCTTCCCTTGGTCTCATCCAGGCTAAACCACCCCAGCTCTCTCAGCCGCTCCTCATAAGGCCTGTTCTCCAGCCCCTTCTCCAGCTTTGCTGCTCTTCTCTGGACTCACTCCAGAGCCTCAACATCCTTTTTGTGGTGAGGGGCCCAGAACTGAACACAGGATTCAAGAAGCAGTCTCACCAGTGCCGAGCACAGAGGGAGAATAACCTCCCTGGACCTGCTGGCCATGCCATTTCTGATAAAAGTCAAGATGCCATTGGCCTTCTTGGCCACCTGGGCACACTGCTGGCTCATGTTCAGTCGCTGTCGACCAACACCCCCAGGTCCATCTCCTCCAGGCAGCTTTCTAGACAGACTTCTCCCAGTCTGTAGCTCTGCACAGGGTTGTTGTGCCCGAAGTGCAGGACCTAGAATTTGGCCTTGTTAAACCTCATGCCATTGGACTCAGCCCAGCAGTCCAGCCTGTTCAGATCCCTTTGCAGAGCCTCCCGAACCTCCAGCAGATCGACATTTCTACCCAGCTTGGTGTCATCTGCAAACTTGCTAAGGGTGCACTCAATGCCTTCATCCAGTTAACTGATAAAGATATTGAACAGGTGATGAGGGAATTTGGGATAGTATGCATGCTCTGTACCTGGACTTTTGCATTAAGACAGTGTTCTTGCCCTTCCTCCTCCTAGACATGTCAATCCCTTGCAGTGTCACCAAGAGGGTTACAGCTGCTCCTATATTTTGCCCATTAACTTTGGCAGTTCTTAGCATGGAAGCAGCAGCACAGTAGCACTGCTTTACAGAACAAGCTGCATCGTAAGATACTTTCCCTGGAAATGGTGATGGAACTTCCTTCTGCCCTTAAGGATGCTGGATAGGCAAGCTCATCTCCTGTGACAGACAGGACCATTATCTCTATTATCTTGGAGTAACTTCATATATGCTACAAAATAAGGTGTTGGCACGTCTCTAAGACAAAGATGAACTCTACTTCAGTAATGCCTCTCTTCTAGTATCCATTATAGTTCTTAGTTGTACTTGGCTCTATGCAGCTTGGCCTAACCTTGCAGTGAAAAGACTCGTGTATGATTTAAGTGTCTGGTATGGTATCACTTGTTCAGATTGAAAACCTAGCTTTTATTTCTCTCTCAAGCTTTACCCTCCAATCAATATAGTACAGGTAGTAATACTTCATTACTTGATACATTTCTCGTGCAACTTGGGTTAAAATGCAGCTATGAAGCTCTTGTTCTTCTGTTTAAACTCAAGCAAGCACCAACTAAGAACTTGGCAATGGCTGTGCTATGACTTGAGTATTAAGAGAGAAACATATCAGACTTTATCTACAAGGGCACAGAATATATACAGGGTTACCATAGCCACCATTCAGCCAGGGCTCTGATCAGAAGCAACTGACCAACATCACACCAATGAAAATAAAGGCACCACTGTAAAGGCAAAGTACTTCAAATGAGAAGGATTTTTGCAGAAATCAACAATATCCTGCCTTAGGCCAGCCACAGTTTCCTCCCTATTTTAATTCAAAATCCATCAAGTAACTCCCTTCCAGCTGCTAGTATTGAGAAAAGAAACTCTTAAGTGCCAAGGAAGGGATTTTAAAATTACGTACTTAACTGTTTTACCTTGAATTGAACCTCCTGGAAAGATAAGATTCAGTCAAGTTGGTCCCACAAAAACAGCCTAGCAAATAAACCCTTGTGGCCCAAGCTGTAGCCATTTGTTTATATTACGTATTCACTTATCAAGGATTTTTCACATGACAACAATAAAAGCAATATCTATTAGAAAAGGGGAGTGCACGTAGAAAGTTGTTTCCATAGCAAATCAAACAAGGAAGGGTTCAGATAGGGAAGTCTTTTTTTTTTTTCTGTTTTCTGTCTTTTGTAGCAGTCACCTGCCAAGAGAGGCTGTAGAGAAGCAGAATTACAAGGAAAAGCAAAACAGGCTTTAGCCATCCAGCTGGGATATAGCATGGCTGCAACTTTTACAGTAATCTGCTTGCTTTGATGCTTCTGTACCCACACTACTGCTAGCAACTGAAGACCTAGTTTCTGGAAAGCAGAGGTTTAATAAACATCAAATAGTGATTTCAGGAGGTTCTGCTTGGTGGGCTCTAGCAGTGCTGTCTAATAGACCTGATATTCTGACAGCTTGTGAACACAGTGCTTTAATGCAGGATGTTAGAGAGCCTCTGACTGCAAAGGCTGTGAAATTTCAATGACAAATTAAAGGTTTGTTTCCATTTAGTTCAGCAAAAGAACTATTGACATCAAAGAGAACAGAAAGCCATTAGCAGCTGACCACAGCTAAGCTATGTAGCAAACCCTCAAGAAAGTGAGAGGAAGAATTGCTAGAGAGCAGTTTCAATTCCTTTTTTTTCTTTTTTATATCCAGAGGAAGTTCAGTAAGTGACAGCAATACAGTGCCAGCTATTCTTCCTCAGGGTATTCACTGCAGACAGCATGTGAAAACTATAGCGTAAGTTAGAAAAAAAGCATGGAGACTGTGGGTCATTTTTATACTACAGGTGTCAATTTAAAACCAAAGCCTTTTCTTAAGGAAAAGAGACCAGTCTTTCCATTAAATGATATTCAGTTCCAGTTTTAACTCTTCTTCCATTTTTTCCCCAACCTTCTAAGGATGATTACGTTACAGTTGTGAGTGACTGGCAATACAAGCAGCAGCACATTATTCTCTGGTACAAAAACATCCAAAGTCTTGTAAAAGCAGGTTGGGGAGCAACTGCTCAGAGACAGGCAGATCACAGGAACATAATATGCTGAAGCTCATACCAATCATCTGTGCAATAAACCCTGTGAGGCCCCCGATCCCACACCTAAAAACTCTGAATCCACAGCAAGCAAAACTACCCCTTTACTGAAGAGAGTCTTCACAGCTAGGCAGGACATGTCAGCCTCCTTGCTTCCAGAGGGAGACAATCAACAGAGAGTGTACTTGGAAAATATTTGCTTCACCTGTTTTAGAAAGAATTAGCAGGTGAGATTTTGGTGAGATTCAGGGTCTGTCTCATTCTACAAAAGGCTAGGATAAATGGATACATCAGCTACAGTTTGCACTTCTACAAACTGCAGAAAGGCTCCAAGGGTGCTGAAATCTTATTATGGTAGAAGCAGCAGCTAATTACCTATAGCTACAGTTAAAGAAGCTTAAAATAAAAGCTTTAAAAAAAGTTAGCTTAAAGCTGATGCTACTACTGGCTGAAGCAGTGCGTCACACCTAGACCCACAGCACCATTCTTGGGTTTTACACGGTGAAGGGATTGCTTTTTATCAGGATAGCCTTCCTGGAGGTAACCACTGGTCCTACATCAACTGAATCCTATTCTTTCCACAACAAAAGAATGGGAAAGGCTGTTCATCTGGTTCTAGAGCTTCTCTGCCCAGGGCGGTGATGAAAAAAAAAAAAAAAAGCCTTGCTGTTAAACATTGCTTCTTGCAGCTGCACCAGTTAAGAACACCAAACTCCAAGGGAACCTCCTGCAAACTGCCAAGCTGTTACAGCTGAAAGGTCGCATGCTGCTCTGTGTCTCACACTGAAAGCCAAGGACAGCGGCAGGCAGTGCTGAAGCTGCTCAACAAAAGGAGGTTGGGCAGACATTAAAGCAAAGGACTGATGCGTACAATCTGCTACAAAGGGAGGGCTAGTGACATTAGTTAAAGCATCTTATTCAACCCAATCTGGCCCAGCACCATACGAGCAGAAGCTGGAGAACATGGTGACTGCACAGTGGCTCAGTGATGTTGGTCCCTGTTAAATGGGAGACCATCTTGCTGGTTTGAAGATTTTAAACAGCAGGTGTGACGTTAACTGAAAACCAGAGGAACTGGAATGAGGGATTAAACAGAGATGGCGCTCTTCTCCAGCTATGAGATGTGTAAGATACAGTCTTGACTGTTTATATTGGCTCAAATGCTGGAAGTGAAACCTTGCTGCTCCAGTTAAAGTCATAAGATCCTGTAGCACCCCCTAGTAAGTTTCTGCCATTGGTGAGGAAGGGTGGCTTTCTTCCAACACTCAGCTGCTAAAACCTGGGTGAGGGGTGTTTTAAGGAGTCCTGTTTTTCATCATTGGTTTAACTGTCCCCACCAATAAACACTGTAGGACAGGAGACATTTCATGAAACTGGGCCACTAACAGCCTGTGCTAAAACTCTCTTCAGTTCCCAAATCGAAGAGGGAGAGTTTTCCAGTCAAGGCTTGAGAGCTCAGATACAGCATTTCACATTGGTCCCCATCAGACAAAGTGCTTTCCTGAAGTCTTCAGCCCTCAGGTACCCAGGCTAGGCCAAAACCTAGCTATCACTGGCAACAATGAGAACTGGTGCAAAGGTGCCACTGGTCCTATCTAAACAGAACCAAAAAACCCAAACAAAAGAGAAAGGGAGACAAAACCAAACAAAACCTGGAGCAGGTACTCACTGGGAAGCTGAGAGGGAGAAAATAAAATCACATTTTGTTTTAAAATTATAAATACTCTCCATATAAAGTTACACAAAATTAGATTCATCCAGTGGCTGTGGTGAGTTCCAGTGATCCTCCTAAGCAGCATCTGGTAGACTTTAAAAAGTGATCTTTGCTCCCCATCTCTCTTGCCCTTGGTTTAAGTGCAGCAAGGGTTGTCAATGACCAGCATAACATCAATGCCATATACTTCCAGCAAGTCCATAAGGAAACTTCGATCCCCTTGGGGATCCAGGCCCATGCCTCGTGCGTGGTCAGCTGTCAGTGTCTTGTCCTGGCTGGCTGACACCTCCATCAACGTCTGAAATATGCGGTTGTTCTGCTCCATGAAAAACCTACAGGATAAAGTCAGCTTAGATGTTGGCATTGGACCCCCCCAAAAAAAGGTATTTACCAAGCATATTTACCAAACAGGCAGCAGAGCCCCAGAACTGTATGTAAACTTTAGTCACAGATCCCGCCTTCTTAGGTGATGTCTGAAGTAGTTCCCTATCCACCCTTTGGATGACCCCAGAATAAACAGAGAAAAAGCACTAACTTTTTATTTACAGCAGTGCTTCTGTCTGCTTGATTTATGGCAGGCATTTCACTCTTCAAAAGAAGACAACTGATCAGTTAATGTGTACTTTGTGGTAATCAAGTGGGTACATCAGACCTATAGCTCCCATACTGCAGAGGAGGAAACAGTGTTGTCATCCATCTAGTAAGGCACTGGGTAAATACATACTCCACTGCTGGCACAGAACACAGCACTGAGAGCTACTTCTTACCTACTGCTTTCCTAGGAACATTCAAGTCTGTTCAGAAAGAGCTCCGACTAATCTGTGCAGCTCAAAAATCAGAGCCGTGCCCCAACAGCCCTTTACAAAGTTTCAGCTCATTACTTTTCACCTGCTGCAGACTGTGAACAATAGCAACAGGCATTGAAGGTGGTAGAGGTGCAGTTTTCATCTGATTCCATACCTTGCTCTACACCCAGTTCTGGTTCCACTGTTTGCCAAGTACAAAACCAGCCACATCAATGGGCCAATCCTTCACATGCAAGCCTTATCTCCCCACTGTACCTCCCCCAGCACGGTACAGTACCTGCTTCCCACAGACACTGTCCTTCCCTGAGCCAAATGTTCTAGCATGAAAAGTCCTATGTTGCTCATGTTTTTGAAAATGGGAGGGGATTCTTGCATTTCTAATGGTGTTTTTTAAATTTCCTTCTCCCTCCCAGCACTTCAGAGGCCCTAGTAGAGACTAATATTGCTGCATTTGGCTTCTCAAACTGAAAGGAAAATGATCTGAGAGGAAGAAGTTTGGTTCTTGGATCCCTAGAGGAAGAGAGCTGACAATGGAATTACATTAACCATAGTATTTCATAATATGCCAAACCACAGCAATATGAAATCAGTGAAAGAGGCTCCTTAAGCCTAACAGCAACCAACTAAGTATTAGAAGTAGCCACTCACAAGATGAAAAGGTCCTCTTCACAGGAGCTACAATCCTCACCCACTTCTTGAGAATACATTAACATCTGCCTGAGAAAAGGGAGACAGATTAAATGCACAGACCTACAGCAAGCCTCAAGGCACTAAGAGAAGACAAAGACCACAACTAAAAACTGCACAGCCATTTCTTTGAGACCAGTCAGGCCAACACCACTGCCCTGATATATGAAGCAATAGGGTAGTCCTTATAAGGCACTGGACTAGAAATCAGGCTGTTTTTTCAGTTCTACAACTGATAGGCAGCAAACCAGTGGTGAGTCACAAACTCTGCTTCTCTCCCAGCCCTCTGTCTGCTCCATCAGCTCACTGGCAGGATAGTTGTATATGTGCAGAGTGCCCAGGGGCTCTCATACCAGTCAGCCGCAGCAGAACCAGAATCTCAGAGAGATGAATTAATGTGGTAGGAAACTTTGAGAATACCAAGACAAGAAGGAAAGTACAAAGGAGCAGTGTCCTCTTCATCCCACATCGCACTGTTCTCCTATCCAGACCACGACCACTCAGATGTCTATCATTACCTCTGGTCATTGAGACGTCGGTACTTCTCCTTGTCCGCATTGTTAATTTTCAGGAGTGGCTGCAGATGCTCATGATGTGTTTTCACATTCTGGTTGTCCACATAGACATCATAGAGATCCCGTTTCTCTTCAAAGATCTTTTCTGTTGTACCTGCCAAAATCAGAGAAGATTTTCAGAGCAGCATGTTGCTTTCCCAGCAGACCAGACTATCCTCTCCTGCTTTCAAAGTTAGTCATTCCATGCGCATCCTATTTCTCGACAGTTTTATTCCATAGTCTGGTGTCTCAAGACATTTCGCTGCTTAAAGTTAAAAATGTCAGGCCTAATCCATCATACTTACATGCTACGTATGATACTTCTGTCTCCAGCATTTCTATGTCTGCCACATTCACATAGAAGAACGGTTTGGACTCTGGAACAGTTCCTCCAAGACCAGGCAGAGAAACATTGGCAAGGCAACAGCAGCAATACACTGCGGACAAGAGAAGCACATCCTGAGATGTTTTCAGTACTCCCACAAGAGCATTCTTAACCCTGCTTACCCAGCTCTTCTGCACGCTTCTGTGAAAACAATGGTTAGAGCTTTGAAATGCCCCTGAACACCAGTACCTCTCAAGTAGGGACATCCCATTTCAGATAAGAAATAATCAGTTCTTTCATAGGAATCCCATGTTCTAGATTCCACAAATTCATTGAGCACTTTTGTTTTCCTGTTGACAGAAGCTGTATTTGATAGTGCCAGGTCTGTCTTGGCCCAGAAAGCCTAAAGTAAAATGTTTTGTAGGAAATGGGCAAATACGGGATGAGCAGTATCTTCACAAAGAATGGTTGCAATGGATTTTGAAGACCTGCATGACGTCTATCCCTCCATTACCCGCAGGCATTTCTACAGTGCTTCAGCCTACTAGATCAGAGCTCTGCAGTGTCCCTGGAAACATACCTCTATAGCAGACAACTCCAACTGGGGGCGGTGAAAATATCAATATGCGCTTGCGCAGCAGGGCAAACTTCCAGAGGACAAGGATCTGCTCACCAAAGAATTTGATGAACTGAGACATACAGCCAGCAGGGTGTGTGATCTGCAGGTGGAGGGAAAAGGAAGAAAAGAGCTCAGAGGTGAAACAGGGACAAATGCACAGACGCTAAGTCTAAATGCGAGAGCAAGACCAGCACACTGCAATGACAGAGAACTGCAGCTTGTAACAGTCCAAGTAATAAAATCGTATCTAAAGCAGCCTGCAAAGCACTGGAGTGACTACTTATATAAAGAAGTATGAGCCACCAACAAGAAGCAGCAGCACGCTGCTCATTCCTATAAGTCTCAGAGCCCCTGCCTCACCTTCATCTCTGGGTACATGTATCTGTGGATGGATGGCAGCCAGTGGACCGGTTGCTGAGAGGTGGGGGTGCCCTTGCTATCAGGGAGAACTCCTTTCTTGTCATCATAGAACGCCTCTAGATGGGAGTAGTGCCCTGGCATCTCCAGCTGGTGTCTGGAAAAGAAAGGAAGAAAGGAGAGATCTATAGCGTCTCCAGGCTTACTTAGTGCCATGTCCCAAGCCAACATCTGCTTTCCTAGCTTGCAAAGGAGCCCTGAGTGCCTCAGTTGCACAGAGTTATCCAGGAGGGCAGCCACAGTGTCAAGAAACAACAGCTTTCAGTGCAGCCAGAGAACAGGGGCGGAACTGAAGCAGACAGCAACCTGATGTACACATAGGAACGATTCTGTCTTAAAATATGTTCAGATAGGAACAACCTTCCCTTCTACCATCACCATTTTCCCTGCCAGTACTGCTCCCCACAGCTGAGGCACACACCTAGACAGGATAACCATCAAATGATTAGAAGCTTTCTGTGAGGTCTTAGTAAGTAGATTTTCAGAAGGAGAAAGGAGGAACCTGTTCTCTCAACTCTCCCCTTGACACTTATGTCCCCGCAAAATAAGTAGGGTTTGGATAGCATCTTACTAGCCTGTTATCAATTAACAGACTGTTGCTAATCAGTCACTTGTTTCCTTCCCATTGTGAACCTATAACTCTCTCTGGAAAAGCAGTCGTTTAAGGAAAACATAGCTCAGCATTGTAGCCAACTTCTTTCTCGTGCCTAAAACTGCTCACCATTGAAGCAATATAACCTCTCCCAGGTAGGGAGTGGCCAGTCTCATTCTCAAAAGAACTCACCTGACCTGGTTCTCCAGGAAGTGCATGTACCTATAAAGCAGGGTGTAGGAAGGGGAAAGAATCCCCACAGACTTCATGCGGGCACCACGCTCTAACTCACTCTCCACAGGCATGTTGGCAAAGCAGGCCAGGCCAAAGCAGAGTCCTTTCCGGAAATAACTAGGGACAAACATTTGACAGACAGGGTAACATTAAAAAGAGGGAAGGAAAGAGGTAAAAGGCAATTGACTGCTACATATGCTGACTGGCAACACAGTTCTTTCTTTCAGGAACCCCCTGAAATCCCACCCTGCTACTTGAAGGGATGAGGGCAAGCCTTCGGTGTCCTAGCCTTCTCAGGAACAAGACAAGACATTTAAGGGAAGAGTTCCCACTGCCTCTACCACTAAAGCCCCCACCAGCCATGCCCCAGGCTAGTAAGGAACACAGGAAAGGAAAGAACTTGGAAAGAAGACTAACAGAGGATGCACGACCCAGTCAATGAGTGCCCTTCTTCTAAAGAAGAAACACCTGCAATGCACAATGTTGTGAGTATAAACTAGCTACCTACTCGCATTTTTGGTGCCAGCACGTTGAAGCATACTCTAGCTGAGTGCAAGCGTTCAATACACATTGCTTTTGAGAAAGTAACTGTTATTCCTGACTAAAAGTGATTTCCCCTTCACCTTAAGCCTCTGCTGACATTCCTGATAGCAGCAGTGCAGTGTGATTTGCCCAAAAGCCATTAAAATTCGCACACCACTGAGAAGATGGCCTGCCCCGTTCACCACTTGACCTCCACAGTCAAAGCTGTCATACAGCAGATCCCACACAGCCAGCTGGTACTTCATAGGAAGTTAAAAGTATCTGAAGAGTATCTTTGGCTCCACTAGATACAGTTTAGCAACACATTTATGTGGGAACTTAACTTCATATATGGTATTTTTCTTTCATGTTCTGAATTACAGGCTGGTGGTATACATGTACAGCTAAGAGACAGAAGAAGTAAGATAGCTCAGACATACTCACATGAAATCTGACTGGATTTTGTGGGACCCACTTGCCATGGATTTGAATTCCACACCTTCTAAATCAATATCTTGGGGTAAACACCATTCCACCATGTTGCCTGCAGAGAAGCAAATTTATTTTGGTAAAGCTGGAGACAGTCATCACTTCTAAAGGGCAAACACCCAGCAACAGCAGGTTGTTGCTTTTACAACACTGGGATACCAATAACAGCACATTAACAGAACTCCTGAACTCCTAACTTGTCACAGACCAGTAGCTGGCATACTGTACTCCACATACCTCTTGCAAACATTACTTGTTGCGGCAAAACACTCAGGTATTGCAGAACTTTTGGAGACTTTTCTGAAGCTAGTGCTATGTTGTGGGCTTGATGGCAGAGCAGCTACCATTTTATCTGTTCCATTCAGGCTGTCTACATGAGCATCTGATATAGAAAGAACTCAAAATATAGACTACTGCTCTTTAGAATCAATTTCTGTGATAGCTCATACCATCATCAATATCCTCCTTGGGTTATGCTCAGTAGAGCTGATCAAACTGGAAGCCCTAAGCCAGCATCTCAATCATCACTACTTCTCCCTTGAATCTCTCGTCTTTAGTTTAAGATAGGAGATAGGAGTTAGCCGTAGCTTTATATGGAGGTCGAGGTGATCCAAGTACTGCAAATTGGTTTTACATGCTGGAATAACCAAAAAAACCCCCGCCACATAATTACAAGCTACATCAAGATTAGTGAACATTTGTCACCTGCCCACCTAGCCAGAAAGCATGCAGTTGTTCAGTGGAAAAGGCCACCTAAGGAGTCTGATCCTGCAACATGCATTAGAGAAATCACAAACAGTCCCTAAAGCTGATGAAGTCCTGCCCTGCCGTTCGAAAGTTTACCATGCACGAAAATAGAGGGCCATCTCAGGCTTTCCCATGGCAGCACTTCATCTGGACACTCCCACTGCACCAAGATGTACTCCAGGTCTATCCTTTGAGTTCCTGTTCTCTGTTAGCCATAGCAACAGCATTTGAAGTAATGTGACTTCATTTTAACAACAAAGCAAACAAGCACTCTTCAGTATAATGCAATGGCAGATGCACCCTGACAATGCTTTCTCTGGTACACTCCTTCCACCACCCTTTGGGGTAAGCACCCCAGCTGTGCTTGTGGACAGTGTATGTTTGGAAGTGTATGTTACGCTCAGCCAAGTCTTTTAAGAGATATTTAAACATGAAGCCTCATTTCTGAAGCCTGTCATGTCATTACTCATACTGCACAAGTATATTCATGCACTCTCGCATGGGAATTTGGCTTAGCTACTAACATTTAAAGAGGCTATTTTTCTTCTCACATAGATGGAGTATTCAGCAGACCTCCCCCCAACCCTGCCTGGCAAGGACTCCAAAAAACACAGCAGCATTAAATGTGGCAACAGGAGAGGTTTGGCATCCAACTAACCACTTCTAGTTGACAAGCAGACCTCTCCCGCAGAGCTAGGCTGGCTGGGGAGCAGTGGCAGCCTCGTGACCCCAAGCACAGCTCTGTGCAATCACACATGAAACCACAGAGCTTTGCTGTAAAGCGCCTTCGCTTCTGCGGCGTGTGAAAGGCTGGCAGAGAAAGCCAGTGACATCATGTCAGCCTGCACGGTCCCCTGTAGGTTTTGCATATTATATATAGAAGTTGGCTTTTGTTGTTCAGGGGTTTGTGTCTGTGTGTTTTGTTTTCTTTTTAAAGGCACAAGATCCCTCCTTGAAAGAGTGAGGAAGTCAACTCTTAAGACTGTCGCCTCTTAACCATAAAATTGTGGTTAAGGTCAGATCCGCTTTTAAGTCTTGCATTGCCGAGAATCACTAACTGGTCATTACCTATAGATTAATAGAGCAATCTGCAAGAAATGCCATCAAGCAAGGGAAACCATTTGACTCTGTTCAGTTTAGTCACTAACACTGCTGTCAGGTATAATACTCACTATGGAGGTGTTGAAGAGTATACGGCCCAAATATTGTCCGTTCTGCGGCAGTAAGAAAAAGACACCTTGACACAGATCCCTACCCTACACATAACCACAAAACAAACTCTCATGTCAAACAGCTAATTTTTTTCTTTCTAGGATCTGTCACAAACGACCCACACCTGTGCTCCTGGCAGCTCACACGTCGCCTTGCCCTCTGAACCTATGGGCAACGTGGCAGTTGGAGAACAAACACAGGGATAAAAAAAAAAGAAGAAAGTCAGTCTGGTGAAACAGGAGAACAAACAAAGGCAAGACTTCACTCAGATGTGATAGCGACTGCCAGCCTGCATGAGGAACCAGAGGACGGAGCAATGTTGTAGAAAAACAGGAAGCATTGCCCTTCCCCATGCAGAAAGCAGCTCTTGTACACACAGGAAACTTTCCAAGTGAGAGTTCACTCAGCATTAGAAAGCCAATGAGAGGTTTTGCTGAGAGCCAAATCTGCAGATCTGGAAATCTCTTGGGAGCTATCTCCCAGCCAGGTCAGATACAGCACATTCAGCTTCTGATGTGCAAAGTTAAGGATGTTCATTCTCTTGTATTTTCTCTCCCCTTACAGAAATGACTGATGGCACTAGCATTTGGGGGTCATCACCTGGCCCTCCTCACCATCAGATGTTTCTCAGCATCTTTAGGGTCCCCCACAGCACAATGCTACCATGTTTTGCCAGGACATGAAGTGTGACCCAGCTGTCACACTGACTCCATTTCCTGCATGGAAGAAATGTAGGACAGAAAACCAGAATACTTGCATGTTCTCTGCTGCAAAGCGCGTTACTTCCCTCTCTTGCCTCCTCATTTCCCTCCATTATTTGCATCACCCTTTCAGCCAACAGACTGTGTAGGACAAGGTTGATCATCATCATCTCCTTCACAGAAAAAGGGCTACAAAGGTTCAGCTTCTTTTTGACTATTCTAATCTGACAAAGTTGATGTGGTCATACATTTTGCTTCATCGTCCTTTATCTCCTTCCCAAAGCAAAATATCTCATTCTATTATTTTTTTCATTTGCTTTACCCAAGACAAGTCTGAGTCTTGGAAAGCACATGTGCTCAAGTCTAATGTGAAGCAGGTCACACCTAACACATGCATCCCCATTGCTGGTCTTGGGTCTTCTGGTACCGCCTGCCCAAAAGAATACTACTACTAGAAAATTCTGCAGCATCCTTAAAGCCTCTTTTGACTGTGCTTTTTAAGGGCCAGTGTTTGTGCACACCTGGTGCTGATGCTTTTCAAAGTGTCAAAGCATTCCCAGCTGGTCATTCCCCTGAAAGAGCGGACTGCCAAAGGGCATGAAGCAAGGAGAAGATGGCATTGTTGGTTCTGGGCTGCCACCATGCTGCACCTGATTTATACTAATCTGCATTACAGCAAGAGTCATCTTTGTAATGATAGTGATAAGAGCTCCTTCTCAAGTGCTGCAGGGTTCACCATGCTGGAAGTGGGGACAGCACCATCAATTTAGAAGCTGACACTGGCTTTTACATTTGGTCTCTGACACAAGCATCAGCAGAGTCCCAGAGACAGCAGAACTGTAACAGTGGCCTGGCAACCCCATAACCTACCTTTGTGAACCCATTACTGTGCAACTGCTAGATACGCTGAGCTTGTCTGCTTCAAGCTCTTCTAAATTCTAGAAGGAAAGCTGTCACATTTTTTGTTAACATATTAACCATCTCATCCTTCTACAGCAAAACATCTCTCACGCAACTGTTCCTCTGCATTTGAACAGACATTACCTGGCATAATCACCCTCCCAGCCACCACCAGAAATTCTGCCTTTCACAGGCCTAAGCAAGCCACCCAAGGAAGGCCTCCTTGTGCTTTCTCCAGGGAGGATCAAGCAGACTTCAATCTCAGACACTGACTGGATGATATCCCTTAAGCCACACACAAGGACCAGAGAACCTTATGTACATTTAAGAAGTCCTTCAAGTCACCTGATGTGGTTGACCCAGCAGTTCCCATATCTTCCCATATCTGATTCTAGCTAGTCTACACCACTGCAGCCTTAAGATCTTTCTTTCAAGTCCACATCCTCCACACGGCACTCTGATTTCCATCTGTGAAGCTGATGTTTGTTGATATGTTTGACACAGTCCTATCATGCTCCTCACATTCAACGTCAGAGCTGAGTAGCAGTAGGAGGCTGAATCTTCCTGGACTTGACAGACAACTCCAAGGCTGATGACACCCAGCATTAACTGCACATCAGATGTGAAAATAGCTGTTTCCCAACTTTCCCTGGACTTCATTCAAAGCAACAGCTGGTTCAGACAAACTCCTGAGAAAGCTCAGCTTTCTGCCAACCAAGAAAATCTCATCATTTCATAGAAGGCATATGCTCTCAGATTGAATGACAAATTGAAAGACAACCTGCTGTTGCTGCAGTCATCTGGACTCTTCCATGTTTTGGATACTTATGAGAAACATGTTCCCTTTCCACCTCCTGTTGTAAAGATGACATCCAATCTCATTTTGGATTTTGATGAGTCAAGAGCCTCTGACCTCTAGAGTCAAGACTCCTCTCTCTGGTGCAGCATGGAACACTTAACTTCTCCAAAGCCCTTCAGTGTGGCCATGCTGTTTGGCAGTGTGCATTTAATAAAATCATGGAATGGTCTGGGTCAGAAGGGATCTTAAAGATCATCCAGTTTCAACTTTCTTGCCATGGGCTGAGACATCTTCTACTAGATCAGGTTGCTCAAAGCCTCATCCAACCTTGCCTTGAACACCTCCAGGGATGGGACATCCTCTTCTCTAGACAACCTGATCCAGTGCACTTGAGGCCCTGTTATTTTCAGTACTTCCTTGGGATTTTCAGTTCAAGACCAAGGTTCAGTCCTCCCTTTCATGGCCATCTTGTAAGCATGACAGCAGTTACAACCCCATTCCCAGCTCTCCTTTCCACCATGCTCTTTCCTGTCTCCAGTGTATTCACTACAGATTTGCCAAGAAAGTGTCTGTCTATAGAAGAAAGAGGAGCTCGCTCCCAGACCTGGAAGCAAACGGGCTCCTGCATCTCCCAAGCCACTTCCTCAACTTTCTATCTACAAAGACCGTCAGTTTATGCCCCAATCCTGCCATTGCATCCCAGGCTGGTGTCAGGCAGCTTAGAGACCCAACGAACTGCCCTGGGAGACATCAGACCCTTGTTAACAGATGCAGGGCAGGTGCCATAACATCCTGTTACATGGATACCAGGAGAGCTGCAAGACCGAGGAAACAAACCTAAGGTGTTTTCTGAAATGCCGATTTGCAGACTTGAAATTGACAACCTCTGTCAGTAAAAGAAATGATGCAACACCAAAGTCCGACAGCGGTGGGGAAGGCGGATGTGGAAAACACGATTTAGAAAGCACATTCCCTGTACCTGGATTGCAGCAAGCCGAAGAGATCCCACCAGAGGCCAGCCTCTCAACGAACAGGTAACCAAAACCAGCACAGCTGAGCTGCTGGGGACCATGCCCTGTGCACCTGCCAGATTGATGCCCGTCATGGACACAGAAAGATGCTCCAGAGATGCTGCCAACAGGTTGGTGTTCCCCAGCAGCCTGGATGCCACGTGAGGCGCAGAGGGTGCCCCAGGGCTGTTCCCAGGATCCCTGTCCCGTGTCCCAGCGCCGTTCCCAGGGTCCCAGCGCCTTTCCCAGGTCCCCTGTCCCGCGCCGCGGCGCTTTGATGCCGTCGGGAAGTTCTCGGCGGGATAGGGATCACGCCAGCCCCCCGCACCCTCTGCTCGCAGGGGCAACGCGGGGAGCGCTCCCGGCGGCAGGAGGACCCGCGCCCACCCCGCCCCCCGCCCGCA
>WAAB01016480.1:59004-79530 GCA_013389865.1 Piaya cayana | reverse complement strand
GGGGGGCGGGGCTTGGGGAGCCGTGCGGGCGGTGCTGCCCGCCTGAGGGGCGGGGCTTGGCAGGAAGAGGCGGGGCTCGCCAGCGCCGGAGCGGGGCGCGTGCCCTGAGGGGCGGGGTTTGATGCGGGGGGCGGGGGCTTGGGTATGAGGGACGGGGGCGTGAGACCGATGGTGGGCGGGGCGTAGTGCTTGTGGTGCGGGGCGTGTGTCCATGTGGGCGGGGCTTTGCGTCGATGTGCGGTGTTTGCTACTGAGGGGGCGGGGCTTGGCGGACGCTTGAGGCTGTGGGGAGTGGGGAGGGCTGGGAAAGCAACTGGAAGTGCTCGAGGGGCACGCTGGCCAGGATAGGGGCTCCCGATTTCTGTGCTCTCCCCTGGAGAAGATTGGGAGCTCCCTGCTACAAGGCACCTCCCTTCCCTTGCTTCAACTTATGTGCCCCCCAGCCTAACTGTCCAGTGGAAACCCTGTTGTGCAGGGGGAACCTGTCTAGCACATTCTATTGGGTGAGCCCAGGGAGTTGAATACAGCAGCCTCGGGCTGGGAGCAGCTTCTGCACCCCTGAAATTGTAGCGATGGGAACTGCAAGGCACGAATCTGGGAGTCTAGGGAGGTTATTCTTCCCCTGTACTTGGCACTGGTGAGACCACACTTTGAATCCTGTGTTCAGTTCTGGGCCCCTCACCACAAGAAGGATGTTGAGGCTCTGGAGTGAGTCCAGAGAAGAGCAACAAAGCTGGGGAAGGGGCTGGAGAACAGGCCTTATGAGGAAGGGCTGAGAGAGCTGGGGTTGTTTAGCCTGGATGAGACCAAGGGGAGACCTTATTGCTCTCTCCAACTACCTGAAAGGAGATTGTGGAGAGTAGGGAGCTGACCTTTTCGCCCAAGCGATAGGTGATAGGACAAGGGGGGATGGCCTCAAACTGCACCAGGAGAGGTTCAGACTGGATAGCAGGAAAAAACTTTCCACAGAAAGGGCCATGAGTCACTGGCAGAGGCTGCCCAGGGAGGTGGTTGAGTCACCATCCCTGGAGGTGTCTGAAAGAGGAGTAGACAAGGTGCTCAGGGACAAGGTCTAGTGGCAGATAGGAATGGTTGGACTTGATGATCTAAGAGGTCTTTTCTAACCTATTGATTCTATGATCCAGTGTGTGCTGGTGAGTGGGTTTCTATATATGAGGGCCGACAAAGAATCCAAGGCTAACCCGATAGCTTGGGAACCAAGAGCAAGAGGGGAGTGACAAAGTGATGTTTATAGAATGTGTTCCATCCTATCACAGTGAGACGAGGCTAATCTTGATCACTTCACTCAGTATGGTTGGATACATGTTCAAATATAGACATTTCTTACCCTTGGCCAGAAAATGTTGTTGTGCAAGTGTGAACAGTGAGCTAACATCAAGTTTCATTTGAAAGTGAAGAAATCCACAAGAGGAACCTTTCAGTTATTGACTGGGACTTACAGTGAAGAGATCCCAAAGATCAAGTGGCAATCCCATGTGTAAATACTGTATGGCCAGAGAATGGGTTATGAATAGTGCTGAAGAGAAGGACTTGGGGTGTTTGTGGATGAGAAGCTGGACACAAACTGACAATGTGCGCTTGCAGCCTAGAAAGCCAACCATATCCTGGGATCCATCAAAAGAAGCATGGCCTGCAGGTCACAGGAGGTGATTCTGCCCCTCTGCTCTGGTAAGACCTCATCTGGAATACTGCGTTCAGTTCTGGAGTCCTCAGCACAAGAAAGACATAGATCTGTTGTAACAAGTCCAGAGGGGGGTCACAGAGATGATCAGATGGCTGGAGCGCCTCTTGTATGAGGACAGGCTGAGAGAGTTTGGCTTATTCAGTCTGCAGAAGAGAAGGCTCCAGGGAGACCTTATAAGAACCTTCCAATAATTAAAGGGGGCTACAGGAAAGCTGGGGAGGAGCTCTTTATCAGGGAGGGGAGTGATAGGATGATGGGATGGCTTTAAATTGGAAAGGGGATGATTAAGATTAGACATTAGAAAGAAATTCTTCTCAATCAAGGTGGTGAGGCACTGGAACTATTTGCTTCAGAAGATATGGAAGACCAATCCCTGTAGGCATTCAAGGCCAAGTTGGGTGAGGCATTGAGCAACCACATCCAGTGGAAGGTGTACTTGCCCATGAGAGGGGGGTTGGATCTTTAAGGTCCCTTCCAATCTAAACCATTCTATGATTCTAAGTTGGTGCTCAAAGGAAGCCATTTTTTGTCAGTAGGAGTTGTGAAAGTAAAGAAGACGGAGATCCTCAATAGCCTTTCAGAAAATGATCTGCAGAATTGCTTCAAACATGAGCTGCATTGTATACAGCTGTGTGTCAGCTCAAAAGGGAACTGTTTGGAAGATGAGTGTAGTTAATTTTTTTAATTTGTTAAATAATAAAAGTTACAGGTACAGTCTCAGGGTTTTGGGGTTTTTTTTGTGTTGGACCTCATATATACACATGAATATGTGGTACAGAAAGCTGCAACAGTTTTCAGTATAACAGACAGAATCAGCTTGAGCTTGAAAGATGGAAGCACAGGCATGACCAAGGCATCCACAGGCAGCCAACTTTTGCATAATTACCATCCTCATTACGCTACCACCAATGTCATTAAGTGTCATTAGGTTTAGCTCCATTCCCTAGGATTTTCTGATTAATTGGATTACCCAATTAAGCAGACCACAATTAAAGAGAAGATATTGTCATAAAAACCTTAATTGTCTAGCTTTTTTCCTGTTGAGCAGCTCTGAGTGTTCAATACACCATTAAGAAACTCATCACCCAGTTTTCTCAGCAGTGAGGTTTGAGATTTTTCTCTTTTTTTGGTAACATCAGCATCCTTTTGCTGTGAGCTTCATTTCAGATGGCTCAAACACTGAGTGGGCATTTTCTTCCACAAAGCCCATGCAGAAGTTTACTTTGCAGATCTATAGACTGCAGTAGGTGGTGTTCAGCAGATGGAGTTTTTAGTGGAAGGTGACTGGTAAAGAAAAAAACCAAAACTAAACCCTGCACAATATTGTGTTACTGTATAAAGAAAAGCCAGATTCTACAAATACTTAGCCACGTGCTTTGCTTTAACCATAGAGATAATGCCAAGCTTCATTTTGATGAACATTTTTTTGTGTGTCAGTGATGCTAAAGTGACAGCTTGTTTTTTCCCCTCTCCTTCCCTCCCACAGTGGCACTGGCACAAATGTCAGTCTGTCCCCCAGCAATCCAGACAGGGGAAACAAGTTCCAAATAAAAATTCTTCTGCAATCCATGTGGCTGTTTGTGGTGCAGAGCGGTTCCTGGTCCCTCAGCTGTGCTGTCACCCCAGTACGAGGGAGGGGATGGAGTGGGGACATCAGCCAGTAACAGGGAGCAGAGGCTGCCAGTGCTGGCTCTGAGAGATGCGGAATGTCACCACTGTTAGAGACCTTTGCTTTTGCTGAAAAAGCCCCATGGGGCAAGAGACCTGGTGGCTCTAGAGCTATTTAAATCACTATGGCCAGCAATCTGGGCCTGCTGAGGGCATGCCACTTGTTAAATTTGCAAAAAACAAAGGCCACATTTTCTACTTTATTATTTCATCACAATTGAAAATACCTAGTCCGGGAGATAATGTGACCCTTTTAGGAGAAAATACTCTCCTTCAAAAGAAAATTAACACAATTTCTCTTTAACTGAAGGCTGAAGGCTAAGAAAATGTTTCAGATGAGATTGAAAACTGTGGTCAGGAGTTTCATTCCTGGGCTATTAATCAAAGTGTAGTTAGAGACTAAAAGCATGATTACTTCAGATTTAAAATAAGGTATTCCGATCCAAATCTCCAAGTACTGAACACCTGATTAATACAGTCAGAACACAGCAGTACTAAAGTCTTGGCATAGTATCTCAGCTGGCCAGATGCTGCAGAGAGCTTTTTGTAGCAAAAAGCAGCCAGTACCAGCACACCCAGGCTTCTAGACCTCGCTCAAGGTAAGGCACAGGGAGATGCAGCAGCTGCGTTGCAAGAAAACGGAGTCTGCACAGCAGCAACCAGTTCTGTGCCTTGAAGAAATGCTACAGCCTTTAGGCTAGATGCAGCAGCAAAACCAATATTGAGTTCTTGACATGCCCTCCTGACGCCACTTTGGTGGATTGTATCAAATGGGTTGGTAGTCACAGTTTTATCAGGCAATTTCAGAGACCCATGGGGCCATACTTTCATTTGAAGACCAGCTTAGGAGGCCTGAGTGACCTCAGATCGAAATATCCCCCCCCTTTTTTTTTTATTGGAGGGAATTCCCCTCAACATGGCATTGGAAAGCTCATGTTGGTTCAGTTAAAACCCCATCTCCTCAGCCACTTCCAATTTCTACATGTCCTTCTAGCAGCTCTCCTTGATGCTAAGAAAAAAAAGGCTGGATTGACCATGTTCCAAGTTATTTAAGGCTCACTCTGGTCCGTGTTTCAAAGGCAGGCTCATAAAACCACAGAAGGTTCCCTGTTGTTTAGAGAAGCAGCAAGTGGAGACACTGACCTGCTCTTGGTGAGCAGCAGAGCCACCCTACCTATGGGGCTGCCTTCACTGACACCGCCAGCTTCTGCCTCCTCTCCTGGACATGCACTGGAAACCTTGAAAGGTGAACCCATGCAAAGACCTTTAACTCTCTCCTGAAATCTAGCATGTTATAAATTAGGATACTAACCTCTCCATGCAGGCTGAAAGGCTTGTCCAAACTAAAACACATCTAAATGCAGGAAGTGAAATTTAGACTTAAAAGAAAGAAGCATAGGGCCCCATCACCAGAAGACTTATCACTTAGCCAAGTAAAGCCCACAAAGGCTTCATCTCTGATGTGATTAACATGGACCAGACTGGCTGTTAGCAAACTTCACGTCCCTGTAGACCCCAGAAAGTCGGAGGAGGAAACAGCATGCAGAAGCAACAAGATGACTCAGGGGGAGCCCTGGCTCCCTGCAGTGCTGGTTACAGGCACAGCAAATCCACATCTACAGCAATAGCCCTCATTCACCAGCTTTCCTAGGCACAAGCAACTGTGCACAGGTGCTGCAGAGCTTCAGGTGTTTCCTGTTAGCAGTGGCTCTTGTGTCTGGGGTGGTTATAAATGTGCCAGGATTTCCTGTAGGGTATTTGGTGGCTGCTTGGGGCATATTCTGATTTTACAGCTGTATGTAGTCTAGGTTCTTTTTCTCTGGCTGAAAATTTTGAGTTATAAAAGGATGAAGGGGCAGCTGATATGTATTGTTCTTTTGGGCTTGATAGCTCTGTTTTTATGTGTGATGACAATAGTAGGTGAGGGATTGGTAGGTGGAGAAGTTGCCTTGGAGGCTTACTGGGAAAGGCAGAGATTTCTGAGTTGTACCTGACTTGTACCAGCAAGGTGAAAAGCAGGATCTATTGTTGTTACCTGAACAGCAACCAAATGAATTTGCATTTGCTAATTATGGGGTACTCTTAACTGATGCCATCAAAAGGCATTTAGGAGTGATCAAGGCTTCTGTTTAAGTGGGATGAGTGTAGGGTGGGTGTATGTGCTAAGCAGAACGTAATGCATCTGATAAAGTAAGGAAGAAAGTGATTAGTCTGCCTATGTAAATAACACCATCTTCCTCTCTCTCTGCCCTTCTTCTAACAGAGCAGGCCAACATTTGTTCTACCTGTTCTGTTTCATATGGTGATATGGAAGGCTGGGACAACAGTGATGATTTCATTCAGCAACTGGATTTTTCCAGTTGTGGTGAAGAAAGTGAAGACAAAAGTGTGCATGAGGAGGATTCCCTGACCTTCACCCCGCCCAGGAGCTGCCAGTTCCAGAAGTGGCAAGAGAGCAGTCCTCTGCCAGTAACCCCTCAGAGAAAGTTCAGTGAGATTTTCCTGAGCAGAACGAAAGCCTGGATGAGTCCCACTCTGAATACTTCACCAGCTGTGAGCAAGAGACAGGGTAATGCTGAGACACCACTGCACATCACCTGGAAAAAGCTGCAGCTGTATGACTCCCCATACACCCCCAAGGTAATAGCATGTATCAACTCTGTATCTGAACAGGCAGGGGCTGCGGTATTATTGGGGTATCTCTACGTGGATTTTGAGAGGACCTGTTGTTATCTCTGTAGAAAGCACTTTTTTTTAATGTTACTATTTTTAGTATCTACTCTTCCTTTAGAAACTTGAACCATAAGCTCCACAACTGTGGAAGCACTGTTCTGTGGGTATGAATAGCACCTCTGTGTGGGAGCAAGTGTCTCAACTCTTTCCAAGCTGTTGTTAAAAACAGTTAGTTGGTGTTGGATCTATCTGAATTAAATAAGCAAGCAGCCATGAGCCCCTCACACTCAGCCTAGAGAAGTGGATATCTGTAGGGCCTCTGCATGTGCACTGTGCTCCCATAGAGATAAACGCATCTCTCCAAGGAACTTGTCATTCCAGGGGCGAGCTTGGAGATAGGCAGCTGCTCTAATGTCTCTGTTCAGCACATTTTTGGATGCAAGAGTTTTTTTGCTTGAAAGAGAAAGTTGGAAATGGTGTTGCAGCTGGGGTACATTTGTCTGGCAAGTCTGAAATGCCTCCAACCAGCTTTTTGTCCAGTGACACTGATTCTCATTTTGCATGAAACTGCGCTGCTCAGTGAATTTGGGGAAAGCGAGATTTTTGTTCCCAGAGTAGCAAATTCCCTGTGACAGTGGTAATGAATAAATGTGTGCCTGTGGAAGGTTAGCTTATCTTCCTCTATGTCACTGTTCCAAAATGTAACTTGTCTACTGAGGTAGTTTCTTAGGAGAATGATTCCAGGCCCTATTTTCTATGAAACTTCTCATACAGAATATAATACAACTGCTCATTTTGCTTCTTTAAGCACTAAGCACAAGTGAAGACTTGGTGTCAGCTTGTCTGTTCCTGGATGACTTCTGTTGTGTGCACTGGCTTCTAGCATTCAAGACTTTCAATGAAGTATAGGATTTTTTTCAGTCCTCTCTCAATATTCTTGTTCTACTGATAGACTAGTTGTTCCTTGGCTGAAGTGTTACATGGAAGATCAGTCCTTTTAGCACTTCTGTGCTAGGATTTGGCCTCTGTTCCTCTTCCAGAAGCCTGATTAGGTGTAGAGAAGGATGATTGTATGGCTGCATATGACCAACTGTCATATGACTACTGAGGAGTGGCCTGCTGTTCTCCAGGGGAATATGCCTCTAAATGGGCATCACTCCAAGAATTTCCTGTATTTACCCTTTTAGGTACCCTGAATCCAATCTGAAAATAGGGCAAGGTCTAAAATATCTTCCAGGCTATGTGGGCTACTGGTAGTGTAGAATGCTTTGTGTGCTGTTGTGTAGATAACATGTTTGCTGGATGCTTTTGGGACATGCCACCTGTTTTGTCACCATGTAGCCCATGAACAGCAATTGCACTAAATCAACAGGTTTGGGGGTGTTTTTTTGCTGTTGTCTTGGCTTCTGAGCATGCTGAAAAACATGCTGAAGGGCCTAAATCTGCTTATAAATGAGGCTGGGAGCAATGGTCTTGGAACAGCTGAAGGCAAAAGAAAGGCTAAGAGAGCAGAGCCATATTTAACTGTGAATAGATGAGCACTGGAACCTCAGCAAGGATGCATGGTAGAGGAGGCAGATGATTTTAATTTGTAGATTTACCCAACCCTGGAACAGATTGCTAGTGCTAGTTATGATAGCTGCCTTGCTCTGTATGGCACCAGCTAATCTCAGATGATGTTACACGAGACAAGTCTGCTTGGTTACGAAATAGAGCCCTAGCAGATGGGAATTGCATGCATACCACAGCACTCTGCAGTGGTATTTTGGATTTCTTTCTTGACTTGTGGCAAGACTAGACAATAGCAACAATTCTACAGAGCTTCTAGTCTGCCTTGTAGACTGGGCTTGGACATGTACTGCTTTTAATACATCTATATGCAGAACCTTTCCCAGAGTAAGGAGATGCAGACCAGACTTTGAGAAAGTGATTAACAAGCACTTTTTCAGGTTCATAGTGAACCAGCAGCTGAACTTCTGGGTACGTTATACAAATAGGGGGATGTCCTGAAAGTAGCTATATACATGAGTGCAGCATCATTTAGATGGATGCAAGATACTGGCATAGGTTTAAAAACCCTTCAGAACTTACACCAATGTCTTTAAACTGAAACAAGTAAAAAAAACCTTACATATTTCAGAAACTGATGGTTACTGAAGGGGACAAATCACAGAAAGTAAGTAGGTTTCTGCATTTGGATCAAGACTAGTTGCTGCTTTGAAGTTATGCTTTACACAGCTGAGGTTTTGGGATAACAGGCAAAACTGAACTGAACTACAGTTCAGTAAGCTGAACTACAGAAGATCCAGAGGTTCCTTCTGAACTTAAATTTCTGAAGCTCGTCTTGGAGAACTGTTTTATGACTACTTTGCTAGTAGCTGTATAAAAATATTTCTACTAACTTTCCCTATACTAATGCTGCTTATTGCTTAGAAACCAAAAGGGAACTTTTTCTCTCTCCTCTTGACAAACCTGTCCGCACAGAACTGATGCAACAGTTCCACTTGAAACAACTAAGTCTTGCATGTTAATACAACACATGATGCAATTTCTGTGTAGGTGGGAAAGATGAGCAGCAGGTTCCTCTTGAGGACTATGCTTGCTGAAATGGCTTTGCAGGACCCCACCCAAGTGAGCAGGGAACAGAGTCTGAAAGGACTTAATGGAGAATGTAGCATGTAGCCTTTTGTGGAAGAAGAAAATTGTCAGGACTAAATGAAGATGCAGGAATTTAATGATTTCCCTATCCTAAGGAAGGGAAGAGTTCACCTTGATTTGCAGGAGAGCAGAGATTTCACTCTGACACAGCAGTGACAAAAACATTTTGTTGGCTTACCTGCCACTTTTTTCCCCTTTCCTCAATACAGACCCTGTTATCGAAGACAGCTTTTCCTTCATCTGGGACAAAATTCCCACCCAAAGGCTTCAGACATCCAAAATTTACTCCTCGTGCTGAGTTGGATGACTCTACCCAAGCATCTCTTGTCAACATTAATCCCTTTACACCAGAGTCATATCGACAAACACTCTTTCTTCCTAACAGCAAGCAGAAGACCAGAGGAGAGCTGTAAGTGAACTACTCTTAAATGAAAGTTTGGTAGGAGACTGTTTGAAGGAGATAAGTAATGATGGAGATGTTTAGTACCTGGACTTATTGTTAACAACAAATCATTCACTTCTGTAGAATTTATAGATGCAGAGCAAACATTAGCAGACATTTGAAGGCAACAGAAATAGAAAATCAATAATTTCATCTGTTCAGGAATGCAAGTTGGGTGTCAACAGCCAACGTCAATGGAGCAGAAAATTGTACCTCTTTTTTGACAGTGGAGCTTGATTCAGTTCTTCACATACCTACAACTTGGAAATTATGTATGTGTTTGCATGTAATATACCTTTTAAGATGGGTGCAGGCTACTGCCAACCCGTAAAAATTCTAGATCAGTTAAGCAAGACACAAACTTAGTCAAATACCACCGTGCTACAATGACGTTCAGCTCCTTTAACAGCAACAGATGCTCAGCTGTTTATCCGTGTTGAAAGTACAGTGGGGTGGTTCTCACCATCACTAGGAGCTTGTTGTGCAAGATCATATTCTGTGTAGTTTCACCAGTATTAAGATGGCCAGGAGAATGATTCTTCTCAACAATGAGACTGTCCTGTGGTTAGTACTGAGATTGTTATGTGGAGGCTTTTAAAATGGAAATGAAGACTTCCTAGCTTCAATCTACAGTCTTTAAGGCCTCAACTAGAAACTCGCTGTGTTCTTACACACTACAAAATGTCTTTAAGCTGTAAAGCAAGGTTTAGAGATTTTGAGAAAATGTTTTTGTTTCAAATCTAATTTGGAATGCTGCACTGAAATGACATATCCAGACTTTCTTAAACTTCTGTTATAGGAATGATTCTACTCTGAAAAGCCAGATAAAACATGAGCTACTTAAAAGGGTAAGTGTCTGTGTATTCCCTCTCTGACCCCTGAGAGGATAAGATGCTTGTAAAGACTTGGTGCTTGACGGAATTCATTCTACTGTTGGAATATAAATCATGGCAAAGTGACAGAGAATCAATACCTATGACAAAACATTCAGCCTGGAATTATTCTATGTTAACATCTGAGGCAACAAACTTGGAAATTATTCTCATCTCTAAAAGAATCTTGTACTAAAACAGATCTGAAACTTTGAAAAAATAACCCTTAAACTCATTACTTTTGGTCAGTGGTGTTATAGGAAATAAAATATAATTTGGGAACTGTGTTACTATGTTATTGAGTTAGTGTAAATAGTGTCTGTACCTTTGTGCTTTGAAAAAGCAAGTGTATTGTTGTTATGAATTGGTGTACTGAGCCTCTTTGGATGTAAATGAAACATGACTTATATATTGTGAATAATATATGGACCTGTACTGCAAAAACAAGGACTAAGCTGAACAGCTCTTATATGGATTAGTATTGAGGGAAGAGTTTCAGTTGCAGTAGTCACAGTGGCAGATTTCTGAAGCCAGGTAGCAAATTCTCTATCCTCCTTGAGTAGGAAGGTGTTTCACTGGGGCATTTCTGTGTGCCTGGAGGTCCAAGGGAAGGCATGACCACAGCTTGATAACCAACTGTCTTACCAAGTCAAACCCAAATTCTTTTGCTGTTGCTGATATGTGTGCTTTGCTGGCAAACTTCAGGTGGGGTGTTAGCCTGGCAGCATGGGGCTGGGTGTGAGGCCTCCTGTATCCCCAGCTGTGCTGGTAGAACTGGGTGGCTGGTGTCAGAATCTTGTGTCCTGCAGCCTTCTGCCTTCTTACTGGCTTTACTGAGGGGAAGCTACTTATCCAGCGGAGTTCTAGAAAGCAAGCCAAGCCTGAAATAAATGAGGATGTACAAATCTGCTTTCCTCAGGAGCCCCTTGAAGGAAGTATCTTGTTTTGCGCAAGTAGGTGGCGTTGTTCATTGTAATTGTGAAATAAATAGGCTTACTGGAAGAGTAATGGTACCCTCTAGCCGAAGAGACTGGTATTGCAAAAAACCTGGTCTCCATGGTAAACCTGTAGCTGCAATAAATGCAGGTAACACCCGGGGTTACCATAATTCTTGTTTTCCTTAGAAGATAGTCGGTGTAAGGAACTTGACTTACTGAAGTATTTCATCTAATTAGCTTGAGTGTTTATTAGGTTATCTGATATAGATAGAAAACTGTGTCCCAAGAGGTATCTTTATTTCCTGAGCTTTTCAAGATACTGTAAAATATCACAACAGGTTGTATTTCATACAACAGTTAAAGGCTGCTGTTTCATATGAACCACGTGTTTCTGGCTATGAGTACCAGCTCTTTATCCCTGCCATGTAAGGTGATATACCATATACTACAGCAATCACAGCAGTGGTTTCTTTGGAAACCCCCATGCAGCATGAGCCACTGTCCCTGTAAGGGATGCAGAAGGATGAAGAAACATCACTTAGTCCACTTTTGTAGTTCACTTCATGCTCCACTGCTTATCATCTTTACTTGTTTCTCCTACTAGTAGACATCACTCTAGAAGCAGTACCAGCAGTTCCTGTTTCCCTAGCGACCTTTAATGTAGCAATAATGATGTTCCAGCTGTTCTGCAGGCTTTCAGCCCTTTGGAAAAGTGGTTCCTGGTGAGAAATCACTGGGCATGCAAACAGATACATGAAGACCTGCTAATCTGCCATTAGTCAACAGCTGGTGCTTCAAACCTGATGAGACTGAACTGCTGCAGAATGTCCTTGCTGCAGGCAATCTTAGATGCCAGAGTAAAGCAGTTCTTACTTAGCTACACAGTGCTACACAGCTCTGAAAAAAAAAAAAGGAGAAAAGCTATTATCTAAGACTTCTAATTCATACTTGTCTGCTGTTTTTGTGACCTTGTAGAGATGTCCTCTGAAAGAAAGCAATATGGTTTCCCGCTACAAGAAGGAGTTCCTAGAACTAGAAAAAATTGGTGTGGGGGAATTTGGCTCTGTCTACAAGTGCATCAAACGCCTTGATGGATGTGTTTATGCCATCAAACGCTCCAAAAGGCCTCTGGCAGGATCCTCGGATGAGTGAGTGTGGTAGCTAGAAAATGTCAGTTGAAATGATGGGCATGTTCTTGGGAGGTGTGATGGGGATGGAGGAAGTGTGGATCTGAAGGTATATGTATCTGAGGGGTGGCATGAGCAAAAACTGGCTGCTGTTGTACTCCCAAGTAACAGTTGGGAGAGTGGGGGAAGTTGCGCTTCAGGGCTACTGGATATAAATGTCTGAGAAAGGGAAAAAGCCACATGCATTACCAAGTGGGATGACTGCTTACCTGAACTCCTTGGGTCTATGCAGGCAGTATCCTCAAAATAACTGTCAAATAGATTTTGTGGCATGCCATTGCCCTGCTGTATGGCCAGCACTGTTCATATATTTATTGACCACCCAGTGTTGTCCTGCATACTAAAGCAATATCTTCAAAACGGTTTGCCTCTTTTTATTAAAGATTTGCTCAGTATTTCTTTCTTGACAGCTGTTTTAGCCTATTTGAGCAAGGGCAGGCTTTGCTTCAGCAGCTGTGAGAGCCAGTCCATCTGCCAAAACCCAGTAGAAAGTCCTAAATCCCTCTGCTTTCTCTTTTTCAAGCTAGACTGCAAAACAAGCCTCCTCTCATAGTCCCAATCAGGACTTTGGCACTCTGTTCTCACTGCTTTTCCTCTGTGTCCTTTAGGCAGCTGGCACTCCGTGAGGTTTATGCTCACGCTGTTCTTGGACACCACCCCCATGTTGTGCGCTACTACTCTGCATGGGCAGAAGATGATCACATGATTATCCAAAATGAATACTGCAATGGTAAGAGCTGTGACATCTTTAAAGGTTGGGATCTTGGGATGAGTGTGGTTACCTCTTGTAATTAAACATGGTGTGGACTGACTTCCAACAAAGTAAAGTGCCGTTGTGCTACAGCTCCATGGAGAATCCAGTAAAAGCTCGTAATAGTTAGGCAAAGCTCTGAGTGGAGCTAATGTCTTTTAAATAGCGAATACTCTATAATTTGAGGTATTCTAAAACTGTTTCTCTGTTGGCTGTCGTGGAAAATTATTCCCTATGCCGATGCTTACAGCTGCCTCTGGGACTGCCCATGTAAAACCTGGTATGAGTGACTTGAGAGCAGCTAACTTAAGTGCAATGTGTCTTGGCAATGAACTCTTCTTAATGAAGGGGAGTAATGATTTGAAGAGTGGCTACCTAGTTGAGGTGAAGGCACCTTTTAACTGGAAGAAAGGGCTCAACAGCTGCAAAGGAACTGAGTTAGATAGTGAGGTAAGCTGTAGAGGGGGTGCTACAGGCAGAATGGTACACTCTTACCTCAGTTTGAATTAAGAGTGTTTGGGAAGCAACAGTGTTTGGGAGACATTTAAAAGGACATCTCTGGTTACCAGATGCAAATACATAGCTCTCATCTTTCAACTGCTCCTGCAGTTTTGGGGCTTAATGATGAGTGGTGAGAGCTGTTTGGAATAATGACTTCAAATCTGGCAGTGGTAGCCATGAAATGTGGTGATCATTGCTGCGCCATTGATTAATTTCATGCATTCTAGTGGATGAACATCTGAGACTAACAGAAGTGGTGAAAAGCAGGCTGATGGGGAGAGAAGCTGTGAAACTTGCTAGTCCTGACACAGCCGGAGTGCCTTAATGGAGACCCAAAAAACCCTGTTTCTGTACCATTTTAAGTTCTTCAATCAAAAATCTGCTACTGGGAACTTAATTTACTTGCTCCACCATTCACATACCTGCTTTCTGTTTGTAAGGATGGCAAAAGCAATTAATCTTCCCTGTTCATTGAAAGCATCAGCATTGTGNTTCCAACCCGTTGATTCTGTGATTGCTACCAAGCCAGCCCTTCTGGTGCTGTAGGTGTAACTGCAGTTGCTCTGCCTGGCTTTTGGCAAGTGGGAGGCATGGCACTCCAAGGCAGTGGAAAGGCTGCATCCAAACAGTGATGTCAGAGTTCAATCCCTAGAGCAATATGTAGCTGGTCTGGTCAGGGTTTGTTGCTAACAAGCCTGACAATACTCTGAGCAATAGATTCTACTAAGCTACTTCAAACATGCTGCTCTGGAAGATATAGGTCTCAGTCTGTCTATTTTTACCTAGGTGGGAGTCTTCAAGATATGCTGCTGGAAAATGCAAAGGTTGGCCACTATTTGCCAGAAACAGAGCTGAAAGAAATATTGTTACAAGTCTCCATGGGGCTAAAATACATCCACAACTCTGGCCTTGTGCACCTGGATATCAAACCTAGTAAGTACAGTCCTCTCCTCCTTTTGTGGAGTGTCCTCCAAGTGATCCTCTTGGGGTAGGACCTGTAATAGGTCCTTCTAACTTGACCTATGACAGTGCACAGAGGAAAGAGGACCTTCCATTAAAAGGTGAATGCCTTGTGTGTGTGTGTCAGAGGCTTTTTTGTGGGTTTTTTTGTGTTTTTTTTTTAATCTTGCTATTTCTGCTGCTCTTAAGAACTGACAGCATTTAACTGCCATCTCATGATCTTCATGATTCCCCTGAGCCTGGATTACTTTCCTACTGGAGGAGAAAGTAGGGCTACTAATGATGATAAGGACTTCCTTAATTGCTGTTGTCTTGTTTTGCAACGTTTGACTTTTGTATATGAGAAGTATTTATTATATCTACCCTGAGTGATTACAGTTCCTGAAAAAAAAACCTGTTCACAGCTGAGGATGCAACTCTGTGTGCCTCAACCCCACCCAATCACATCCTTACACCCTTACAGTGGAGCTTTTTCCCGCTGAAATCATGCTTCTAGCCTGAGGGGCAGAAAAGCTAATTACACTACAATATTTTATGTACAAGATACACCAGTCTCCTGTCAGCTGTATTGCTGAATATGTGAGCTGGACAGAAAGCAGAATAATGGGTGGGAAGCATGTGCATAATGCTTCTGTCTGCAAAGCTGAACTAGCTTGACAGGTGGGATCTCTGCAAAGTTGTCAGGCTGCTGCAGTCTGACTACTGATATCATACCATTGCTTAACTTCACTGTCTTGCAGGTAATATCTTCATCTGTCACAAGATGGCAGTTGCAGGCCCTGCTGGGCAGGAAGAGAGTGACAGTGAAGATGAATTCACGTCTGGTGTGGTGTATAAGATTGGTAGGTTTTAGCCCACTCTACAGCTGGCTTAAGATTAGTGCTGCTCATTACTGCTTGATGTTGCTCTGTCCTGATGTATGCAAGTCTCCTCAGCCAAAACTGACAGCATAGACCTGAATGCCTCTGCTGCTTAGCAGAATTAATTCCTCCATGGAGACAAGTCCTAGAAAACTCATGTGCTTGTGTCTAAGCCCAGATTCCTGACTTGCTCTCTTACTTAGTATTTCCTGATTGCTCTGTTGGTACCTATGAGAAGCAAGCTTTTATTGGTGGAGACTGACATCAATTTGCTTCCTTAGTTGCTTGTTCTTTGTCTCAGGTGACCTTGGCCATGTGACATCAATAACAACCCCCCAGGTGGAGGAAGGAGACAGACGGTTTTTGGCCAATGAGATTTTGCAAGAGGTACAGCTTCTAGTGGGGTGATGGGGAAAGCAGGGTGGTAAGCAAGTGGGACAATATCAACTGCAGTGAAATAATGTCTGGCGTGTTCCTTGCCTTATCTTCTCATTGTTGCATCTGGTCTGGCTGTGAAATTGATAAAATTAACACTTCCTTAAGAATAGTATTGGTATGGGTCTTACCATGTAAGTATTTAACATATTTCATAAGTAACTGTTATCAGATCACTGCAATTATATTACCTGTGAGGGATGAATGGGACAAAACAGTTTATCAGTTTGGAAACATTTAATTTATATACCTAGCTGAGATCAAACTGTGTGATGTGATCAGTGAGAAATATATGGGCCCAGACAAATGCCTTGTATAAGCACTGATTGGGTAACCTAGACAGGCGAGAGGCACAACAACTCTCTTAAAACAACTGCAGATTTGCCACTGTACCCAGTGAACAAAAAGGGAATATGTATGTAACAACCAGCTTGGGTATGTTCATCAGCTTGGATATTTCAGCAACAGTATCTTTTTGTGCTATAAGTGGATTTAGGGTCTGTTATATTCAGTGATATGACAAGCAGTCTTCAGTTTGAGCATGGCATGGCTAGCTTACTGCCCTGTGGTGAGGGTTGGAGGCATACATTTTCTAGGCCATCCTCTGGATTTGCTGCAGTGATCATAATGTTGTAGGCTGCAACCTTCTCATGACTGGGTGAAAGCCAACATGCTATCAGTTACCAATACTACCTGCTATGATATCAATGTTTGCACAGTAAAGTCAAAAAAATGGCAAACTGGGATGGTGAAAGTGTCATGCATTTGTTCAGCTGTTTCTTTTTAAGCTGGTATCCCAGCCTATCTTTGTTCAGTATAGCAAGATGTTCTCTTTCTTTTACTGTTTATCTTCTCTCTGCAGCAATATTGCTATTTGCCAAAGGCAGACATCTTTGCCCTGGCACTCACAGTAGCTCTAGCAGCTGGCACAGCGCCACTGCCTCACAACGGGGCTATGTGGCACCACATTCGCGAAGGCAATATCCCACCAATCCCCCAGAAGCTTCCTCATCACTTTCTTGAACTCCTCAAGGTGAGGAAGTAGTCTTGACAGGATGGAGGCTTTTCCAGCTGGCGCGTGACAGAGGGAGTGTTAAATGCTGAACTCTTTTTGCCTTCTAGCTCATGATCCATCCTGACCCAGTGGAAAGGCCTTCTGCCACAGCTGTTATTAAACATCCAGTTCTCAGTCCTTTGCGTGGAAAAGCTGTGCAGCTCCAGAAGCAGCTAAATGTAGAGAAGTGCAAGACTGCTATGCTGGAAAGGTAGGGCTGGCTTGGGCATGAAGGGGAGAAGACATGAGCACAAAAAGTGTTTGTCACCAGGCTTGTCGCCTCTACCAGGATGGTAGAATTGGGAGACCAAATGTGTGGCTATACGCAGTCAGCTTCCCTGCCTGGAGCAGGGAGGGTGATAGGGCTTGTAGCAAGGATTTGTAGTGCCCAAGCAGCTGTGCTTCACTTTTAGGCTTGGAGGAATTGGCTAAATTTGAGAAGTGAGCTTGCACACTTATTTTCCATCCCCAGTGGTTGTGGTATTGATACAATATGCAGCCAGTGGGCAGATGAGGAACTGATACTGCACTGAGAAGTGGACTAATGCAGAAGGAGAAGTATCAGGTGCTGGCAGAGCTTTCTCCCTCTCACTGCTGTTGGCTGTAGTGTTTTGAAGGTCGGGGATGTAGGAAATGCCCCACCCCCACACTGCAGTGGTAAGCTGGGGAATAGGTTTTCCTTAGGAGGGCATATGGTTTGGGAGAGCTGCAAGAATCGGGGAAAAAAGCAATGGAAAAGAAACCTGTGCCTTTACTAGGTATTTGTGCTGCATGAGATGGCACTGATGGAAGTTCCACCATTCACAAATATTTGAAACAATGGGAGAAGAAACTGCGTGTGTGTTGCTGACCTGATACATAGTTTTGTCTTGGTAAACCATCAGAATTTATCTGTTTTGAAGCAGCAACTAGTGTTGCCCTCTGGGCTGAAAAGTCTCTCCTCTCCAAGGATGCTGGAGTACTGCAGTAACCCTTTTGTGTAAGATTGTTTAAAGTTTTTTTTCTATAGCTGATGGTAACTCATACATGATATGTGGTTTTCTTCCTCTCTTCCTTTTATCTCCACACTGCAGGGAACTTAAAGCAGCCCGCCTGGCCGAAACCCTCACGAAGGACCAGCCCTTAGGAAGTGCCAGATTGAAAGAGTCTGAAACTTCTCCTAAGCAGAACAGCAAGCGCCTGGTGGGAGGGAAGAGCTGTCGCTCAGTTAGTTTTACTTTGGGTTACTGAAATTTGTGTTGTCCAAAAAATTGATTGCTGAATAGCCCCGTGAAAGCAGACAGTCTGTGTAGACCAATGCCTCATGGTAGCTCTCCCTGTTGTGGTTTTTGGTTCCTTCATTAGTTATGATGAGATGTTGGCCAAGAGATGAAGGACTACTTTGCAAGCGTCAGATCACTGTCCTCAGTCTTTTGTTTAATTTCTTGTGTAACTGGTCTTGTCCCAGACTATGAATAGTTTTGCCATACAAGAGAAAGAATAGCATTTCTTCCACTTGCTTCCCTCCCTCTTTGTTTAATTGGAGCCTGTTGCTGATGATGTTTTTGTGATCTTAATACTGGCCACCTATGTCTCTTTAGAGGGGAGATGGTGGCAGTACATGGAGACAGTTTGCAGCTGGGCTCTTCTAGGAGTGAGGAGGTGGGGACCATTTAACTGGGCATCAGGAGAGAGACCTGTTACATTGCAGTCCTAGTGAGCTTGGTGGCAATTTGAGGTGCTTCTCTGAGGGGGGAAGCAAAGCGTAAATAGGATGCACTTTTGAGTCCAGCGGGCCTTGCATGTGGAAGCTGAAGGGAAACTTTCCCTCCCTTAACTTCCAGCAGTGAACACAAAATTATATAACTGGTTAAGCTGTTTCAGACAAATCTCTGATGTCCTGTTTCTTTTATGTCCTCTCAGCGAGGACTCCTTGCTAGCAGCAGGGTAGGTAACCACGGTGTGCTGGCAGGTGGGCCTGTGTCTGTCTTCCCCTTGCAGTATCTTACACATGGCGCAACTGCCTGTGAGCCAGCGGAGGGGCATCAGCAGCAGCTTTTTAGGACTTATCAGGGTTTTTTTTGAGTTGCCCACCTGAAGTGTGTCTGTATTTTTAAACCCACCGCCTCCAAAGCACCTTTCTGAGCCCCTGGGGCTGTCTGGGATGCTGCGGGCACCGTTACCAGGGAGAGCAACTCAGCCGTTTTACTCGGTTATTTTCAGGTTTTGCTGAACCTTGTTCTCGAATGACGGCTTTTTAAACTGTAAGATCGTACCTTTTACGAAGCGAGACGCGCAAATAAAGATTTTAATTATATATTTCTATTCATTTTTTTTTAACCCGCGACGCCGTGATTTCTCCCGTTCCCCCCCGCCCCCGGCTCGGATCCGCCGAGCCCTCGGTTTCCGTGCGGGTCCCTCTCGCGGGGGAACAAATCGCTTCCCCTTCCGTTTCCGTGGCGGGGAAGGAGCTGGGAGGAGCGGCGGAGGCTGCGGGGCGTGAGGGGCTCGGGCTTTTCCCCTCGGCAGCGGGATGTGGCGGCGGCCGGCGTGGCAGGTGAGGGACCCGCGGGAGGGACCCCGCTCCTGGGGCCGGGGGGGAACTGCGGGAAAGGGTTGGCGTCCGGAGGGACCGTAAAGGTCCCCTGCCACGGGCTCCGAGGATGGCAGGAGCGGCCCTAAAACAGTTTGGGTTGAAAGGGAATGGGAATCGCTGAATTGGAAAAGACCTCTTTTGGGAAGCAAGGAGTTGGAGTACAGGCTAGAAAGGATACAGCAATTAACTTGGAAATAAGAGTTATGGTGATAGAATCACCACGTGGGAAAAGACCTCTTAGATCATAGAGTCCAGCCATTCCTATCTGCCACTCAGCCGTGTCCCTGAGCACCTTGTCTACCTGTCTTTTAAATACCATCAGAGATGGTGTTTTGGTCATCTCCCTGGGCACCCAGTGCCCCATGACCCTTTCTGTGAAAAATTGTCTCCTGATACTTACGTCTGAACCTCACCTGGTGCAGCTTGAGGCCATTCCCCCTTGTTCTATCACCTGTCACTTGGGGGAAGAGGCCAGCACCCTCCTCTCCACAACTTCATTTCAGGTAGTTGTAGAGAGCAGTAAGATCTCCCCTTGGTCTCCTCCAGGCTAAACAACCCCAGCTCTCTCAGCTGCTCCGCATAAGACTTGTTCTTTAGCCCCTTCACCAGCTTTGCTGCTCTTCTCTAGACTCCCTCCAGAGCCTCAACATCCTTCCTGTGGTGAGGGGCCCAGAACTGAACACAGGATTCAAGGAGCGGTCTCACCAGTGCTGAGTACAGAGGGAGAATAACCTCCCTGGACCTGCTGGTCACACCGTTTCTGATACAAGCCAAGATGTCATTTGCCTTCTTGGCCACCTGGGCACACTGCTGGCTCATGTTCAGTTGGCTGTCAACCAACACTCCCAGGTTCTTTTCCTCCAGGCAGGTTTGTAACCACACTTCCTCTAGGGATGTTAAAGGTTGTCCTGTTCCAACACCCCTGCCACAGGTAGGGATAACTCCACCTAGAAAATAGAACAGAATTGATCATAGAATAGTTTGGGTTGGAAAGGATCTTAAAAATCATCCATCCTGCCAGGGGTAGGGTTGCAGGAGCAGTCCTAGAATAATATCACAGAATCACCGGGTTGGAAGAGACCCACTGGATCATCGAGTCCAACCACTCCCACAAAACACTAAACCATGTCCCTCAGGACCCCGTCCACCCGTAACTTAAACACCTCCAGGGAAGGCGAATCAACCACCTCCCTGGGCAGCATATTCCAGTGCCTAATGACCCTTTCCGTAAAAAACTTCTTCCTAAT
>WAAB01016480.1:45495-58876 GCA_013389865.1 Piaya cayana | reverse complement strand
TCCTCCTGGCAGCTCTCCAAACAGACCTCACCCAGTCTGTAGCTGGGTTGAATATGGGTTGAAAGGGGTGTTAAAGGATGTTCAGTTCCAATCTCCCTACCTTAGCCAGGGACAACTCCCACTAGATCACAAAATAGAATTGATCCCAGGATAGTCTGGGTTGGAAAGGACCTTAAAGGTGGTCCAGTTCCAACTCCCATGCTGTTGGCATGGATGCCTCCCACTTGACCAGGCGGCCCAAGGCCCCATCCAGCCTGGCCTTGAACACCTCCAGGGATGGGGAATCCACAGGCAGTCTGGGCAGCCTGTGCCAGTGCCTCACCACCCTCCTTGTGAAGATTTTCTTCCAAATTTGTAATCTAAGTCTTCCCCCTTCTAATTTAAAGCCATTAATAGTGGCTTTATTGTGAAATTTAATAATATATTGTGTCTGCCTGCTCCTGCTGCTTGTATGAAAACTAGTGACCCTGTAACTCAGCAGGTGGGGTCTGGTCATGCAACTTTGTTGTTATAAAGTTACTGTTTTAGGGACAAGATGATGTGATGCTGTGGTTATATCATAATGGAAAAAAAAAAGTCAAGATGTGTATATGACAAATAGTCTCAAGTGACTGGGGTGCTAGTGCTTGCAGGTGCCCACAAGGAAGCTGGTCATGTGGGCTGGGGTGGAAGGGGACGGATGCTTGCAGAGCCTCAGCTAACAGATTGCATGGCTTCCTATGTGAAACAGCTGCAGCTGTGGGTGCTGTTACATGTGGCACTGAAAAAAATTAGGTAAGAGATGTAGCTTATCACAGAATGAGTCCTATATGATTTGTGTCCCCATCAATACGAATCATACAGGTATATCAAAACTTTTATTTTGCAAGTTGCATGTGAGGGAGGGCTAAAATAATTGGGTAGTAAAGCAAGGTCACTTATATAGACATATCAAAGAACTTTCATTTTGCAAGATGGTTTAGCTCCTCTCTTCAGCACAGTTATGTCAGTCCCACCTTCCTTGTAAGTTTTGCAAGTTCCGTGTTAAGGAGATGAGCTTTTCTTTCAGTTCCTTCTTATGGGCCTTTTGCAGGTGTTTGGGTGACTTTTCTCCTTTCTTTTAGAATGTGATAGTTGCCAACATCAAGTCAGTTTAGCTGCAGTGCTTGCGTTTCTGTGCCCTTGATATGCTCCTTGCTTTGGAACAATGGATTGTTAGTGTTTAATCCTGCTTATGGCAGTGGATAGGGGCACCTTTTGGGCACACCTTGCTCATCTCTGAAGAAGGAAATTGATGAAACTATCCGAACCATGTTTGTTCCTAAAACCCAACCAACCCAACAACCCCTTTGCTTCAGACCTCTCCCCGTTCTATTGTAAGTTACAGAAAAATAGTAGTTACCAGTAAGTTCCAAAAATATTGTTTGGAGATATGCCTTTGGACCATGCTTCTAACTAGGCAGATTTTTAACCCCAGTTTGACCAGATATTCTTTCAATAATCTTATTGGTTTCATTCAGCTGAACAGATTTCTTCCCTCAGTCTGCCCATAAGTCACTGGGGAAGAACATACTTTCAAAACGTGTTCAGAAAACAAAGTGTAAAAGAATGTCAAGACTCAACACTGTTCATGCTTTGTGTCTCAGAAACTAACATCTCTCTGTTCTTTCAGGTGCTTCGCCAGTTTGTAAGACATGAGTCTGAGACAGTTGGCTCATTGGTTCTTGAAAGGTGTAAGTACCTCCTGAGATGAAACTTAGCTCTTACTTTTTCTGGGTTTTGTCTTAGTATTTGAATGTTTGAAATGTGCCAGGAGGTAAAATGATAGGAATGGTAGCTTCTGAATACAAAAGCTAAGAATGTGTTGTTTCAAACAGACAGACTGTAAAGTAGCTTCCTATATGGTCGTTTTCCAGTCAGGCAGCCTTTAAGGGGGAAAAGAAAGAAGCCCTAATGTGGAGTACAACCTGTAAATGACAGATAGTTGAGCTTTAGCAGTGGCAGTGAATTGGGTTTGCTGTTATCTTGTTGTCTAATACCTGCCTTTAGGTGTCTCATCTGCTTGTTTCTCAGAGAACCATGTGTATGGGGGACTTGTTTGGGTGCTGCTGCCCCAGCATGCTTTGTTCCTGGTGTGTGCTTCGACTATACTGTTCAGTTCCAATGCTTATGGTGCAAGAGTGATCCTTACCTCACCACCTCCAGTTGTCCTTAAATGAGGAATAAATTGTGACCACCTCGTCCGGATGCCTGTATAAAAACCAGTGATACTGTAATTCAGAGGGTGGGATGTAATAATGTAACTGTGCTGTTTTAAAGGTACTGTTTTAAGGATAAAAAAATTGCAATGCTGTGTTTTTATCAGAATGGTAAAAGCAGAAGTAATGAAAAGCAAATGCAGAAGAGTCCCAAGTAACATATGGATGTGTCTGTAAGATGACAAAGAAACAGAAAGAATGAAGAATCTTTCGCTTTCTAAATGAGCTTATTCAGCAGTGGTAATAGTATGGGCCGTTAAACATATGCAGAGCTTGAATAAGCTGAAAGTCACAGGAGCTTGCAAAACATTTAGGAGGTGCAGAAATTAATTGTTCTGGTCCTTGAAAAAAACTGTTTTATGACTTGCCATGATTAGAAGAATCATAATTCACCTGTATGTGTATTTACTGCCTTGCATTTCAGCCATGAATCGTGTTCAGTTACTTGGTCGGGTTGGACAGGACCCTATCATGCGGCAAGTGGATGGAAAAAATCCTGTTACCATATTTTCTCTTGCAACCAATGAGATGTGGCGAACATCAGACAGTGATGCAAACCAGGGAGGTGAGTCTGCAATGAGTGACATGTTTCTGCCACGTTGAGGTCATGTTTGCATATTCAGTAGCACCGTCCTTTGTGTTCATGCTGCTATGTAAATCTCTTGGGTGCAGAGAAGTTACTTTGAGGTCAGCAGAGGCGCTGATGTATTTGTGTGTATTACTCATTCCTGGTAGCATGTACTGAATGGAGATCTGCATGCTGACGTTCCTCTGGAGGAGAGGAAAGAGCATCGAGTTGGCAGTTTTTCACTGTTGGTGTTGCCAGAGGTGTAGCAGGTTCTACACTCTTATTTGTATTCTAAGAGGAGAAAACAACCAACCTATTTTCTCTTTGATTCTTCCACTAGTCTGCAACAGTGTATGTCTCTTTTTCTCTGACTTTTGTTCAGTGTGAAGCATATGAGGGGAAAAGAAATCCTTCTAGTATGAGTACTGGCTTCCAGGACATCTGATCTCTTGGTTTGAACTGTGCTTTCGTACGATACTTTTCATTGGAGTACAGATGAGTGGAGTGTTGAGTTCCGGTATGGAGTAGGAGGTTGAGTGCTAATATACTTCCATTTTCAAATAACTTTTTGTTATTTGAGAACACACAACATGTTGAAACCTAATTTCTGAGGCTTGCATTCAAAAAAAGATGCGACATCCAACTTTGTTATTTTTATGTCACTTAGGTGATATCAGTCAGAAGACGACATGGCACAGGATCTCCGTCTTCAGACCGGGCCTCAGGGATGTTACGTATCAGTATGTGAAGAGAGGGTGAGTAACAAATGTCATTCAGGATTTAATGCCTTAATAGTCGATTGATATAAGAATTATGGTGACTAGGAGCTATACTAAGACAGAAGTACCATAAAATAAGTTAGCAGACCTGCTACAAACAAACGATGCAAAAGCCTCCTGTGTATTCAGGATCAAATATAGAGGAGAAAACAGCAGTACAGTTCTCTGACCAGAATCAAATTCTTGGGTTTTTTTTTAGCGCTCGAATCTATGTTGAAGGGAAGATAGACTATGGTGAATATACGGATAAAAACAATGTGAGACGACAGGCCACAACAATTATAGCAGGTAAGGAACCACATACCAAGGTGTATCTTGCCCTTTTAAAATGGGGAGGGAGGGGAGGACCCTTGACATAGAGCTCGGTTTGTCTTCATCCTCAGTATCCACACTCGGAGATTTTGAGGGAACGAATAAGTTGTACCACTAGGTGTCCTCTGGCACTGCTTGTTAAGACACAAAGTGAGAGCATAGTTGCAAACTCTTGCATCATTTGTTCACACAAACCAGTTGGGGCTGGAGGTAGATACTCTTGTGTTTTTTTCTAAGCAGAGTTTGTTTAATAGTTTTTTCTCGGTTTGGCAGGAAATTTTGTCTTCCTGTTTAAGAATGGAGACTTTACTAACTTTAAGGATCTCTGTGAAAGATAATTAATGTGGGGCTAACTTGATGGGGAATTTAGGAAGACCTCAGTCTGATAGCCAGTAGTGGTAAGAAGAGCACAGAGTGGATAGGGAGTAGACTTGTCCCATGTGTAGGCACAATGGAGAAGAGAACAGAGAAACTCAGCTCTTTCCTCAGGCCTTTAAATGGTGTGAACATCCTACATTTTTTACTGTAGGTAGAGCGGCTATCTTGTGGCTTTTGAGGGAGGGTTAGAGTAATTGGGTAGTAAAGCAAACATTTCTGTTACACAAGTATATCTAAAAAAATGGGATATAAGAGAAGAAAAATACTCAACTACAATTCTGGATGTTTCTGCTGTGCAGCCTTTTTGAAACAATAGTAACCAAATTTTTGCATGAACAGTTCAGCAGCAGTGCCATAGGTTGCTGTTTATAAATACCTGGACAGGAGAAACAAGTCTCTTTTTAATTAGTATTTATCCTAATGGTTTCTTCTTTGTGGTCAATATTCCTAGTCTCAAGATGCTTTAGAAATTACTGAGACTTGATGAAATAATAAGCTTCCTGCAGTCCTGTAGGCTGATGGCATGGTAGTGCATACTTAAAAATCACAAAGAGGAAAAAAGCTGTAACTGGCAGATTGTAGTCAAAGAATTAAACCATTATTTTAAAATGCCTGTGGTATCTTTGACTGTTCAGCAGCTTTTCATCAGTTTTAAAGCACTTGTTTCATAGTGTATATAATGACCTTGAATTGTCAGCTTTCTGGGGAGAAAGAGCAAGAACCCTGTATCAGGTGCTTTTATGAACTATTCTGTTTTGAAATGCACATCTTTGCAACTTGGTTCAACACTTTGTGGGTGTACAGGCTTGCAGTAAAACAATCCTGAAGTTTAATTTTTTTTTAATTTCTTTTCAGATAATGTTATTTTTCTGAGTGATGGTGGTACGAAAGAAAAGGTGTAAGGCCATTAGTGCTTTGAACTGGGCTATTTCATTCCTTTTGTTTCACAGTGATAATTCTGTAAACATGTATATTGCTGTAGTTTCTTTCAAAAATAAATAAAATGTTTGATACCAATTGGGTATCTCTGGGTGTTTTGTATTCCCTCTGTCTTTTTTTCTCTGTTCATCATCATTTGGATTTCTTTTTGTTCTTAAGGGAAAAGGTAACTCAGGCACATATTAATTCTTAATATATTAATTAACTCAGCTGTATTAATTCTTGAGTTTATGAATATATACATGGAAGTCACCTTTTGCATCTCCAGCCACTTTCAAACCTTATATCCTTGACTGCCTTAATCTCTTCTGTCTTGTGGCACCTGACAGCCTAATTGTGTCTCACTGTTAACATCCTTTCTCTGTTCTCTAGGTGTCATTTGCCATTTTTCTTCAACTAAGTCAGGTACACAATAAATGTAAAACAGAGCCATCAGCCTTTAGTGGTGCCCAGCTTGAAATTTCTCTGTCATAGACCTGGAAAAGGCCTTCTGTGCATTTGCATCTGCTGATCAAATCAGGTGTTGTCTTTCAGCAAACCCTGTCTTGGTCTTGAGCTTAGATCGTTGTTGTTGTGGCGTTTGACATATGACATTTGTTTATCCTAGAGAAGAGGAGGCTGAGGGGAGACCACATTGCTCTCTACAACTACCTGAAATGAAGTTGTGGAGAGGAGGGTGCTGACCTCTTCTCCTAAGTGACAGGGGACAGGACGAGAAGGAATGGCCTTAAGCTCTGCCAGGGGAGGTTTAGGCTGGATATTAGGAAAAAAATTTTCATGGAAAGGGTCATTGGGCATTGGAACAGGCTGCTTAGGGAGGTGGTTGAGTTACCTCCCTGGAGGTGTTTAAGGGACGGGTGGATGAGGTGCTGAGGGACATAGTTTAGTGATTGATAGGAATGGTTGGACTCGATGATCCAGTGGGCCTTTTCCAACGTAGTGATTCTATGATATGATTCTATTATATGATTCTATGATATGACTCTTGTTAGGGTGTTATGCCTATCGATTGCCATAAGGAGGAGCTAGAGTAATCATAGAATCATAGAATGACTGTCCTGGCTCTTTTGAGGAGCTAGCCTGTGAAAAACATTCCCAGTCCAGGATTCTCAGTTAGTGTGGGTGTTTATTTTGCTTTAACTTTGTTTTAATGTTAGAAAGACTGAGAATTATTAGTACTGATAGTAAAAAATTGAAAAACTAAAACATGTTTCATGGAGAATGGTGATATTTCCAAAGTAAAATGCTGTGGTGTTAGCAGGGAAAGAAAAATGTTAAAGGTGACATTTCCTGCCTTTGAAGCTGTTGGGATTTTGTATCTCATCTCTCTGAGTTCAGTGCAGAGCATGTTTATAGTTTTTGCAGTTTTTCCCCGTAAAGAATGATGATCTTGTTTATGCTTCTCTCTGTGAGCATAGTCAGTACTACCGAAAACATTGGTTCTTTCAGTTCCACATTTATTTTTGTTTGAAGTTAATGCTTTAAATGGTATCTTGGGCCTTGTCACTGGCATACTGAGCTGTTAGATGTACTGGAAATGCTTAACTACTTAAATGGGTTATTATCCACAGGAGATTGTGGTATCTTTTTAAATAGGAAGTTCTGACTTTAATTGCTTTACTTCTTGTTCAATCAGAACCTGTTGTACTGCTGGGAGAAGCTGTGATGGTGCATTTCGATAGCAGTAATTCAAGACAGTTTGTGTTTTGTCCACACAATTTTTTCCTGTTAGCAGAAAGCTGGCATTTGTCTTAAGTTTTCTTCATACTAGGAGTCCTCAGGTGAATGTGCTAAGCCTGTTCATTCAGTGGTTGCCTCCTTTTTATTGAGCTCTGCTGAGGTGGTGGTGTTTAAGATTCAGCTTATGACAATGTCCGCCTTGGACCTTGGGAACTGGCTTTCTACTCAGAACTCTGTACAAGTGGCAGCAGTGATTGCTTCCACCACTGCACGTGGAGCAGCCAGAACTGGATTTCCTATCAGTGACAGCTGAATGGCTTGTGCTAATCTCTACCCCTGGCTCAGGATGGTGACAGAGCTGGGCTAGCACAGGGTATATGATTAGGTACCAACAAAGAAAAATATCTGCTCAAGAACTTCAGCTCTTCTTGCTTTTCCAGTTGTTCTATTTAAAGTCATGAGTACACTTTTAAAGATTGACCTGCTACAAACAGGTCAATGCATGCCAACTTTGAGAACACACTGTTTTATAAGTGGTGCAGTGTCTTGAGTGTTCATCACAATTTTGCGTCAGGGTAGATTTTTCACAAATGATCCTGCATTAGCAACCGACATGGCTACAGTAGAAGTAACCAGTATGAAAGGTATGCTATGCATTCACCTCTTATATCTGCACCCCTGGCATGGGGCAAAATTAATTTATAGCTGAGTAGTTTTGGTTACGAGAAAGAATCAGGTGTGAAATCAGCATTCCTATAGCATCCGAATTGGGTTTTTTATGGCCAGGTACTTGTTCTGTGTGGAAATGATGAACAGAAGTGGTGTCTGCTGAGTAAAGTGATACCTTGTTTAGAACTAGGCAGTGAGTATTTTTCTGCGCTGTCCCTTGGTAAGTGGCATTCAGCTTTTCCTTGTCTGTCTCAACTTCTTGTGTAAACTGGATTAAGCAAGCCCTGATGGCTTGCATCAACAGGGACATTTAAAAGTGTTTGGCATTAACAAAGCATTTATTTTATGCATTTATGGAAAGAGATGGAAGAGATAAAAAACAGAGATGATTTCTTTTTAAAATGACAGAGGAGTTTAACCACATATTTGGAGCACTTAACAGCAGTAAGAGCTATTCTGGTCTGCAACAGATCTCAATGCCACTTGGTTATTTCTGCAAGTCTGGTGTAAGGAGTAGGAAACTGTTTTCCCCTGTGCTTGTTTCTGTGGGTGCAGTGCTCTGGTTTGAAGAAGACACCATGTGACACTCAGCAAAGGACATTTTCAACTTTAGTTGAAGTGTGACCTGTATTTGGGAACAGACACAACAATTCCCCTGCAACCCCACATAATGTGGTAGGTAACGAGAGAGCTGTTTCAGTGAAGTGGGACTTGATTTCTTTGCCTGAAGCATATTCTCTTGCTTCTCTTTCATTACTCATAATTTCTGCAGAGTAACAGGATGGATTAAGAATGACTGATGGCTTGGACTGGTAAAGAATTACTGCAGCTTTTTAGCAGCAGGTCCCTGGTTTGGGCTCTAATCTAACCAGAAGACTTGCATCTTGCTGCCTGCATGGTGCCCTGCATGAAGTGGGTAGATGTTTGAGCCCTGTCCCAGCTCTGCTGTGAAGACCAGCAGTGTCTGTGGAAGGCTGGCAAAAGCGTGTGAGGAGAAGCCATGAACTGCAAAAGCAAGCAAGATGAATTCATGCTTTGAGAAGTCTCTGGGTACAGAAGGTAGGAATATTCTGCTAAAGGGAACTTGTGTTTCTGTCAGTGTACCAATTATGTGGTTTTAGTAGTAGGCTGTCTCCAGCACTGGCGATCCCACTTCTTTCACAAGTATTCATGTCAGAAAAGAAATATAATACCAGGATTGTGGGAAGAAAACTTCAGTATCCTCAACCATATCTATTTTTAACTCTGAAATTTCTGTGGTCAAAGCCTTTTTGCCAAGTAGTTGAGCATGTGTGTATACAGGAACTAAGACTTGGTGGCTGTTTTATCTTGGTGATGGTGAGCTTCTCTGGACAGCAATGTGATTTAGATCTCATTTACACAAGAAATTTGCTTTGTCAGTGCATCACCAGGTACTAAGCAGTGCACGTAATTTGTTTGTACATGTCACAAAGGAATCAACTGTCATAAGGTTTCTATGGAGACATCCTCCTATAGGAAATGTGCATTAGTGTGTTTCAGATTTCTTTCTTGTGCTTGTTGCTTTATGTCCCAGATGAAAAATCAGCTTATTTTACCGTACTTTGCCATTTCAGAACAATCTCCAGCAACTACTGTGATTAGAAATTGATCGCTTGGTTGGCCTTTTTGCTCTTAGTCCTGAAGTTAATGCCATGTACTCTTTAAGATAAGCTGAGTTTTTTGAAGAAACCTACTCTAACTATGGCCATTTTCTTTAGCTTTCAATGGGTGAGATTTTTCATTTGTAGCTGGTTCAAAAACCTAGCAATTGTAATCCTGCTGGCTCTGTTGCTATTTGTTCTTCCTGGTTGACTTTTCAAATTTATTTGAACAGGATGGCTGTATAAAATTGATGGTTATCTTGATCCTGTTCGTCACAAGTCAGAAAAATTTCACCTGTAAATATTTAATGAGCCTTTTGTGCAACTGACCTGATCAAGAACTAAGTAGTGATGTGGTTATGGGAGTCATGTCTTCTGTAAACCGGATCTGCAAAGAAAAGAGAGCACCTTTGCCAGTCTTTCTGTGACTTATTAAGCGTGTATTATTGCTAGCTTTTATCTTTGATATTTAAAGTTAAGTGATGGTTGTTTGGCGCTTTACTGCAACAGCCTCCTCTTTCTTAGCTATTTTGTTTTTCTGTGTGTTCTTGCTGAGTGGGTTTTCTGCTCCTTGCAGAAAGGTGACAGAAAGCTCAGTAAAAGAAATCTGAGCTCTCCTCAGCCCTATCTCTGCACACAACTCCCACCTCTTTATCTTTGTTGTTGGTTGTTGCTTTTTTACCATCCCTCTGTGCTGCAGAGCAAGTTAAAACCCAGTTCAGAAGTCTGTGATGAGGAAATGGTCTTATAAAAAAGGAGCACTCAAAATGTTCTCAGAATTAGATGAGTTGGAACTTAATACTAAAACTCTTGAAACATTGAAAACCAGCCTTGATTCTCAGCGTGCTAGTAACTATTGAAATATACAATTTAAAATTCTGCAAGCAATATGGGAAAGAGCTAGGAGAACAGTTGTGTCTATATAGTGTTCTTGCTGGTTTTATGGTGCTTTCCATTGTGCCTGACTTTTGGTGCAGTGTCAGTGAACAGCAGTGCATGACACATGACACTGCTCTCCAATGTGTTGTTACCAGGACTCTAAATAAATAATTAATATTCTCTGGAAAGAATTAGTTTCCTCCACTTTCATCTCTTCATTCCTGGTGCCTTGCATGTGCTGCCAGTGTTCTAGCAGAAACTCGCTGATACTGATCCTTTTCCCAAGAAAAGCTGGTGCTGCAGCACATAAACGTCAGTATTGTCTACATGCTGTTAGTTGCTGCCATACAGGATGAATGGGTCATATTTCTTTACAAAGTCTCAGGTAATTGCTGTTGGAACATTGAAGCTCTACAATGAGATGTAGCCTTGAACGCTAAAAAGGTGGCAGGAACTGGGCAGGATGCCCAGTTACCAATGCCTAGTCACTAGTTACCAATAGCATGTTTTGTATTAGTGAATAGATCCAGAAATGGGACAAGATGCTGTGAATACTCATCAGCACCGTGTACCACAGTGGCAGCTGTGCCTCAGCACCAGCGTTACAAGAGAGCCGCTGGGGAAGTGCAGAGGGGAGCGGGACACAACTTTACATGATGCAGGAAGAGTGGAAGTCCTTGGGAAAAACAGAGTGCTGTTTACCCAGCGTGTGTGATTTCCCATGGGTGTTTTACGTAAGGTTTCCTAAATAACTACTTCTCCCTGAGAAGTGTGTGAGAAGGAGAAAGTTCAGCCCAATACTCCAGTTGAATACCATTCCTTTGGAGACCCTCATCCTCAGCATGTTCAGCAAATGAAGTTGTAGTCACCTAGTCAGCACCTTCTTTTGACGTGGCTTTTATTTTGTTGGCTTACAAGGAAAACATGCTTCTCACATGGGTAAAACATTAATTTAAGGCCCCAGCCCAAAGAAATTCTATAGTCACAGCAGTAATTTTAGAAGGATCTAATGTCAGTGCACAGTGATGGAGAACCTTTTGTTAAATGGATTATCACAAGGACACAAAAGCTTTGAAAGTAAGAATACACACAATGAAAATGCAGAGGTTTCTGGATAAGGAACTGACCTTTACTGACTTCACAATCTGCATCTCAGGACTGGCACAATGTAATTGCTTTGACAACAGTGCCTGGCAGTGCCAGGACACAAGAAGTTTGTATCGCCATTCCGGCTTGCCAAAGCGTTAGGCAGCAATTCAGGCGCTAGTAATTTGGCTTTACTTAGCTTTAGATGTTTTCCATGCCCTCAGGCATATACTGGACTGACTTGTTTCACAATGACTTAAAATAACTCATCTTTGCAGCAGATCTTTAGTTGGGGCAGTCAGGGATTTTCTCTTCAAATTCTTCACCAAACAATGTTGGTTTTCTTACACTATATAATTTTTTTTACTCAGGCCAAAAAAGATTAATAAATCTTAAAGGGACAAACGCAAGTTACCATTATTTTTCATCTTTTTGTTGGCATTATGCCTGATGGAAAGTCCTTATGGCTTTGTTTTCCTCAAAGGGCTTCCCTAGGCTCTCCCTAGCAAGGACTCCATCACTTACACTGCACAGGCGTTTGGTCATTGAGTGACTTGAAGCGTGTCACAAGAGATGAAGTTTAAATGGGAGGTCTGACCTGTAGAAGAGAGAACTTACCAGGAAATCCAGTTATGATTCTCATGCAGTGTGGCATGGAAATGCCAGTTAATGTTGAACTGACCCAGAGCAAAATGCTTTGATTGAGTTCCAGGAGCTGAAATGAAGCATTGAAGAATGCCCAGTTTCTTGAATCATAAACATTTGGCATCTTTCATGTTTAAAGAAAGATGAAATGTTAGCGTTGACCCACTTGGATGAAAACAAGCCTTCAAATATTGTAATTTCACATTAACTGGGATTATTTTTATTGATGAGCACCCTGGGAATGGTATGAGGGTATTCCATGCTGTGAATGTCATGGCTGCAGAGTCTGAAAGTGCACTTTATCTTCAAGCAGCTGTTACTTACAAGGTGTGTTCTGTCACGTCTTTAAACAGGTAAGCTGTGGTTGGTCCTATTGAATTCATGCATTCCACTTTTCATGCTAACACAAGAAGTAGTTACTACTACAAAAATGGAATATATTTTATTTAGGCTAAAGTGAAGTTTCATCTAGTAATTGTATTTTTCGCAAGTTAGGCATAATGTCCCCCCGACAGCATGTTTTCTTTCAGACAGTTTTCCCAGCCACTGCTCGCTCTCTGGAGATGACAAGGCCTCGTGTGCAGTGTGGTCTGTGCTGAGCAGCTCTGTCTGCTGCCAGCACCTGTTTGCAGCCTCTCCCCATCCCAAACTCGAGGTCAGGCAGAGCTGGAGCCAGCTCCAAATTAGCGAGAGGTTTAACTTTTGAGAAGTCCATAACAACATTAAAATTAAACCTTGGAAAATAACAGAATATGCATAAGATTTCTGGGAAGATTTATCCATATGCGTGTAAGGGGGACGTGCGTTCTGTAACTGGCTCTTGTCTCCCTGCACACGCTGGATGGAAATGCCCTCGTGCTGCCCAGACCTGATAAAGGCCGTTTGCTTTCTAGAACTCCAGCACGAGTCTTAAGGAGTGTATTTGCCGGCATTTCGGCTATCAGTGCTTCATTTTTTCATTAAATCAGAGGGCCAGGCAGCCGGCAGCTTCAAATTGGACGCTCACCTTGTGACAGCCGGAATGTTCCCCTCGCACGAGCGGGGACCCCAGCCCCGGGGGGCAGGAGCCGCTACCATAGGAGCGAGGGCCCAGGGAGGTGGCTGAGTCACCTTCCCTGGAGGTGTTTAAGGCACGGGTGGACGAGGTGCATGGTTTGGTGTTTTGATAGGGATGGCTGGAGTCGATGATCCGGTGGGCCTCTTCCGACCTGGTTATTCTAGGATTCTATGACCCCGCCCCGACACACGCGACGGGGGCGGCGCCCGCGGGTCGCAGTCTTGTCGCTGCCGCGTTGGCTGCGGCTCCCACCGCCCCCACCGCCCCATTGGCCGCGCGCGAGGCTCCTCCTCCCGGCGGTGACGCGCGGGGGCTGCAGGAGCCCAGCGCTGATTAGCGGGCTGGGCTTAGGGGGCGTGGTCAGAGCGGGGGCTGACCCGCCCTCCGCGGCGCTGATTGGTGCGCTGAGCTGGGGGCGTGGCCAACCGGGGGTGGGGGTGTGGCGCTCGTTGACTCAGGACGCTGACTGGCGGGTTGTGGTGAGGGGGCGTGGCCGTACGGGGGCTGGCCCGTTCTGGCCGGCGCTGATT
>WAAB01016480.1:13990-45455 GCA_013389865.1 Piaya cayana | reverse complement strand
GGCGGGGCGGGGGCGCGGCGCGCAGCTGGCGGGGTGACCCTCCCGCCCCGGCGGCCGCAGACCCGGTGGCGGCGGGGTCTCGGCGTACAGCGCGGCAGCCGCAGCGAGCGGAGGGCGGGCGGGCAGCAGGCAGGGGGTGTCCCCGTGTCGCACGGCCGCCATGGAGGCGTGCGAGGGCGGCGGGGAGCAGCCGCCGCTGCTCCACTGGGACCGCAAACTGAGCGAGCTGTGCGAGCCCGCCGACCCCGACACGCTGCTGTGCCACACGGTGAGGAGCGGCGGGGGGTCCGGGAGCCGCCGGGAGGGCGGGGGGAGGGCGCGGCCGAGCCGCCCCCAGTGGGAGGGGCGGGCGCTGGGCCGGGCCGGGGGCTCCAAGCGCTTCTCCGCCGAAGCTGAGATCTCCCGGCAGCGTCCCGCTCCCCAGGCTTGTCCCGGCAGCTTGGGATGGACGCTCTGGACCAAGGGCTTTGCCTGCCCCGGTGCCTGGAGCCTGGGCTTTATCGAAATCATAGAACCATAGAATCACTGGGTTGGTAAAGACTCACTGGATCATCGAGTCCAACTATTTCTATCGATCACTAAGCCATGCTCCTCAGCACCTAGTCCAGTCGTGCCTTAAACACCTCCAGGGAAGGTGACTCAACCACTTCCCTGGGCAGCCTGTTCCAGTGCCCAATGACCCTTTCCATGAAAAACTTCCTAACATCCAGCTTGAACCTCCCCTGGTGGAGCTTGAGGACATTCCCTCTTGTCCTGTCCCCCGTCACTTGAGAGAAGAGGCCAGCTCCCTCCTCTCCACAACCTCCCCTCAGGTAGTTGTAGAGAGCAATGATGTTGAATAAGTTAACTGTCGCATAGGCATACTATGAGAGGTCTCTCAAAGATGATGATGAAATCCTGGGCTGAGTGGCATTCACAGCTACCACATCAAGTGTAGGCTTTTAAAAAAAAATTTTTGGCTGGACTCCTCCTATTGTTGCTTGTGCAGAATGCACAGTTAGGACAATCCCAAGGGGAGTACATCCCATCGTCCTGCTCTGTGGTTTCTCGACAACTTGGAGACTTTTTGCAAGCAGGGAGATACAACTTGATAAAGTTCTGTAGGTGTAACTCCTAAGTGAAAGTGAGCTAGACTGCTTTGGGGCAGCATGCAAAAAGCTCTTCTTGGCCACTGTTTGTGCGAAGCACGATGTGTTACGGTTATTGAGCAGCACGTGCTCAAATGGACACCCCAGGTGAGGTGGCAGCGGTGACTGGCATGGGACAAGGGGCCTGGGGAAAGGTGCTTGGCAGTATGTGCAGAAAAGACAAAGCTGGACTTCTCCGAGACATGTAGTGATAGCACAGGAGTTGATGGTTGCAAGGTTTTCCCGGCAGCTGAGAGAGTGAGGTGCAAACAGAGCCACCCACAGAGATCACCCTCTTCTTGGGGCAGCAGTGGTGATCCTGTAGCGCGGCGTGCAGCGAGGCAGCGTGCTGGTGCGATGGGATCTTGGTGTTAGTCTTGAAGCGCAAACAAGGAAAATGTTATTTGTTGTGTGCAGTATGTGGTGGCCTTACTGATCCGGGATCGTATCCGTCACAAGGTCCAAGCCTCGTTTCAGCAGGAAGCAAGCCCACTGCATGCATGACTGTCTTTAAATATTGTTTGGCTTCTTTGTCTTTGAAAATTCTTGGGGCTTCTTGCGCAACGTGTATCTTCTGGTAGATCCGGGAAAACCCACTGTGTGTTATGATGGATTGTTTTCTTAAAGAGACAGAAGGAACACTTAACAATGGAAAGCTCTTCCTTCGAACAGCTGTTTTCTTGTGGTTTTTTTTTTTTTTTCTCCAACAAAACTAAGAACAACATTGTGAGTGAAATGAAACACTCTTCAGAGATTGCTCTTGTTCAGATTTTATAGCTGTGCTGGGATGCTTCCTCCTGCTTGCTTTGGAACCTTGTGATGAGAATCAAGTTGCCACTGTTAACTTTTTTTTTTTCTTATTTGGTATTTTCATATTCTTTTAATTAGCGCCCTGAAGGAGATCTTGTACTTGGGTTAGAACTCATGGCTGCAGTACCACGGATACGTGTGGGTTTTGCCCTATTTCAAGGAGTCTGGGACTTGGTTTTAAATGTAGCTTGACAAACAAAACATCCTGGGTGCCTAGTAGATAAAAATGTGGTGCTTTTCCTTCCCCTGTTTTCAAATTTTGTTGGGGCTTTTAAGCTTCAAATGCTACAGTGAGGTGTGTTTTGCAAGAAACAGTGCATAGCTGGATCTGCAAAACTTGGGTTTGTGACTCCCTTTGAGAGTAATGTTGTACCGTTGATTTGTTTGTGTGTATTTTTTGTTTGCTTGGTTTTTTTAGGAGTTTAGTACTTCTTTAGACTACCTTAAAAACAAATAAAAAGACTGAAATCAATTTCTCTTTTTGTTGTCTTTGGAATTCTTCCAAAGGAGACTATCAGTAAAAAAGAAATAAAAGCAATTAAATGCTGTGGGTAAAGTAGGTGTAGTGGAGTATTAGGATCTTTAAAGGCAAATGAAGTTATCTGAAAGTTATCTGAAATTATCATCATGGGGTGGGGGGAGGTGGGAGGGAGCACTACATGTTTTTCCTGTTGGACTTTTTCTTTTGCAAAATGTGTCCTACTGTGTGGAGGAAAATATTGTTCTTGATACCATGAAATGCAAGTTCTTTATTTACTTCTAGTCAAAGCTTCAAACAATCATTTTAAAAAAAACCAGAACAACCAACCATCCACCTCCTCCCCCCAACTCCTTGGATAAAACATCTGTTCTTCTCCTGGCTTATACTTTCCATCTGAGAGGACTGGTTTTGACTCAGCTGGTTCTGCTGTGTCTGTAAACTTCTTGCAGAGTGCTTCTGAAAAGACTGAGGTGATGAACAGACTGTCACACGCTGCATGAGTGCCCACCACCTGTGCTGGCATCCTCACAGCTGAGGATGTCCTATGGCATCTTCTGGTCTTGGCACACTCCTGAAGCATCCTATAGCTGGGTGTGCAAGTTTACAACAGGAAAACTTCTGACTGGACTTAAGAATGAGTGCCTGGGATAGTCATGCAACCCTAGGAGTGGGAGCTGGACTAGTGAGCGGGAGGAGGGATAAGGTGATGACTGAAGGAAAAGCTCACAAGCAGGAAGAAGGATCTGGGTGTCCTTCGACAGTCGGACCTGTGTGCGCAGGCGGGCAGGATGAGAATTCTGTGCCAGCTGCCTTTTGTGTATTTGAAGTTAAACTTTAACCTTTTTACAATGATGAAGGCTGTTTGTGGGTCTGGTTGATGTGAAGCTAGCAGACAAATGTGAGTGTATGCATAAACTTAAATACTCAACCTCTGCTTTGAACTATTCTGGCCTGCCTTAATTACCAGGGCAGAAATCCAGCCTCCTGGGGGTTTGCATTTCTCTTTAACAGCTGATGACTTCACCAGCGCCTGAAGGAGCTGTTCCACTGGTGCTGTTGGTGATGTCATTGGCTGTGCTGGGAGAAATGGGGACCTCAAGGAGCTCAGCTCAGGTGTTGGCCAGCAGCAGTCCCTCAGGTGACTCATTAAAGGCTTCACAGTTTATAGTAACCACTTGGACGTCAGAAAGCTTTGTAGCCCTTATTTTTTCAGAGTGGCTTAATTCCCCATCTGAGAAAAGGCTGAAAGGTTTCCCAGCTGTGTGTTTGTGGTGTATATGATGTGTCTGCATATGCAATCTTTATATGCCCTTCAGCTTGTTATGACTGCGTGTCGGTAATACCTTACCCTGGCATTGTGTGAAGTAGTAGTAGTAGTAGTATGCCTTTTGCTTTTCCTGGTAGTCAAGTAGAAAAGAAGCACAAAGCCTGCACCTACCCAGAGGGAGAAGAAATGTGGCCAGTTTGCAAACTCTTCACCTTGCTGCTGTTGTTACTCCCCGTAACATACGGACAGGCTTGAGGTGGGAGAGCCCTTCTTGTGGTCACAGGTCTCCATTGAAGTTGATTGGGGGCTGAATATGGCCCAGCTGGGTCAGCATAGAATAACTAGGTTGAAGACATCCACCAGATCATCGAGTCCAACCATTCCTATCGATCACTAAACCATGCCTCTCAGCACCTCGTCCACCCATGCCTTAAACACCTCCACGGAAGGTGAATCAACCACCTCCCTGGGCAGCCTGTTCCAGTTCCCAGTGACCCTTTCTGTGATTTTTTTTTCCTAATATCCAGCCTAAATCTCCCCTGGCGGAGCTTGAGGCCATTTCCTCTTGTCCTGTCCCCTGTCACTTGGGAGAGGAGGCCAGCACCCTCCTCTCCACAACCTCCTCTCAGGTAGTTATAGAGAGCAATGAAGTCTCCCCTCAGCCTCCTCTTCCCCAGGCTAAACAACCCCAGCTCTCTTAGCCGTTCCTCATAAGGCATCTTCAGTTACAAATTTCAGATCTGATGCAGATGGATGAGTCTGCTGACAAACATGCTGTGAAATGCCAACTACCTGTCCTGTTCCTGGATGGGAGTTGGAAGGCCGATGGTTCTTATGAGCCTTTGACATTTAAAAACTTACTGTTTAATTCTGACTAGGCAGTCTTTTTTTTCCCCTATTTTCATGGTTATTTTAAGACATAAACTGCTGGCTGCTGCTTCCAGTTGATAGCAAAATGGAGCTGAAAGTTAAGCATGACTGATTTTGGCATGGCAAGAACTTCACCTGCCCTACAGGTATGTGGGGGATGCAGCTGGCTTAAATATTTAGGACTGAATTCCTAGATGTCATGTCCTGAGTTTCTTGATGAGTTATCTGCTGGAAGATACTTCAAATGCTTGTTTTGAAGGAGCTTGACTACTGAATTTCAAGCTCATATGAAAAAAATTGAAATGCCTCTAGTATTACATTGGCTGTGAGGCACTGGACGAGGTTGTCCAGAGAAGTCCTGGATGCCCAGTCCCTGGATATGTTTAAGGCCAGGTTGGATGAAGCCTTGAGCAACTTGATCTAGTAGAAGGTGTCCCTGTCCACAACAGGGGTGTTGGAACTGGATGATCTTTAAGGTCCTTTGCAACCCAACCCATTCTATGATTCTGTGATTCTCTGAGTTGTATTTAAGCTCAGTGGTCCTATGGCTGTGTCATTGGTGATGCTGTGGGCGGCTTAGCTCTGGAATATGGGTGCAGCATAGGTTGGCATGAGCAGAGGAGGTATCCTAAGCCTCAGCTACAAAATTGCTATCTCAGTCCAAGAGCAAAACCAAAGTGATCCACCCCTGAAGGTTCAGTGATGCTGGAGCTCAGGGTTGTAATTGCCATCTAAGATGAGCTGGGGAAACTTTGAGCCGTCCTTCATTCCTCAGAAATATTGCCCGTTACAAGCCTCTGAGCCTCAGCAGGAGCTTGCCGTGACTCATTTCCTTTCCCACAAAAATGGTGATCGCTGTTACTCTGTGTTCTGATGACTTCTGCAGAAATGCTGCCTCTGAACGAGCTGCCAGGGATTGCCTCTGGTTTTCAGAGTATAGCAGTAGTTAATTTAAGTGGACGACACTGCTTGATGTGGAGCTGTGTGTGTCTTATTTTGTGGTGGCTGCATGTATCTCTCCATAAAATCTGGTGTCAATATAGTTTGATCCATGGTTGGTTTTGGGTTTTTTTTTTTGGGGAGGAGGGAATCCTTCATTTATTTGAAAGTGGGGTTTGGCCTGTTGCCCATTAAAATGAAAGCCGAAATCTTTTATTTCTTCTCCATATAGCTGTATACAGAGGACTAGACAACTACTGTTCAGTGGAACAAAGTCAGTACTTCCAAGGGTTTTGCTAAAATCCTCCGATAAAGAGGGGAAATGCAGAAATGAGATTTTTAAATAGTAGTATACAGACTGCCTACAAAGCAGTAGTGTTAAATTTTGAGAATGATTTTCCATATTAAAATCAGGATCACAACTACTGAACAGCAGAACTAGTTGTATTTGGTGCTTTGTAATTAAAGCCATTTCCCCCCTTGTTTTCCCAACTTTTAAATAAGACAACCATTGCTGTTTGCCAGGGGACTTTTCAGGTACCAGTAAAGGATCTAAAATGATCTATGGTTCTTCTAAAAGCTGGGAGAAACACACGTGGGATACTTTGAAACTTTATCCTCCCATTTTCTGATAGTTAAAATTAGAAAAATAAGGGTATTGAGTTGCTGGCTGGTTTCATGTGGACTGACTTTAACTATATAGTGAGGTGCTTGACCTGCAGTGAGGATGGGAGCTGGAAAAATGATTAGTCTGTCCTGGAACTGACTTTGAAGCACAATAGATAAGAATGAACTTGCATTTAAGGTACAAAAAATTACGTAAATTTAAATATAAATTAATGTAGAAAATGTTTGGAGTTCTTGGTTGTTTTTTTTTCCATGATGGATATGACTGATCTGCGCTGTCCTCTGTAAATGTTTCCTTACTTTGGAAAGCCAGTTGTTCAGTGTGGAGGAGGTTGTGCGTGATAGCTGGAGTAAAGGAATTTCATTCACGGCGATACCAGACAGGGTTTTCCTGTTTTCCTGTGTCTGGAGTTGTTCAGCTTATCTACAGGGATGGGGGGAACTTGTGGTCTTTGCAGGTTTTTGTTTGCACTGTGAAGAGTCCTTTTTTAAAGCGTCTTTCATAGCAGGAGGGTTAAGTTTTCACTGTCGTGGGAGGTGTGCATGTATGCAACCAGTGTTTTATTAAGACACCCTAACTTTTTAGGATCATTTATGTCTGTGGAGGAGGCTGATCTGACTAGCTGCAGATGGGTACATGCAGTTTGATGTGCTCTTTTTGTGTCCCTCTTGCTCCCTGATGCACTGACTTCATTGGCATAATTTAATTTGCCCCCTATTTCTCCTCCTCTGCAAGCCTGCCCTCAGTGCTTTTTCTTGTATGCTCTGAGGTCAGATCATCTTCATGCCAACTGTGACAAATAGTGTCTGTGTCACCATGGGCTTGTTTTTGTTTGGTGCCTTAGCTACAACAGTGCCTCTAAAATACTTGGTTGTTCCTTTGAAAGTGAAGAGGTGGTCTTTTGAAAGTAGTTCTCTTCTCTCCAGACAAGTTATCTTGCTGGCTTTGCATTTGTAGATAGATGCAGCTTTTTTGTGCTGTATCCAAATATCAGTAATTAGGACCTGCTGTCCTTAGTACTCTCTGTGCTCCTTCCTCCCTGCATTCCTCAAAAATGTTTTCCAGTCACTTTGTTTAACCATCCATCATGTTTCCTCTGTCTCGGGCTGCTTTTCTGCCTTTCGGAGAAGCATCGTTTTGTGATTGAGACTTTAGCAATTGTTGATGGCCGTTCAGATAGGGTGACTGACCGAGCTCGGTGGCACTTTTTCACAGGCTGTATTGGCTGTATGCCTTGAGCTTATGAGGTCATCACTTGAACTCCTCCAACTCCCAAGAGTAGCTTTCGTTTTTCCAAGGGACATACATGGGTTTTGGGTGGGTCCACAAGGAGAACTTTCTCGGTAGAGCTCTGCATCTGTTTTTTAGGGAGGGCACGCTTGTTTCAGCTACTGCTCATTCTTCATCTCTCTGATTCACGGACGTGAGGCGTCAGTACAATCTGGATGCCCTTTGGCTATGCTTTTTCTGGGTGACAAGACCTGACAATGCAGTTTTGCACCTGAATGTAACCGCAGGCTGTTGTGGCAGCTGCTTGGGAGCTCATCCAGCAGTAAAATTACTTTCTTGCCAGAAATTAGCTTTCAAGGGGTATCGGATCCCTGATGCTCCTTACGCAGTAGCAGCCCAGGTGCAGGTTCTGATGTGAGAAGGCCAGTAGGAGTATTTGACTGATTAATGGGTGATGGAACTGTATTTTGGGCTAAAGGAATGTGCAGTGGGAACAGTCTGAGTAGCTTTATGGGTTGTACTTATATGTAATCCTGATGTATGCATGTGTGGATTTGTTTGATATCAGTGGACTATTATTTGGATGCCACTGGGAAGAAAAGGGATTGCTTGGGGGAGGCAGTTGTTCAAAGATCAACAAGAAAAAGGGTTGTTTGAGGAGAGTGTGGAAATGTAGCAGAGAAATGGACAGACCTGAAGTTCAAAGGAGCACTGCTTTGGAACCAGTTGATGGTATCACAACCCCTCCATGATGCTGTATGTTGATGAAAAGAGGAGGCTGTCTTGGATGTTATACTGCTTGACTTGTATTAAAGCAACAGAAACAGTGTGTGAAAAATAAGCTTGTCATGGGACCACATTTTTGCTGGCAAATATGTCACCCTTTCACCTCACTTAAAGGAGTGATAGGCAGTAGAGAGGTCAAAAGAGGTGGGGTTTAATAAGGCATAGCAGAAGTGAGCGTTGTGTCTTCTGTCTCCAGTCTGAGGTCCTGAGCTCTTCATAGCTGAGATTGTCATTCTGTCTGTCTTGGAGCTGTCAAACATAACTTGCAACTGTAGAAAAGAGGCACCAAATTGAGTTATATCAATGCTAAATATGTGCTGGAAGGATATAAATGCTTTCTCAAATAAGCGGTGCTCCCTCTCATGAGGGTGTGTTGGGAAGCAGAGATGGCAATGGGAGAAAATAAGGAAAGGCTGGTGAAATGGGATAGACATGAATTACTAGAGCTATATCCATAGCTGCCATCCAACCAAATGTGTTGCTTAATAGTGCCAGTGACCTCCATGTGCCTTCGGTGTGCCTTGGAAATTATTCACTTTTTTTTTATTTTGCCATCTGCTGCTAACTGGCTTTCAATCTCATGTATGGGATCAGGCTTTGCAGTGGTGACAAGCACAAATCTAATGGAAAAATGTGACACCCACTTCATCTCTTTCTTCCCTGCCAAGTTAAAACATATCCCTGCAGCCGTGCTGGGGCTGGCCTGGCTTTGTCCTTTCATGGAAACTGTTAGTCATATGGGATGAGATATAGAGACCAGGCTGCTCTGAATATTTTAGGGAGCTTTAGGCAGGAGCTTTGGGGAGCTTCAGGCCTCCTTCTTTGTGAAGTCTGATGCGTTTTGAGCAGAGATGCAGGAGGGAAATGAGTTGGTGTTGGTGGAGGCTTCTCCCCTGTATAGGGGACAAAGAGCAATATTGTTGATATACTTCAGTGGCTTCCCTAGAGATGCACATGCTGGACTTGCTGGACAAGTCCTGGCTGTTGGGTGACGCCCTGGAACACTCATCTCCCAGCTCTTGCTGGAGTTGAGGTTCCCTGCAGAGATAAGGTATGTGCTCTCTCATGTGACATGGGCTAATCTCTAATAGAGAGAAGCGAGGTCACTCACTCTTGTTCTGCACTGAAGATGTTGAGTGCTGCCCCTGATTTTGGATGAAAGCAGGGTCGTCAACTATGACAAAATGCTTTCAAGTATGTGGTGTCTTGCAAAGAGAGGAAAACATCTGTAAATTGCTAAGATTTTAAATAGCCTGTTTAGTTTTCCTTCTCCAAAGTTTGGATGCTGTGATGCAAAGGTCTGTTGAAAAGAGTTAAAGAGGAACCTGACTCTTTATGCCACTGCATGACAGGAGGTTGAGAGAAAACGGACATCAGATGGAGTTAGAGAGATTCAGACTGGTAAAGAAAAAACGCTTCATTCTAAGAAGAGCTGAGCCCTGGAGGAGGCTTCCCAGAGAGACTGCAGGAGCTCCTGCCTTGGAAGGTTTTAGGACTGGACTGGATAAAGCTCTGAGTAACCTGACCTGAGCTTGGTGCTGACCCTGCTTGGGCAGGAGGCTGGGATAGAAACCAATTGAAAGCTCCCTTTAGCTGGAGCTGTGCTGGTTCCTTGGACAGCAGTCCTGGACCCAAGACTCAGATTCAGATGTGGCTAGGCAGTGGTCTGATCCCTGAGTTTTTCATGGTGCCATTTAACTAGTGAGTGATTGAGGCTACTTGGTTTTGCTGATTTTTGTTAGGAAACTGTGGTTTCTGATGACCATGGTTTCACAAAAGCAATGCTTTGGGGTTGGGTTTTTTTTTTTTGGTGTTTTTTTTTGTTTTGGTTTGTGTTTTTTACCTGTTCTGATTTGGATTTACTGAAATGGGGAGAAGGAAAACAGAAGTGAGTTCCAGCCTTCCTGAAAAAATGCTTGTTTCCGTGTGTACATTTTCCTTTTGTGCAGCACAGATGATGTGCAGAGTGGTATGTTTGACTTGTGATTTCTCTATGCACCCAGGATTTTCCTGATAAAATTCTGGGCTATTCTACCTCCTTGCTCTTCTGTCGCATGATATGACTATATAAGAGCCTACGCTATTTGATTCAAAGCTGTTTGTCTTTATGCAACCTCTTACCCATCAGGATTGGCTCCTGTCTATTATTTCCTTTTTGTGGTTAACTCTGAAACTGTAGGTGTGGGAAGAGACCACCCTGCATAGTAGCTCATGTGAGGTTTTGTTTACCTACAGTCTGAAAAGCAGCCAAAAAAAACCCCCAATCCCAAAAACCTAATGCCTGAGTACCAAGAAGGTCTCTGTTACTTCACCCCTGCAGTCCTGCAGCAAATCTTATTTACAAGAGGAAACTTATCCCAAGGCTGCTTTTTCCCTGGTCTCCTATAGGTTCTTTTGTGTGCTTCAGTGTTCTGCTTGCAATGTTTTGATTTTGTGTGGATTATATGAAAATGTGCATTCTCATTTGTGGAGCTTCTGGAATCTATAGAAGAGATTTGTAGAGTATGTGTAGACCAAAGCTTAAGAACAATAAAAAGCTGATCTACTCTTCCAGCGCTTCTCGCAGCAAAAGCAGTGGTGTGACAGTTGCTTTTGGGGAAGGCTTGTGACAGTACGGACAGTTCAGGAGGAACCACGACTAAGAAGAACATTATTTCTAGCAGGCAGATACCTAGCTTTCTTGAATCTGTCTTGGCTAGCAAAGGATGAAGACTGAGGAAAATATGACGTCAGACGTGTCCACTTTCATACCTCCTAATATGAGGCAGCGGCTGACTTTCTGCAAAACATCTGTCTTTCTCATCACGGGTGTAACTGGCCTAGTCATCAGTACTCATGGCATGCCTTGCTCAAGCTCCTTAGTGCCTCAGGTCCTTTTCTGTCTTCTTCTCTGCTGTGCATACCTCCCACTCCCCCCACCCAGGGATGTCCATTGCAGCTGGCTGTGGGCCATCTGCTAAGGGCATTTCCCCCTTGCCTCTCCAGAGTGATGCCTGCGTGTCCACCTGCCCTCTTCCCTCCCAGCACCCCTGAAGGAGCTGAAACTGAGACTCCCTGGGTGGCTCTTGCCCACAGTCATCAAATCAATGACAGCAGTTTTCCAGCAAACTGGGGAGGGCAAGAGCTAGCAGCTGCAGGAGGCTCCAGATGTTTGAGTTGCTGCAGCCCTGCCCTCGGTATTCTCGGCTAGCTCGCCTGACTTGCAGCTGGAAGGTGCAACTCAGGATAGATTCTCTAAAGTAACAGATGTGGCAGAGATGAGCTTTGGTATTATTTTTAAGGCACAAGCCTTCTGCATGCAAAACTTGTCTCCTTGTGCCTTGGTGCTTTTGTAGTTTTGTTTCTATTTGTCCGGTTTGCTTCTCATGGCTTTTAGTGGATGCTGTTGCTTACGAGAAGGACAAAAAGAGAAAGAAAAGTCATATTTTTATACTTATCCAGAGTGACTTGTGGCTACTCACTTAACTGTTCTAATTCAGAGTAGAATTTCAACTGAATTCCTATAAACTATTATTTTTCTCTGCGTCTGCTCCAAAACTTGAGTATCTTTCCCTGTTCCTGTTGCTTGTTTGTTGGCTGTTAAAAATATATTGCAAAAACACAGAGAAAAAATAGACCTAGTTTGCTTTGTTTTTTTCTCAAGTACAAACACATCTGCAAGATCAAAACCTACAAAAAAGTGGCACTGACCTTGAAAACCACGTAGGAAATGTCTTCATTCCTTTTCTAAAAAATTTAGAGCATTTCATGTTCATGACCTTTTTTAACTAAATGAAAAAGATCTGGAAGAGAGGCATACAGATAACCATCTCCTCATTACCTTGCTTGGAACAGCTTTCTGGCAAGATTAGTTTGGGAGGAAAAAAAATACTTGGTTTTAAGATGCAGCATCAGTGTTTGAGAGGGACATTATGTGATATGGTAGTTAGGATGGAGCTACAAAGAACCTCTGGGCTCATTCAGTTTTGTTTCAAATTTGCAGCTATTTGAGGGGGAAAAGGAGGTTGGAAATACAGGCAAGAATTGCGAATCTGCAAAAAATTTCATTGCTGAAGGCCAATGGAAGAAACAGCTGAGCCAGTTATTCAACACAGAAAGCTATAATGTTTGTATACATCAGAGAAGCCAGGCTTATGACTGTGGATGGCCAATTGACTGTGCCACTGTCATAGTGATCATTAAGGTGTTCAAAAGTATGATTTGGAGAGGTGGATGGAAACCTGAGGCTTTTAGATGTTAATATGCTGCAGTTTGGCTGTAGGCTTTTCAATTCTTGACACCTGGATATCTGAAAGAGGCTGATTTGGGAGAATTCCAAGAGCAGCAGCAAAAGTAACTGGTTTAAGTAGTTACTTTATGAGGAAAGATTAGAAACATTAAATGCATATTGCTTTGACAGGTGTTTAGAAGAGGATGTGAAGTGATGTGATCAGTACAGTTTATGTTAAGCTCACACTAATATTATTGAGGCTTCTTTCTCAGTTTCATAGCTGTATATAATCTTCAGTATCAGTACCAGAATAGACAGGCTGTAAAAGCTTTGGTTTCAGTGGTGCTTCTCATAACACAGGTAATGAATATCATTGTACTCAAAGCAAGATCCCTTCAGAGGATCTTTGATCTTTGAAATTATTATTATCATGAAGGGGATTATGAATCTTAATCTATCATTATGCTATTCCTTTTTTAAACTGCTAATGTCCTTTGAAAATACCTTTTCTTTTTTTACTCCAGGTAATACTTATAGGCTAGAGAAGAGTAGAAAATAATCAGCATGAAGTATAGAAGAGCTGATGATGATCAGCTAAGGATATCCAACAGGAAAAGAGTGGTGGCAAATGTGAGGGTAGAAAGGGGGCTTTTTTTATGGTGTAGTATGAAAAATAACCATTGTCAGTAATCAGGTTACAAAACTTCTTGGAACCAGCAAACCTGGATGACTGGAAATCCAGATAGGCTGAAAGGTCCCAGAAGAGAAGTTTGGCTTGTTGACACTGATTTTTGTTGGGTCAAGAGATCATAAGGAAATGTTTGAAAACATTAAATTAAGAAAGAGTAAAAGGGAAGAAATAAAAAATATGCACAGGATATCCTGGTACCAAACATATTTCAAAAATACAGAAAAGCTCTTGCAGGATTCCATAGTTACAGAATAGAAGGATACAGATATGATTTAACCTGGGTAAGATTTTGTAAAAAGCAGATACAGTGAGACATACCTGCTTTCATTCTTTGAGATGAAAAAAAATGAAAGTAAATAGAGAAATTTTGCAAGTAACTGGATATTTATTTCATTGTATTGATTAAAAAGTTGAATCACAAAATGTGTGAAATTAAACAGTAGACTCAGAGTTTTGCTAATGGACAACTAGTGTCAGAGGATAGTTATTTTTACTTTGTGAAAAGGTACCAGACAGGAGACTTCTCAAGTTTTTCATCCATGATCCAGAAGCAGGTTATTTATCTAGAAACAAAAAAAAATGTGTCTGTACCTGTACCTATGCATCCAGAATGCATACTGGAAATCAGGATTTGGAAAATGGTCTAGAGTTCAGAGTAGACAACCAGCTCTGTGCTCTGCTAGGGTGATTCTGAAGGAAAAGGATTTTTTTTTTTAAATCCATGGCTTTCAAAGTAATTTATCTTATTTAACTTCAGCGGACAGTGTACTACTACACAATGTTCTACTAGTACTACTACTTCAGTTCCTGAAGTTCAACTCTTAAAACAGGACAGGGAAGAACTGGAAAGTTCTTTTTTCTTTCATAACAGGAAATTAAAAAAAGGGGCAGGGGGGCTGAAAATATACTGGAGTTGGATGCTTTTCTCAGTCTTTGCAGCACACACACGTTCTTTTCTGGAATTTATATTTCAACAATGGACAAATTATCGGACCCTATAAAAAGGTACCACAAGGGAAACATAATGGATTGGGACGTGTGGAAGGGTCGTATTAGGAAGGTTTCACAGTCCTTGGTAGCTCTGAATGCTGTAAAACCTTTTTGCTGGGGCTGTTGACTCTCTGGATACCACAAGGCAGAACATACAGGAGCATAATGCTTGACTCCTTTATTCTGTCCAAATGTGTCACAACATTTGGTCATTCTCCTAAACTGTGTTGATTTCAGTGAATTTTAAATAAATGCTTTAATATCTTCCAGCTGTTTTGAACTGCTTCTGTTTATCCTGACATCTCTTGGCACATATTAAAAGGGACACTGCACAAGGCATGTGGGAAAGGGTAAGATTTCTGGTAGAAAAAGGCCTTTGCCCCAAAATACAAGGCCACCTATACATATGTTTCCTCTTGGGGTTGAGTACCAAAGATGACCCTATATTCCCGTACCTCTGTTAGAACAGACTAGCTAAAACACAACTGATCAGTATCAGTTTGTCCAGGGTCTTCCGCCCCGACAGGTGAAGTAAGGCAGGGGAAGGGAAGAAAACAAAGCATTTAGGATGAGGTATGAGGAAAAAACAGTAGATGGAATGTATGAGGAGGTAGGATGATTAACCAGTGAATAAAGGAAAGTTTCTAGTTTTTGTTTTAAAAGGAGAGCTATTGGAAAGTGGTGGGTAATACGATCCCAGCTGTACTACGGTACAAACTTTTACCCCAGTTTTTAACAGTGAAGGATTATTGTCCCTCCGCCTCTTTTGCCACGATACTACAAGCCTGTGCTTTTCTCCACAGCCAGCTGGAGGAAGCTTAAATTCCATTGCCTCTGACAGGCCCTACATTATTAATGTCTCTCCAGAACTTTTGCAGCATTTTAACAAGCCTGGTACTTTGGTTTTGATGCAGGGTCAGTCTCCCAATAGCTCGTGTATCATTTTGGCACACAGGTTAAGACAGGAGGAGAAAAGTGCCCAGAACATTTGGGAAGGGTGAATAATGTTAATTGCTCAACATGCTCTGTATTTAGGTAGCTGGCAGACAGAAAACATTGCCTTGAACTGCTTCCACAGTATGCTATAACCTTCTCTAGTGGTGGTGCTGTTTTGGTTTTACTTTGGAATGTGCTAACAGGAAAAATATTTTATTCAAGTGTAGAGTGGGCAGCAGGAGTGGCTTCAAAATATCTAAAAACTCTATTAGAAACACAGTGATCACCAGGAGAGCACAAAGTATCCCTAAAGCAGTGCTACTTCTCCTTTTGGGATAAAGCTTCCAGCATGCCTGTGATGTGTTGAGAGGGGAGAGCTGCTGCTCTCATGCAGTGGCCCCTTCCTGACCTGCTGCTCGGCATCTGCATCGGCATTGGCACCTGCATGCTTGGATTGCGGTGGTGGAGCCATGTAGGCTGATAAAGGGGTTGCAGAGTTTTTTTTGCTTGTTTGCTTGACCCAGAGGGTGGGGTGTAGGATGTGAGGAAGAGCAGAGCTTGAGCAGGCTGAGCTGCAGAGGGGACTCCTTTAGTTGGCGGGCAGAAGAAGAGTGAAGGTTTGACACTGCCAAGAAACCAAAATGCACATTCAGGAGGAAGTTTTTCATAGAAAGGGTGATTGGGAACTGTCAGAGGCTGCCCAGGGAAGGGGTTGAGTCACCTTCCCTGGAGGTATTTAAGGCACGGGTAGACGAGGTGCTGAGGGACATGGGTTAGTGTTTGATAGGAATGGTTGGACTCGATGATCCGGTGGGTCTCTTCCAACCTGGTGATTCTATGATCCTATGATCGGGTGCTTCCTGAAGAAACACCAACAACGGATCTGGCTGTGAATGAAGCTCCTCAGCTTGATGATCCGGTCAGGCTGGTCAGGCTCTGCTGGTTCTCACAGGAGAGGCTGAAGCTACGTGTGCTGCTGAGAGTCACCTGTCTGAGGGCAGAAGAGATAAGCAACCCTGGTCCTTAAGTTAATTTGTGGAGCGGAGTAGTGCTCACATGACTGCCTTTGCCATTATGCTCTGGAAAGATAACCTGCAGCAGTGGAGCAATAGTGCGAGACATGCAATGCCTTAAACTGCTTTTAGGTGCCCGGAGCCTGAGCGTGTGCTTAGTCCACTCCTGTGACTGACACACAGCAGGTTTATCTCTGCAAAGTTGCCTTGTCTCATTTCTGCTTGGGATATGTAGTGGAGCTGAGCTCCTCATGACAGCGGGCACTGCAACGTACAGGTGGCAGATCTCTGCTCGGACTGGGTGTGCCCATATGGAAACCATATAGAGGGGCAGTTCTGCTGTTCCAAGCTGTTGCCCTTCACCCTGATGCAGCCTGTGGGGAGTTGGACACTTGGGTTATGGCCAGGACACAGAACAAAATCTGAAATAAGAGCAAAAGTGAGATATAAAGCTCTTCTTCCCTCCTTTCCCTCATGCGCTTAGAACAGGGAGTGATTTTTAAGACCCTGACTTTTAAGATGCCTTGGAGGAGACTTTCTTCAATTATGTGTCCTTTCTTAATTGAGCTGCTTTAGGGCACTTTCAGGCATATGTCCCCAAAATCTCAAATCGCACTTCTGTGTAGATCTCCAACAAGAGGTCTGGTGTTTGAGCCAGGCAGGCTGTGCTCTGACAGTTTAGTCTAGCAGCAGGGGAGGAACGTAAGTCAACGGCCTGGCCAGGGAGATGATCCGAAGCGAGTGAGCAGATGCCAGAGAAAATCTAGACCAAGTAGGAGTGTGAAGAAACTTGGAAGCAAATGAGGTGAGGAAGTGTAACGAGTTGTGCACAGAACAGGCTGTGATTTCAGTGGTCTGCAGTACATACCAAAGGGAAATGGCTGTGCAGGACTGGTGCTGGGAAGTGGCTCTTCAAAGCTCAATCACTGCAGCAATGTCTGTGAGCTTTAAGGTAGTGCTGTGGCTATCTAAAATGCATCTGTGCCACGCTTTGCTTCAGAGCTCTTGTGTTAAGCAGAGATACTTGAAATATCTCTAACTGGACTGACCATTCCCTATGACAAGTTGTACCCACACAGGTCCTCATCTCTTCCTCAGGACTTTGGAAGGGAGAAGGATCTGGTGTAGCCCTGAGATTACATATAGCTTGGTGCAGTGTCCCATAACAACAGGAAGGAGGAAGCCATCAGGGTTTTCTTCTTGTCTCTAAATAGATTGTCAAGGATTTCTGTGAAGTCCAAAGGCACAATTGATGTAATCAGCACTTTCAGGCTCTGAACTGTAGCTCTTGGCAGACCTGTCTGCGATCCACAGAGGTGTCTAAGCCCCAGCCATCAGTAAATATGCAGACAAAACTATATTGCTTTCCCCAGAAGATGCTGCAAGTCAGTTTAGCTGGGGACCCAGCTAACACTCTTATTTCTCCCTGGCTTGATGGAGGGGGGAATGTTGCATCATTCCTCCAAGCCTCTTCTTGGAAGCTCTGTGCAAACCCACCTGTTTCCAGTTAGTGACGCAGTCCTTCGGGAGGCTGAGCCAAGCCAAACAGGTATGTTCCTCACTTAGGGAGTGAACAGTGGGGCCTATGTACTAGGATGTTATAGGCAGCATACTGACAGATTTAAATGTTTAAATGCCCAAGATCAGTATGTTTAAATACCCAAGATCAGTATTAACTTCTTAGAGTCTTCTTTTTAGCAATTACTCTTTCTGTCCTGGTGGTGATGTTCATTTAAAAAAAAAAAATGAGGGGGAAGGAGGGAGAAGAGTTTTTCCATCCTGCTGTGTTAGGGTGGAAAAACAAGGTTATAAAATGTTATTCTATATAACTTTATGCCAGGAGAAGCTCTGCCCCATTTAGGTCTTTTCTCCACTACTGGAGAAAAGTATGGTCCTTCAAACTGGTGGGCAGGCTTATATGAAAGAGAACAAGTATAACACCTCTAGAAAGTGCTTCTAGTATTTTATAGAGAATGGATATAGCTGTAGGGTTTGTTGAGGAGGTTCAGGGAAGGGCAGAGAGAAGTAGAAGAATGACTGAAGTACGTGCTGTTTCAGCCAACTCCTGCCCTAGAAACAAACCTTGCAGTGTAGGAAGATGCTCAATACTGTACTCAGAGGGGTGTCACTTCTGCTCCTCGCTTTGCTGATAAATGCTTGTTGTCTTGTGGAGCTGATGTTGTTAAATTTTCATCTACTTGACCCAGGCCTGCCAGCTGCTACTGGGTAAGTTTAAATAGAACCTCCTCCTTTTAAAAACTGAGGTTTTGAGGGCTTTTCAGTGGGTCCAGACTGAGGGGACAGATCAAGACTGGGCAACAGTCTATTTGACTGAGTTTTGGGGAAAAAAATAGCAAGGAGGATTCGTAGCTTAAAGCATTAATGAAGACTAGTTGGACTGGCCAGGTAGATATTTAACAAAGTAGAAACTGGCTGTAATCTCAGTTAAAACAGGAGCTATTGGTAAAAGAGGCTGGGTTCTTCTTACTACATATTTCTAGTATACATGTGATGAGCCTGCTTAGTAGTGGAATCTTTACAGATTGTTCTTTGTTTAAGGTGTTTAAGGCACGGGTGGATGAGGTGCTGAGGGGCATGGTTTGGTGTTTGATAGGTATGGTTGGACTCGATGATCCAGTGGGTCTCTTCCAACCTGGTGATTCTATAATTCTATGTTGCTCTGGCAGACATCGTGCAATTGTGTGTATTAATACCACTCTGGAAGGCTGGGCCTGCTGGTCAGAGGCACCTCTAGTAGCTCTTCATTGCTTGTTTTGGTCAAAGGCTTACTGATAAAACATAGTGCAATCTGGCTCAGCTGTTTACTGTGACCGAGATTCTGGCTGGGCTTACAGGAGTATGGAGGATTAAAGGAATCAAAACATAAGATAAAATGTGCCTTTACCATAAAGCGATGGGAAGGAGTGCACTTGGCTTTGGCAAGAAACCTTGATCTGTCCACTGGTGTGTTGCTTTTCCTGGAGGTGTGCAGTACTCTGGAGGAAAATTCTGTAGTTTAGGAAAAGGATGGGACTGTGCGGTCCAAAGTAGAATATATCAGAATGTGGCACCTACATGTTAGTAAGATAATGCTTAAATACTGTGGTTAGATAACTTTAAAGAAATTTTTGAAGCTAGAAGTGGAATGTAAATCTTTACCTATTTATGATTATGCCTGGCAGTAAGGAAAGGTGAAGATCTTGCACTTCAGTATTGTACGATTTTGCTAAATGGAAGCATACAAGAAGAAGAAAACATGGACATTTGAAGCATTTTGCAATCTATGCCTATATATGCAGTGCTTAAAATGTGACCTAATATCTATTTATTAAAATAAAATCATTCCTGTTATGAGTTTTCAGTTGTTACCATCCAGCTGTGATCCTAAAGAGCTTGAACAGTGAGGGAACTACACTGCTGTTGAACTGAAGATGCCATCCAAGTGACTTGTTCTATTCATGAGGCAGTGCATGGGCACTGCCTTGGTCAGGAGACACAGACTGGTAGCTTGTGGGAGAGCTGGAGCACTAACACTACTGCAGCAGTAACATCCCAGCTTGTCATGCTGTGTAAATACTGAGAGAGGGATTCTTGACTTCAGAGTACATCTGTGGTGCGAGTGGGTGGTTGCAGACTCTGCTGGCTATGGGAGGGCAGCCGAGCAAATATTTTACTGCAGTTGTCACAACTATATATGGAAGACTAGAGAAAAAACACTGCAGTGGTCAGGCTACTTACCAAAAAGAACCTCGGCTGAATTTTCTTTTCCTGTTGCTTCAGAGTCTCTTGATTATTTCTGTAGTAAGAAACAAGTCGGGTACTTCGTGTCTGATTGATGGCAAATAATCTGGCGATGAGTCGATACTTCAGTTTGAGGCATCCTATGGTGATCATTAATGAGCATAAAGTATTTTGCCGCCTAGTGTAGCTTTTTTGGTGGCATCTTGAAACATCATGTGGCAGAAGCAGATGTTTCATTCAGTAGGAAGACTGGAATAGTAGTGTGTGTGTTCCCTAACACACATGTGTGCAGACACTTAGGAGGAAGCAGCATTGCTAGGGCCCTCCCAGGACTCCCAGGTACAGTCTTGTAGATACAGCCTGCAGGATTGTTTTTGCTGCTGTGTGGTAGATCTGGCAGTTCCACCCATCAGGGTTTCCAGGATTCTGGTAAGTAGCCTGCAAAATCTTACTAGGAAGTTAAATTTTGTTGTTGCAACGTTTTAAGAGACAATACATCCTAATCAGGATGCACCATAGCCTGAGATGATTCAGGCTGATCTATGAGCTCATAAGGATAGGGAACAACATGTCTAAGAAAGAGCAGTTCACACTGGAGATATGTATGCAGTGCAAACTTGGATAAGAAGTCCATTTTTTCGTTCAATATGATCATGGGATGACAGTTCAGTTAAATTGGTATTTAAAGTGCATCTTGACAGAAAAAAAATTGTGAAGTCTTTGTCAAAGCTCAAATAGCTCATTTCTAAAATATAAGAAGAATGTATTCATTGTGGGGAACCTTTGATGATGCTTACTCTCTCTACACTAGTTTTGGTTCTTTCAGGGCTGAAGATAGAGCATCTGCTTTCCAGCCTTATACTTATGGATAGATGGATTTACATATCCCAGTAGAGGAATACTCAAGCTCTTATTGCATTTCCAGTGCCAAATGCTGCTCTAGTTTGAAGAGGTTGCTTCTTGCGTTGCCTTATCTGGAAAATAAATACTACCATGCCTCGGTGATGTGTTTTATGAAATAATTACAGAAAACGAGAGTTCTCCATATTGTTGAAAAAGACCTGCTGTAAGAATATAGGTCTTACTTTTTGTTTTTGTAATGGAAGTGCTTTTTTTTCACTTCACTGAAGTTCTGTGGACTGGACCTTAGCCAGAATGAGCTAATTGTTGCAATTAAATCACAAATTATGTCATTCATAATACCTGTAAAGGGAGCAGTGTTCTGTGCATGGTAGTGCTATTTGTAGGGAACAGCTGCTACAAGGACATCTCTCCTGTGACGTTCTTCTTAGCCTCTGATCTGACTTTTGCTCTTGGACAAAAACTCCTTTTGATCAAATAATGCTCCTTTTAAGAGGGATCTGCTAATTGGTTAACCTTGATGGGAGCCAAAGCCCAAGAAGACAGAGGCAGCCTAGTGTGTGGAAGCCGGTGTCTTCGGTAGCAACACTGGTGCAGAGGCGGTGGTTGTGCAGATGTTGGGTCTATAAGCACACAGGCCTGAAAAAGGCATGCTGGATTTGACTGGATTTTATCTTGTCAGTGTTTGCACCACTTCAGATGAAGCAGAACTACACCTTCTTTGGCATCTTCTGGATTTGGTGACTTTGTAACAGAGGATTGATCAAGGGATCAAACATCGAGGGAGTGCTGCAGCTAAAAACACCTTAGATGCAGCACAGTCCAGGAAGAGGCTTCATGCCAGGCAGGCTGATACTGTGAGCAATACAGTTTTGAGAGGTTGGTAATAAAAAATCCCATCTTTCCTAAGGGAACTTGGATTGTGCAGGGCTGGATGCTTGGCCTGCGACTGAGCAACTGTTACAAAGTTGTGGAACCAGCTGACCTCTTAAATGAGGTTTGTGCTGATCGGACAGAGAAGTCAGAAATAAGGCAGTAGTCACCTTTGGGAGAAAAAGCAAGAAATTTACAAGTAACCTTGGCTCTGGTCAGGTGTGCTCTGCTGGGAAGGCTAGACCACTTGCTGGCCCCTTTGGATCTGCAAGCGTAACTAAACATGCAATAGCTCACTTGTACAACTCTGCCAAGGGGGTCTGTGTTAGCTTGAATATCAGACCTCAAGTCCACCTTGAGGGAACTGGACTGGAGCAACAAATGTGGAGTTAACCTTTCCTCTTGAGGGAGCAGCAACCTCTGGCAAGGGTGATGACTTCTGTTGAACATGTGTAGTAATCCAGTTGTTTCTGGCGGAAGGACACACGTCTCTGCAGGTTATGCCTGTTAAACAATTTTATCTCAAAATTCCCAGTGACACAGCAATACTGGGATTTTCGTGGTGTGGAGCACTGATGCTGCAGGATGCTGAAAAGAGGCTGAGACAGATGAACCACACTTTTTGGTGGAACAGATAAGATGTCAAGGTGTAAGAGACCACGTGTTTATGAACTCCTTTTTCCTTGAAAATCTGGTGTGGTGCTTTCAGACTCAGTATTACAGTTGGAACGTGCCTCTTTGTTGTGCTCAGCCGGAGTTTTAATAATAGAGCTGGCATATCTGAGTAGTTTGCCTGTGACTTTGCCAGGACTTGCTCTGCTTTCAAGATGTGCTCTCATCCATTGCATATGGGCAGCATTTAGCCCCTTGGGCTGTAAAAGACAGGTTGCCAAAATAAGTTTCATAGCTTGATATTGTTATAACACTTCTCCCCGCATGCTGGGTTTCCAGGCACGTCAAGAGTTTTCTGAAATGTGTTCCTTCAGTTTTGTTCACGCTAGCTTGTGTTGACTGAGAGCCCTGCTTTCTCCACCACAATTGACAGAGGAAACTGACCTCTGAGAGTTTGAAAAATCCCAACTGTTACACAAAAATGAAGGCAAGATAAGACTGTGGTCATCCAGGCTGGAAGGTGGCCCTCGGAAGCCTAGGAATGGGCAGGGGAGCATGCTGTCACACCAGTGGCCTTATAATTGTTCCCTCCTTTCCCCCGTTTACTTAAAAGCAGAATGTGGAATAGAAAAAAAAAAGACAAAGAAGAAACCAGCCCCTCAAAATACTGAGCCACGACAGATTGAGACGGTGGAAACTGAAGCGTGCAATTAAAAAAAGCTGCGTGCGCCCAGTCCCAGACATTCCTGCAGCTGCAGGCTCCTGGCGCGGTATCCGGGCTGGCTGGACCCCTGCCAGCCCATGCCCTGGGCTGGGGCTCTGCTGGGGAGCTGTTGATGAAGGGAGAGGCTGGGATTATTGCTCCTTCTCCACAGGGTAGTGATATGGGGTTTCCAAAGTCCTGCCTGTGCTCAGAAATGGCTCACTTTCTGTTTATGTGCCTTGGACGTGCTGCACCGAAGGAAGAAAGGGCCTCAGAAATCCATCTGAAAGGGAAACGGAGCACAACTACCCTGCAGTGGGGAGCCCACCTCTGCTGTACACCCTGTCTGCACAGTCCCTTCTCTATGTGCCTGTGGTGGAGCAATTTTACAAGTGCCTCTGTGTTTTGTTTTGGGTTGGTGGGCAAGGAGCAGGGGTTGGTGCCAACAGTCAGGCTTTTGAGACCCTGGGACCGCTGAACCTTGCATGCGTGTGTGACTTTTAACCAAAACCTGCTGAATCTGTACGATTTTATTCTACTGAAGGGATGATTTAAAGCCAGGGCAGTGTTAACAAATCAGTTACCAGCAGTTAAACGTGAGGTGTGAGAGGGAGGCTGGGGATTTGGTGAGGTGACTTGTGGGGTTGCTTTTTGCCTCTTTTGGGGGACAACAGCTCTGTGTCTGTGCCTTGAGCCAAAGAATCCATGAAGCTGCTCTGGATACGTACTTGGTCTGTCTTTGGTGGTTTCCAAAATGCAGCTTCTCCTAGGGTGGGTGTTGGGCATGGGAGACACTATATTTACTTAATTTATTAAAATAAATGGCTTAGCAGCACAGCTCTTGTTATTACTCCGGAACAGCTGTATCATTTGAGTGTTGAGATTTTTTTAATTCAAAATACATATTTTAAAGCATATCCACTGACAGCTGTGACAGGAGCTGTGTCAGAGTATTACTTTCCCCTGCTGCCTGCATCCAGTTGTCTGTCTTGCGTCTCTGCTGGAGGCTGCCCTGGGAATAGGTGTCCAGGCTTTGTGCACAAGTCCATTAGCTTACATTGCTGGGGAAGAAGTGTTGGGCACCTTGTCCCGTCCTGTGAACAGAACTGGCTGGGGTGAAGGCTCTTTCTGCCGTTATGCGAGAGCGGTAATCCTGCAGAGGGCTGGAGAACATCTGTGTCTCAAAGCAAGGCTGTTTTTCTGGATTTTTTTCCAGAACTCGTTTGTCTGAGTTTTCTGGCAGTGACTGAGGATGCAGGTATTCTAGGGCTAGGTGGGTATCTTGTGCAAAAAGCACCTGAGGTGCACTGAGTGGTTCTTCATGAAATGTCATCTCTTTCCCCAACGTTCCCAGGGCTCTTCCCATCACAAGCAGTGTGCTCTTGTACCACCATCGACATGAGGCTGAATGAGGTGAATGACCGCGTGACCTTTTCGCTGCTACAGGTTATCTTGCCAAGGACGAAGCTTGAGTTTATCAGCAGGCTTGCCTGTGGCTGTTCCTGCACCGGTTATACAAGTGTCCTTTTGATTTTGGGATAAGAAAAGAGTCATTGCCTTGGGAATTTAAGTGGTGAAAAGCCAGATAAGGAAGTGCGTGCATTCCTCACCTGCTCCTCAGCTGTTATCTTTGTACCTCTTTTCTGCTGGTCTCATCACTGCAGGCTTTAGCAGGTCAGTGTTATGGTTCTCATAAGTCCTGGTAGGGAATCTCTCTGTAGTTCTCCTTAGCTGGTTGATTTCTTCCCTAGACAAAACTCCAACTCCATAATATACCAGGGGCATTCCTTAGATTTCACACTGTCTGGGTCTGTAGCCATTTTGCTGCTTATTGCTCTGGGTGCCCCTTTTGGAGTTGTATGGTGGCAGTGTTGCCTAATAATAGGAAGCTTTATTTACAATGACGTGGTATGAAAAGTCCTATCAAGCTTTTGTTCCTGCAGTTACAGCTCTGTATGTATTGGTTCTATTTTACCAACAAAAAAGCCATGGGTACAAATTCCTATCCATTTTAACTGGCACTACATAAGTCAGAGATTGGAGCAATGTAGACAGGGAGAAGAGACTAATCTCTTCCACTCCCTTCTGCTCCCTCCTGCTTTCCTGGCAAGTGATAAATAACTGCATACACTGGTTATACTGAAATCTGGATGGTCCATTTATGTTTCTGTTGTCTTCATCTGTTTGCAGGCTTTTTTGTGTATGGCTGCCTGTCCCCATCAAGCTTAAACTGGAGACTTGTGTAACTGGATCCTGTTGTAGGAAAGAGCCATGGCATCCTTGTGTAAAGTGCTCTGGTGGGCTCCTTTTATGAAATGCTGCCCTACTGGACCTTTTGAAGTGTTAATAGATACTTTTTATTGCAGTATTGGAAAAATAAGGATGACTGGTAGGGAGGAAAAGATGGACAGCTGCTCTTTGCAAAATAAGAGCTGTTATTTCTCCACAGTGTCTTATGCTTGGGTTCCCAGTGTGTGCATGGTAGCAACATACTGCTGTTACAGGACAGGTACAATTCAACTTATGGAAATTCCAGAAATGCTGACATACCAGTTGCCATTAGTGACAACCATGCTTATTTCAACTCTTGCTGCAGAGCAGATCTTCCCAAGCCATCTGAAACCACAACTTGTTGCTAGAATCAGAGCAGGGATTTTCAATCCGTTGGTGTTTTAGCACACCTAACAATTTCCTGGGGAAGTTTGTAGACTCTACAAACTGGAGCTTACTTCATGTTCTTTAGTTTCCTTTGTTACCCTTTGCAGATCTTGCAACCAGGGGAAAAAGAGGAGAGGATGCTCACCAATTCTGAAAAGCTATTTTAGTTTTGGCATGTCTGAATCTTTGTTCTGTTCTGTGTAAGGCACGGTCATTATGAGCTTTAATTTATAAAACCTTCTGGTTCATACAATTTTGCTGTAGTTTCTAGCAGCATTGAATTTTGCTGTGGTCATCAGAGATGAATACCGATATTATCTCCATGTGTGGATATGCATCTTGAACGTGAAGCCATCTTAGTCAGAAGCATGTGAGAAAGCATTTGTTCTTATATGTAATTTTAATTACTTAAAAGTTGCCTGTGGTTTTATGAGCTTTTATTTTTTGATGGAAGCTTAAGATGCTCCATGGTAACCCACTGAATGTCAGGTACTACTTTCAGTTCATTGGGACAGCACTTGTCCAATACCAGATCTTCTCCCACACTGATGCATGTCGTGAGGACTTGGGTTTGTTTCTTCTACCGATTTCAGCGGCGTGAGGTCAGTGCAGTTTCCAACAACCAACTCCAACCTCCACAGGAAACAGCAGTTTCAGGATCNACGCACAGATATATGCATGTGTGTGTGTGTGTGTGTATATGTAGCTTTAAAAGGCTCTGGAGTTATGCATTGCTGATAAGCAATACAAAGTTTCCCCAATTATTTTTCTGGCTACATACCTGTGTTTCCTTCAAGCCAAACAGACTCATGTAGCTCTGGGAAGGTGTTTTCCCCTTGCTCAGGTGCTGTCTTCCTGAGTGGTGCAATGCAGGTGCTCAGCAGGCAGGGTTTTGTGTGGCCACGCACCACGGATGGTTTACAGGCTTCGCAGAAGAAATTGTGACACCTAAATTTACATGTGAAGTATGCTTTCTGAGCTCCTGACCTTGCTCTTTACCTCTTGGTGACTCTGAAAGCCTGAAGGGGCTGTGTGGGTCCTTGCTTCCATAGCTCAGTGTTGCGTCTAGCACTGTGCCCTGTGACAAGGGGCTCCCTCTATGTCTCCACTCTCTTCAAGATTATTTATGATCCTGATAATCTCAACATTGAATATAGTGCCATCTCCCATGTTGCTGTTCTTGAAAGAATCATGACAGGGAAGCACCATTTTGTTACTGCCCTTAGGTCTGTGGAATTGGGAGGCGAAGGGTGTCTTTGTGCCAAGGCATGAGAGGTCTGTCCCTGCTTAGGCCGTGTGGGACAGCATGCAGCACGTTTAGCTTCTGACCAGCCCTTTAACCACAGAGCCATATTTCTTTCCTTACAGCAGTGTTGACAGATCCTGGAAAAAGCCCCACTTTCTTCCCCTCCACACCCTCTTCTAAGCTCTGGGGTAACAGTTCCCGAAGCAGGGGCTGAGGGGCCCCTGGAGGCTCCGGGCTTGTGCCAGCTCAGTGCTGGGACAGGCATCTATAAGCAAGCTCCGTATCCATCCCCACACACACCCCCAGGCTGGGCCTCCCCTTCCCTTCTCCGCCTGCTCACCAGGCACCCTGCATCTCCAAATAGCTCAAGTAGATCTTGGCTGTGGCTTGCAGGGGTGTGAGATAGCATTAGCCAAGATAGCATGGATGAGGGATTACGTGTGCCTGTCTTATGCAATGTCTGAAACTTCCCTCCACCCGTGTCTGTCCCTGGGATGCTGGCAGGCTTTTTTGGCAGTCTTGGGGGAGCCGTCTTCCACAGCACACAGCGCACTCACTCAATATATCCAATTAATTAAATTGCAGTACTGCAAATGAAAGCAGCTTTGTTTGTGCTTTAGTGTTTGAGGGATGTGGACGGGGAAGATGCTGAGCAGGGGTGCCTGTGTATATGTTGGCTGGAGGTACTGGCTAGAGCACGCTTCTGCTTTAGTGCCAGAAACTCACATTGCCTGGTGGGATTAATCTTGTAATTAATCTTTAAAACAGGATGAAAGTCCTCCTTTCCTTTAAATGCTCTCCCCCCTTCCTTTCTGTCAGCTATTTGCTTTTCATATTTTTCTTTATCAAACTAAAAAAGATAAGGAAGCTTTTTTCTAACACAAAATAAAAGCCAAAGTTACCTTGCTGTCTCTGTGTGTTTGAATGAGGATGCATATTACGTGCATGTGTTCGTGCACTTTCTCAGGTTTTAAGCAAGAAATAAAGTAACTTGCCTTTTGATATCTTTGCTATGCACAGCTTTCTGCTGCTGTGAACTTGGCATTTAGAAAAGACCATAGGCCATGGAGGAGATGCCCAGACACGTGCAGCTTTGCTAGCTAGGAGACATTATAAAAGAGACTTGGAAATGAGCAACTGTTAAATGACTTCGTTTGAAGACAATTCCTCCATGTGGAAGCTCTCTTAATTCCTCCAGGCACTTGCCTGGCCTCTTGAGGAATCTTCTGTTACCGCTGAAATCAGCCAGATATCTGTCAGATGTGGTTTGTTCTGAAATTAAACATGGACTCTGAAAATTATCACTGTTATTTGTGCTTGTGAGTCCTCGCAGTTTGTTGCAGGTGCTTTGGCATGAATGCAGTCGACCCTTCGTTCCTGAGGAATAGATTGGTATCAAATGGATGGGGAACAGTTTGGGTGTGTATGTGTTGCTGAGTGTTTGTGTTTGCAATCCTTTGGCTGAGAAACCCTTGTGCCCAATGCAAACCTGCCAGATTTTTCCTCTATGACCCTCTCCCAGCCCTCTATGGAGGTGCATGCAGCTCTTGGGGTGACAGCAAACAGTAGGGGCTCCCCTTCCCCACCAGTGCTGGGGTGTCCGACATCCTCACCAGACTAGCTGAGGCATGGAGAATAAAGCTGACTCACTCATGCAGTAGGGCTTGAGAACCTAGCCTTAAAAATAAACGAAGGGGAAAGGCCTTCAGTGGGCCGGTGCTGCGGGATGTGCTGGCTACCTGAAGCTTATCAAGCACTGTGTTTGGAGCTTGCTTGTGAGCAGGTGGGTTGTGTCTCATGCGAACAACCTTTGTTCTTAAACCTAAGTTCTTGAACTGTGTTCCTCAGCTGCCTTCCGATAAGGATATCAAGTTACCTGGAACATAGGAATGCAGAGCAGCATCAGCAGTTTTCCCAGCTGAGTTTGTATTGGGTTCTCCAGAACATGCTGCTGCTCTAGTGAATAGCCTTGTTTTGTTGCAAGAAGGCCAAAGAAAACAAGTATGATTAATTAGTTTAGACTTATGTAAATCATGGGCTATAAAACTTCCCTAGATTGTTTCCTGTTTGAATTCCTGCATATCTTCTTAGGGAAACCTCCAGTCTTCCATCGAGAATGTCTTGGGTCACAAAAATTCATGCTGTTTCTTCATGATTGATTGTTCTCCCTCTTCTTAATATTGTGACCCTTTGTAACCATGATGAAAGGATTTGGCTTCCACTTATGAACTTAAGCTGCAAGTTGGTAGAGCTGTTCTCCAGGTCTTATTTCCCGTTTCAGTACTTAAATAAAGTTTATGTTCTGCATTCGTTTCCTCTTTGATGAGCTGAATGTATTGGTTTCTTTTTTTATCTGCTTTAATTTTAAGACAGGATTCCCAGCTCCACAGTGATTCTTGCGATGCTCTGAATTTTCTCTGATTGTTTAATGTCCTTTTTTAGGAATTTGGTGGTATAAAATTGGAGCCTGGCTATGGCTAGTAGCTGCATCTATCATGAGCATGGAGAAAATGAATTCCTGCTTCACATCCCTCTGTCTACTGAAGTCCTTAAACTTGTTTATTCTGGCTTGTGCAGGGGACACAGGTTTGTGTAGCAGGCTGTGTGACTGGCATGAAGCTCTAGTGGAAAGCTGTAGCTGGGAGCTGAGCTTTACAGGATGACCTCTTTTTAAATGTGAATCCTCATCTAAGAAACAAGTACAAACAGAAAAACATCTCTAAATAATTAAAAAAGAAAATTTCTGCAGTACTCTCTGCTGTTGTTTGACTATGTGAGTCCTGGCACTGGCCCCACAGCGCAGGATGGCCATGTGAGGGTCCCCAGTGATGGGCTGATCCTGCGACTACTTGAGGCCTTAGTGCTCTGGCCAATGGGCTCAACCTTGGGATCTCTCAGCAAGGGATCTCTCACATTCAAAGCGTGAGCACGCATCTGCAATAATTCCTGCCTAGGTCCACCTTTGTGTGTCCAGCTCTTGCAGTAGCTGTCCCACAGATACTCCTTCAGCTGCGTCTCTCCCAGGGTCCCAAGTCCTTTTTGAGGTCTCTGCTTCTGATTGTCAGTCACCAGAGCATGACCTTTTGTTTGCAGCAGTGAGGTTTTGTTTTTTATTTTTTACCTTCAACTTTATTTAAAATGTCGCTTTTTTATGACTGCTTACCAGGTACTCTCTATTTTGGTTTTGTGACCTGACCTTTTCTTTTCTTGCTACTTCTGCTGATGCTACATTGTCTGCATACTTCACTGGTGGCAATTTTTCCACTCAGGCCATTGATAAAATACTGGGGCCAAGATCCTATCCTGTGGGAACTCACTGAAAGTATGTAGTGCTATCAGCTGATTTGTATTTTGCATCTGGAGATTTCTTATTTCTTTATCCCAGTGAATGTGGCCTGCTGACTTCATATCACTCTGGCTTTGTTTTGTATGGCACCAAGTCAATTGCCTTACAAGAGGCGAAGTGTATTAAGCTTGTAATATTATTACAGAAAGAGATAAAATTTTAGAGGCTAGTTTGTCAGTTACTGTGGAATTATAAGCATAAAATAGATTTCTCTCCCTTTTGTTCTTGGATGCTATCTGCTGTCTTCCTTTCTCCATCTCTTCCCTTAGTCAGGAATGAACAGTAGGTAGGTTAACTTGCTGTTACTTTGGTTGCCTTGCTTATACTGTTTCTTTCCAATCTATCATTATTGTTTCATACTGAAAAGAGTTTCAAGAGCTCCTTAGAAGCTCTATTTAGACTTTTCAGGTGGAGGTTTGCTAGATCTGCTAATTAAAATGGCAAGCTTTGAGTAACTGTTGTTTTTTATATTCTCTTCCATTATTGTTGGGACGAAAATCATTTCATTACCATCCTGTGGGATGGCTGTATCATCTGTTCACATATAAAGAGCAGTAATTCAGAACCGCCTCCTCCCAGGAATATTCAACTAAACATTTTGATCTTTCTCCCTCCTCCTCCCCCAATAACTGCAGCCAAGTGATGGCCTGATCTATAATTAACATTCTTCTGGGTCCTCACAAACTCAGAAGCAATCTTTTTTCCTCTGAATTGTATTTTCTATTAACTCTTTCTTGTTTTCTAGGTTCTGATGTATGTTAGTTCTCATCATTTTTTCCTTTCTTCTAGTAGCCCAAATATGTAATACTTAGCAATTTCAGTTATTAGCAGGGTTGTTAGCCCAGTGTGTCTTCCTCTTCACCTGCTGTGGTGAGATGGCAGGGTTTTAGATTTTTGGCATGTGCTGAAATGTTCATTGATGATTTACAATCAACGTTGATGCTTTCTTGGTTAAAGACCTTTCCTCTGGTTCTCTTTATTGTCTGTTTTATGGGGCCAGCTTGAAGAGCTTGACCATCTCTTCAGTACTGCAGAGCACAGGCTTACAGAAATATTTGTTGCAGAAGGGTTGGGTTGCACTGCCTGACAGCACATTGACACTGCTCCACAGCCTCCATCTAGCTGACCTAGAGATGCAGAAATCTAGTCCCAGCCCCTACTGAATCTTCTGTCCTTCTTGAATCTGCATTTTGGGTGGAGAAGAATAAATGAGGATAAATCCATTGGAATGACCACTTTAGGATGGACAGTTTTAAATGACGCAGCACAGAAGTCAGTAACACTTGGCAAACGCAGCACAGAATCACAGAATCACAGAATCACCGGGTTGGAAGAGACCCACTGGATCATCGAGTCCAACCATTCCTATCAAACACTAAACCATGTCCCTCAGGACCCCGTCCACCCGTAACTTAAACACCTCCAGGGAAGGCGAATCAACCACCTC
>WAAB01016480.1:0-13436 GCA_013389865.1 Piaya cayana | reverse complement strand
CCCAGTCCTCCAGGACTGCTGGAAGATGATGGAAAGGGGTTTGGCCAGTACATCCGCCAGCTCTCTCAACACCCTGGGGTGAATCCCGTCTGGGCCCATAGACTTGTGGGTGTCCAGTTGAGCAAGCAAGGCTCTGACCTCCTCCTCTTGGACCATGGGAGCCTCATATTGCTCCTCTAGTTACGGGGTTTGTACACAGAGGGAACAGCTTTCAGAAGTCAGTAACACTTGGCAAAAATACACAAGTGGGGATGGAGTAATTTTTTGTACAACCCTAATATACAGCTTATCTGCAGTAAGTTTGTTTCATTCCTTTGCAAGCATTGTGACTGTGTCTGCCCCTCCTGTTGCTTTCCTTCTGCACCCTTGCTCTTCTGTCTCTACTCCTCTAGGGTCTTCATCTGCAGCTTGAAGGCTTCCTTCCCGATGCCAGTGATCTCCTTTATGTCCTGTATGGTGATGACTAGCTTAGGCCTCTCTTTCACCTGCTTGGGAGCAAAAGTTTGGAAATGGAAGATAGGGAGAGGGTATATATGAAGGAGAGGAAAGTGCTTTGAATGGGGGCCGGCTAGCAAAAGAGGCTGACATGCCTGTTCACAGGCAAATAAAGGCAATGCTGGTTTGAAAGTTTCCCCTGTATTACGAAGACTTGTGAGAGGAGAGAGCAAGCACACATTACTAAATAAGCTGTTCCACTAGGACTTGCATCTCTGGAAGAATCATAGTGGAGAACTAAGTGCACAACTTTGAGGTTTTTGTTTTTTGGTTTTGTTTTTTTTTTAAGACAGATCTTGGGATATGGATGTTTCCATCCACTGCTATTTTGGGTCCTGAAGCTTAATCCAGTACCACTCCTATTTTTTACATTTTTTTTTTTTTTTATAAAGTTGACTGAAGTCATGTTTTCTGGTGCTCCGACAAAGGACTTGTCATAGGAAATTGGAATATCAGCTCTCTAGCACGGGGTATCTTAAAATAATTTGTCTAGACAAATGCTATGCATACCATTACAGCTTTCAGTAGAGCTTAAAAAACCTCTTGGTCTGTCTTTGACATGAGTAAAAATCAAGTGACCCCCCACCACTCTTGTGCTTATGTAAAACAAAATGCACCTTTCCTCAGAGAGAAGATTTCAAAGAATCAATGCTGATGGAGGTACTGACCCGTACAAAAATGAGGTGCCAAAATGATTTCTGAAGGTTTGCAGAGTTAAGGCTGTACAAGTGCAATGTGGGCGTCTTGAAGTATCCATCTTGTGGTACAGTCAACCACTGGAGGCGGCTTCAAAACATAAGGCTTTTTGGTGTGGGATGGGTTTAGGCAGGGCTGGCTGATCCAAAGCAGCTTTAGTGTCATATTCTTCCCCAGTATTGTCATCGTCAAGTACTATTGCTCTGTTCCTCCTTAGTTTCTGGGGCAGTAGATGATTTGACCTGAAGCATGCCTCAAAGTTGCAAACTGGAAACATTTTGACAGTCTGGGATGGGAAGTCTTTGATTTTCCCAGCTGTTGGCAAACTATTGGCTCTGTGTGCATCCACAGTGTTTGGCTTAGCGTAAGTTTATGGGAAGGATGAGAGATATGTCACATCAAAACCCAGGACGTTTCTGCTGAAAGCAAGGTACAGGACTCACTGGAAAGGGGTTCTTTAATGTAGTCATTTCTTCTGTTCCACTTTCTGGCGAGATCACATGATGAAACAGGATTTGACCTCAAACTGACGTTTTTAGTGCAGGGTACTTAATGTGTAATGTTCAGTGACAGCAACACTGAACACAAAGTCCTGCCAGCGTTGTTTCTCTTTCTGCCCTGATAGTAGATATCTGTGTGATAGAGGGGCCAGCAGTTTCTGCCGGGCAGGGTCTAAAACCCGTGACAAGGAAGGTCATTGCTAGCCAAAGGCTGCTGATCCTTGAGCTCTGAATCAGGCAGGGAAGTTCATCTCCCAGGTAGGGTGACATGACCTATGGATTTCTTCATATTTGTTTTGCAAAACCGCTCTTAATTTTTTTTCCTGTGCCCAAGCACCTGTCTCTTGAGTTCAAGAAAAGGTGATATGTGTGTGATGCGTTTTGTCTTTTCAAAACTTGACATACTTCTGCAATTTTAACCATTATGTCTCTGAATTTTAGGCAGCATTTATAAAAGCCAACTCATCTTTTCCATAATGAACTCGGGGAGCCTGCATTTAGGCACTTGAAGAGATAGTCTAACTCCTCAAAAATTAAGAGTAACTAAACAAACATTCTGGAGCATAAGTTCATATCCATTCTTTTCAAGCTACAACTTCCATGCTGCTTCTCTTAAAAACAAACCCAGCAGAACCTGCCCAGTACTAAAATAAATCTGTAGAACAAAACCTAACTCTTTAGTAAACTAAAATGCTAGATCTCTCCTTAGGCTGCCAATACTGATAGTAAAGTCTTACTTATTTTATAATAACCAGACAGCTTTAACTAAAGAGCTGAATTTTTATAGGCCATACGTAGGTTTGCAGCCAGCGTAGGAAAAAGAATGAATAATCAGTCCTGCAAGCTGGATCTGTGCCATTTAAACTTTGCAGCCATTAATGACATAATATTGTTGAAGAAGAAAATAATGCTTTTTATTTTAAATATCATGTCCTCTCAGTCAGGAGTGGCTAGCCAGAGTGTGCAGTGAGTGCTGCTGATGGAGCAGAATTTGTTTCCTACCTACGCTGCCCAGACTAATTTAAGATCCTCCTTTGAAAGATACTAATTTGGCCCTCAAGCCCAAGGCTGTTGCAAACACTTTAAACACAAACCAGCTGAGCTGGAGAGCATCTGCATTGTGCAGGAGGACCCATGTACTAATGGGAACCTAGAAAAGAAATTACCATTTGCTGGGCTCTTTTAATGGTATCCCTGTACAGGATGACTGCAGGCATGCTTATCTTTCTGGGAGATTGCGCCTGTGGGCTGAGGTTGACAGCTTTAAGTGTTAACACCTGGGAACTGATGAGACCTAGCAGGGTAAGCAGATGAGGGAACTTCTGCTGGCCTGCAGGGCAGGTTACAGCATCTGTTTTAAGTGACCATTGCTGAACTGCATGGTGATAACATCGGGGGAGAGAGCTTTGTCTTTCTGTAGGGCAGCTGGACAGTCCCTCTGAGTTCTGATATCTGTCCCTGGTTATCCTTTCCTCCTTCCTGTTTTATCCATAAAGTAATTTAAGAGTTGGACTTGATGATCCTTATGGGTTCCTTCCAACTTGAAATATTCTATGATCTCCCAAAGGGGTGCAAGACTAGTATATGCTGTTTAAAATACAGGATTTGTATTGACTGTGCCCTTTACAAAGTGTTTATCTGTGCCTTTTGACACGAGATGCTTTTACATGAGGGCTGATATGAATTTTCTTTTCTTCCCTCCCCCCCCATTTCCATGGTGCAGGAAGATGATAAATGAAACAATGTGCAGTGTGCCCAGATGTTGTGAAATGCTGCTGTAATCTTAATATCTATCATGCGTTGAAGAAGTAACTCAAGTAACTGTTTTCCTTCAAAAGTGGCAATAATTTAAACCAGCTGTGCAACAACAAAACGTGTTGCTGTTATGCCTGCTGCTGAGTTCTTAGGTAGTAAACAAAACCATAAATGTTAATTGGTGACTTGTAAAATTGGTAGAGAAAGGTTTCAACTTGCCTGAAAACTTTCTTTCACTGCTCATTTTTTTGGCTAAACACCTGATAGTTATCCAGAAAACACTCATTAAATGTAAAGTTGTGGTAAATGCAAGTCTCTTCCAAAGAACCTGTAAGTGTACCTCAGGTGTAACTAAGCATTATCAATATTATCTCCCACGAAATATTTATGACTGGCATTGCATGCCTGGAACGTAGGTGGGAGAAAAAGAAACTCTCACTACACAACAAAACGACTGCACCTATGCCGTTCTTCATTAGATAGTTTTAAGAACCATAACTGATCTCTTCAAGTGTTTTGCTTGGGTGCCAAAAATCAGCAGAGACACCAGTGACTAAGTTTTGGAAGCTGAGCTACCGTCTCTGTCTAGGGTGAGTCACGCTAGCAGGAGGTGGCAGGGTAAGGCTTGCCCCTACTCTTGGTTGTTTGGAGGCTTTCGAAAGGCTGACCTGTCAGTCACGCTTGTGTTGCAGCCTCTACAATTACTGCTGGTAAAGAATTGTGACCCTGCTGCTCACTGGGTGGAGAAGGGCATGGAGAGTTTGTTTTCTGTGGTTCTGCTGCTTAAGCTGGCAGCCTGAGAGCTGACTTACCAGACGAATGAAGTTCAGTAAGCCTACTGTAAGAGGCGAAAAAAAAAGGGGTGTAGGGGGTGGGGAAAGTAGCTGAGACAAAAGAATGAATACATCTGACCTGAGAGCTTGCAACACAGAATTAATAATGTGTTTAGAGGTCTCAGCCAAGGACCCAGATAGAGGGAGCCTTGTGGAAGGGCTTCCAGCACGCTGACTCACTGCTCTGGTGCTCTGCCCCCTGTGACTCATTCCTCTCTGACTTTGGCTCTTTTGGGGAGAGGGTGGGAAATAGCAAAACATGTGCCTAGCCTATTGAAAAGTTAGGCTAGATCCAAGAACTGAGCACTGGGGGAAGGGCAGGGGAATGTGAGAAGGATTTTCCTATTTTATATGACTCCCAAGAGGCTAGAGCTGGGAATGAGCAATAGCGTCCTTTTCTCTGGTTGCAGACAGTGGACTTAGTAGACGTTGAACTTCAGGGTTGTTTCTCACTCTTGCCTCAGCTGCACAAGGGCTTCTTCTACACCCCACCACCCCCCAATTCTTTTTCTTTCAATCCATATTCGTTTCTAGTTATTATAGAGTGTAATTTTGGTTTACATTCTCTTTTAAAATCCTAAACACTTTTCTTTGCGGGGAGAAGCAGAGGGGAGTGTTAAGAAAAGTGAAAGAATGTTTTGGAACAAGGAAAGGCAAAGGAGTAAACACAGTTCTTAAAAAATCCCACTGATTAGTTATTAGCTATAAAGAAATACTTCTTTACTGGTTGTGGGTTGGAAATACTTGAGTGTTTGCAATGAAAGTGTGTGCATGCATGTGTGCATAATGGGGTGGATTATAAAATTTGCGCAGCATGAACTTCTGCATTTCCAGCTGTGTAACCTGAGCAAGTTGGGAAGATGTGCAGATTTCATTACCATGTGAATCTCTTAGCTCTGAATTTCCTGGCATTTGTTTTGCTGATGACACAACCTGAATGTTATTCACTTAGTGAATTTTTATATTAGGTCCAAATTTTTTTATTTATGCTTAAAATGAGTAATTTCTGGTATGAGACTCCAAACGACCATTTCTGCTGTTATGGTGGATCTCTTCACTGTTTTCAAAAACAAGTTTTATGTTACTCTTATATCCTCCCGCAGATGAGGTTATCTCAGTGTAGTTAATGACTAGACAGTAAAGAATTTTATAGTAGAGTAAAATAATTAATGATTCTCTGCATTTTGGTTGTGATTTTAACAATACGGGAGATAAACACCTAGAAATCTGAGATTCCCTCTGTTTACCCTTGACAGGTACATAAGCCAGAGTACTGTAAACCTCTTTGCAGTGTTACCAGCATGTTTTAGACATGACTTGGGGGACTGTTTATAGTCTTCAGTCTCTCTGTTCTTTGCTATGGCTACATCTAAGACTTTTTCCTGCCATCAGAATGTTCTTCAGCTATTTTCATCCTTCATAAGGCTGAGAGGGGGGGGTATGTCTGTGTCCTGTTCAAGAGTAAACAGCTAGATGTATCTGCAGTTGCACAGACAATGCTGTGGCCTATCCAAGGTGTCTCTGAACAAATCTGATTTCAGCCATTCGAGGTGTATTTGCATTAATTTTGTCGTATATTCGCTACCAAATGTAATTGGTTCCCCTCACTCAGATTAATACATACCAGAGGTAAGCACCCTGGTACATGAAACTGCATAGTGTGCAGCCTTCTGCTCTTCCACTCTTTCTCCTTATGGGGATGTTGGTGAATGACTCCATGGCATTGATTTTGTCTCTTTCAGCCCACATCTTTGGAATCTGCCTTATGGAAAAACACTATTGCTGCCAGGCTGTCCTTCGTTTCTCATCCTTGTAAGAGCAGTGCAGCAGGAGCTTGGATCTGTGCCCCATATCAATGCATCCTATCTCCATAGATGAGTTCTTTTGTTCTCTACAGGGCCCGTGTGAGTGAATTGTGGAGATGAGGCTACAGGGCATAGCTCTTCTCAAAGCTGACAAGGATTACTGTTTGTGATACAAGCAGTGGCCGAGTTTGGAGAAGAGTAGGTGGTGGGCAGCTTCCCTGCTACAAACATGAAGGATTTCTAGAAAGGGAAGAAGCTGGAAGAAATGATATACCTGAAAATCTGCATAATTTTTGTTTGGAATCTCTGTGAAAATTAACTAATGCCCAAGTGCCAGTTTTGTACTGAAAATAGTTGTGTTGGTTGTTAGAAGCTGGTGCTTTCTGGCACCCCCAGTCCAACAGAAAGTTAAAACACCACCAGCAACATGTCTGGGAAGAAAACACCTGTATTGAGCAAGGTTTTTAACCTGTGCCTTGGGGTTTAACTACGGAGTTGGGTATGCTGAAAGTCATGGGCTTCTCTGCTCAGTTGTCATTATTGATAGGCTTGGGTGTGCCGGTAGGCTTGTGATGCTCCAGAAGCAGCATCTCTTGGCATGGCTCTCCATTAATTAAAAAGGGCAGGCCTCTGCTCAGGCCCGTATGGGTAAATACTGCACTTGCAAACTGAGGCAGAGTTGATAGTGAGGTGTGTGATGCCTTTTACAGCTCTTGTCATGTCGTAAAGTCTAGAGCTGAACCAATGAAGGCTGACCAGCATGTATGTGCCGTCTTTAACAATTGATACCTTCCCTGGATACCCCAAAGCTTGAAACCTTTTGTTAGCAGCTGTGAATCCTACTCGGATGTCCTCAGCTACTATATAAACAGCTGCCAGATGTTTGTGAAATGTGTGCTTGGTTCCTTGAAGAGCAGATTATATCTCCGTGTATGCTTCTTGATCTGTTTGACACTATTAACTAGGAATGCCGCTATCTTTTGTGATATTTTGTGGTTTAAATCCTACACACCTTTGTTAATGCAAACCACAAAAGAGCTGCTGAATTTATTATTCCCTTTTCTCCCTGCTGTTGTACTGTGAGAGGAAATGGGGAGTCAGGGGAGAAGTGAACAAACTCATGCCAGTGCTGCATGTTTATTTCACCATGGATGGAGGCTGGTTTGTGGTCCCCCTTTCACCTCGTTTCCCTCATTTTCTCCAGGAGCACTGCCTTGTACGTTGCATGCACTTGGATTCCTTTGATACAGAAGTAAGGGTGCAATCCTTGCTTCCACCCCCCATTACTGCTGCTCGAGCCCTACAAGAGATAAATACTAGGCAGTTTTGCATCTACAGGTGATGGGCTTCATTTTTATTCCATGAGTACCTGCTGGATGGATGGGATTCTCCCACGTGGACAGTTCCTTTTGTGGAGGGGGGATTGATCCCACCAGGATGTGGAGACTACAAGGTGAGGCAGGAGGGAACCATTAACTCCCAGTACAGAATACCTTGAATTTGTGGCTAGTTATTATCCCAGCAGTTGTGTTTCCTGTAGGCTGGCTTGCCCTTGTCCCCTCGTAGAGCAGGGCTTGATTTGCAGAGTGCCAGGGTCCTGCTCTTGCAGCTCCCTCTGGGCTGGCTCCACTGGGAAGGGTGGATTGTGCTCTCACAGTTGGTGTGTGGGACCAACTTGGAGCTGACACAGTGCATTTTTCAGGCTCAGCAAAGCCTGTCACTTGTTTAAGAATTTATATATAGCTATGAAGTGTCGTGTAGGACTCAACTTCTCTTCCCTAAATGGGTTCTTAGAAAGTCAGTTTTCTAAACATGACTGTTTGATTTCTAGATATGATAATACCAGATCTTTAGAGAACTGGGGCTGGTACTACTTTTGTCTGACTTCAGGTCATCTGGTGAAGGCAGCACTGCCATGCACCTGTCAAAACCTAAGTCTCACTTTTGCTTCAGAGATGTTCATTTGATCAGACAAGAAAGAAAGAAAAAAACCCAAACCCTTGTCCCATAGGCAGAGCTGGAGAAAAGGGCCTTTGGCAGGAACAGGCAGATGCTGTGGAGAGCTAGAAAGAACAGCCCAGCTTGTCTGCAGCCAAATCCTGCTTTCCAAGAGCTATCGGAAATCTTCCATGTACCCAGATGGAAGAGCTCTCCTCTGTGTGCTTACCAAGTAATATCTGTAGTTGTTTTGTCTTCCCCAGAAGCATCCGAGTTATAGGTTGGAGCAAGTATCCAACCAGATTGGTGGTTGAACTCTTTAGGGCTACAACTCCGTAAGCAGGAGCACTGCGGTTTTGTTTGTCTTTTCAGGGTTCTGGGGGCAAGGAGAAATGGAAGATAAGGTTACAGCTGTCCTGAACCCATGACTTTTTACAGAAGTTAAAATCCCAGCTGAACACATCTCTTTGCTATGCAGAGAGAATAGTTTAATAATTCAAAAAGACTCCTGGTACCAACACATGTCTGCAATTAGTGCTGTTGCTGCCAGTGGAATGTGAGGATAGCAGGAAGCTGGCAACAGAGCTGTCTGCAGAGGTATTAAAAACAAAGAAAGAAAAGAAAAAGAGGCACATTTTCAATACAAGTGATCTTTCTCTCTCTCTCTCTCTTTTTTTTTTAAATATGAACTTTCTGGGTGTAAGATGCTGACCTGAAACCACAAACAATTTGTCTTTTCCAAACAAATAGATATTCAGGTTGTAGGCATAAAATTATCAGTTTGCTTCCGAAATTACCTTTTCCTGTTCCTGAGTGCAGGGGTGGTTGCTGCCGTATCAGAATTGAAGGTCATTCTGTGGCTTTCCAGCTCTGGAAGGGGCTGATGACTGCTAAGGTGTGTGTGGAGATGGAGAGAAAGAAGAGGAGGGCTGGTGATGAAAGGATGTGCTTTGAAGAGACAAGAGGGAGCAGCTTACATATAGGTGAAAGTTTTGAGGAACTGGAGCCCTGACTGCTCCTGAATTGTTTCTCCTGTCTGTACTGCTTGGGTGCTGTTTCTTTTTTAATTCTCTGGGCAAATGGAGCTGCTCTCAATGAGACAATTGTTCGCTGAAGGAAAAAAATAAAATCAAAGTGAGCTAGCTTTAAGGATTTGTATAGTAGAGATGTGTATAACACATGAAAGATTCCCATAACTCAAGTGGTGGTGTTTTTTATAATCACTGAGTGAGAAGTCCAGGTCCCTAAAATTATCTCTTCCCCTTGCTCAATAGCTGGTCAGTTTGACCTGTGGCAGTTTGAGGCTTGACCAGTCTGCAAAGTCATATTAGGCTATTAAAGATAAGATCAGAAATGATAATGAAACAAGAGAACAATTTTAAAACATGATTGACCATTTATTTGCTGTCAGACACTGTTGTAGATGCACGTTCTTTTGTTGCTCACAGCTTTGCAGCTTTTAAGCTTTGCAGCTGCGTGTGAAAAGGAGAAAGCACAAGTGTTGAGGAACATGTTCAATGTCCTTCCCCACCCCAAGGTCCTCTTTCTGGTTTTGGGAAGTTGAATGTTTGTTTCCTCCTTCTTTGCTTTTCCTGAAGTGATGTTAGGACAACTCCCCATTCAGAAAAGAAAGGAAAAACTTGTTTAACAAAAATAGTATTTGGTATTAATTTCTTCCATATCAATGCAATGGTACATATATTGTACTATTATTGTACTACAACTTACTGTAATATATTGTAGCATCCCTACTTCAGTATCTGCTAGTCATCAGTCAGAATAATACATGCAAGAATTGGAAAGAGGGAAATGTTCTAGCCAGCTTTAGGAAAACATGCAGACAAATACAATGGACTCTTGCCATTAGCTCAAACAAATAGAATTGTGTAGACTGAGGCAAAAATGTTTTCCCTAAGAAAGGCATAGCCTTTTCTAAGTTCATCCTTGACTTCTGTTGTGGTTGGGAAGCGTTTCTGTCCCTTGTTTGCACTGTAATGGCTGCTTATTTGGTTTTATTCAGTGTCTTTATTGATGCACCAGGGTGTTCGACTAGTCTTCAGCATCCCTTTTCTTTCTTCTTTGTTCAGTGGGAAAGTCTACTTTTTAATTTTATCCTTGGAGATCTTGGAGGTAGGACTGGATGTGATTTGCTAGTGAGTCTTTGGGTATCAAAATCAAAATAAACAAGGATTTCTAAGGTGGTCATGACCCTCTCGCTGAGTCACCTGAGGGTTCATTTAGTAATGTTATCATTTACGGCAAGTAAATATGAGGCTACAAATCTGTTTTACCATTTGCTTTACTTAGCTTGCCATTACAGCATAGCAACTGTGGTCCTCTGTTTATTCCCTTGTGTTTAGTAAATATTTTCTTTTCCTCAGTGTCAAACAGGATTGACTGAAGCCTTATTAATTTTGAAAGAAGGCACGGTTAGGATTCTTGGAAGAGGTACTCAAACTTCCAGGGGACTCTGTGAGAGCTGCCTGTGCTCAGTGTTTTCCAGCAGAAGGCTTCAAGGCCACAGGTGCTGCTGTAGCTGTGAAAAGTGTATGCATGGGGATGTGAGCGCACTGCTTCCCTCATGGATTTATACAATATTGACTTGTTTAATTCTTACTTTAGCCTACAGGAAGTTGAATCTTGAATTTCAGTGTTTGTTTCTGCTGGAGAGAGCAAGACAGAGCCAAGATCAATACTGCTTGCGAAAACAAAGCAAATCAAACAGACTTAGACTTTTGTAGGATCGTGGCATGATTGACAAAGACTCCTATTATAAGATGGTAGATAACTGCCTGATTGTTTAGAAAAGCTTGTTGCAATCATCATACAAATACCTTTGTACAAAAATTGAATTCTTTATGTGAATGAGATGAACAGGAATGGTTTCTTGCAGTACAGTTTCTTGGTCTGCCAAGGATGTAGCCTTCAACACTGCAAACAAAAACAAGAAGAGTTGTAGGGTTTTTGGCTGTTGATAGAAACTGCATTGGAACCTCAAGGAAGTAGATCAGGAGATTTAGTTTGTGCTCATTTTGTGTAAGAAACAAACACAAAACTGCTGCTATAATATACAACTGCCAGTATCATGTATTCAGTATAATGTATTCAGTGTAACAGATAAAGTGGTAATTAGTACTGGCTGTCAGGAGATTTAACTGCAGAGTCTAGCAGGTGAACTTGAGCTCTAGTCCTAGGTGGAATGCAACTTTTAAAATAGATACATAAATCATCCAGGAAGCTCATTTTATAGCAAATGCGTTAATTGCTTGGCTGGGGATGTACGTGGACCTGTTTTTCTAGAGTGTGCTGTACGTTCTGTGCAGCTTAAAAAGTCATATGTGGTGCTGGAGTCTGCATCTGAGTGTTTCCTTTTTCTTCTCTGCCTCAGGGAACATTAACTCAATATATTCTATTCCACACACAAAATGTTCTGTTGATAAATCAGGCAGGATTTTTAACACTGCCTGGGTGAAATGTGCTTTCCATTTTTGCTGGCGTGCTGCAGGGAGTACCTTGGGGAGTGAGGGGGGAAAGAAAGAGTCCCCTGCAGGACATGACTACCAATCTTCTATTTTCTGTTTTCAATGCAAATTAATCAGAGGCTCTTCTGTTGTAATGTGTGCCTCTGAGAGGATTTCTGTTCTAGCTGTATCTCTTCAGCTTGAAGTAGTGAGTGGAGTAGGAGGGCTGGTAGATCCTGCTGCTGACTGGCACAGATGCCTTCTGCAGATAATGGAATTGTTCTGATCAATGCTTTTCTGTTGTTGGTGTGACAGGCAAGGAGATAAACTTTTTCCCCGCTTTTTATCTACGCAGCATTTCACAGAGTTCCTGGATGAGTTTTCACCAGATGTCCTAGGCCAGCTCTTGAATGATCCCTTCTTGTCTGAGAAGAATGAAACAATGGAGGTGGAACTGTCTCCGGCGTCCCCAGCGCCCCTTATCCAGGCAGAACACAGCTACTCCCTCTGTGGGGACTCTAGGCCCCAGTCTCCTCTGACACACATCTCAACCGATGACAACTTCAACGAAGGTACTGTTGATGTGCACAAAATTTGCTGATATTGATGCACTGAGCCCTTGTTTGTTTGTCATGATGATGTAGTAATAAAATGTTACTGGTGGAGCGATGATGCTCTAAAGGCACATGTGAACATTCTGTGCTAACTGAAATTCCTGCAATGAAATCACAGAAGGTATCTGGTTTCAGTCTGCCCACTTTGTGAATAAAGAGACTTGTCTATAAACAGGAAAATTGTACTCAGTAGACGTTACTAACTTTGCACCATTAACATTTTGAATTAGAAATAAAGTACCTATCGAAAAGAAATGGGAGAAAGGCCAGAAATACACTTGCTGGGCATTTGAGCAGAGAGGCTGTGAAGTCTTCATTTGTGGAGATATTCAAAGCTGAACTGAGAAAGGCCCTGACTGTCGTGATCCAAATTGGTCATACTCTGAATGAGGAGTTGAGCAACGTGGTTTCCAGGCATCCTTTCAAAGCTGTCTAATTTCAGGTTTATTGCAAGCAATCAAACAAACAAACTTTTAAAAATACATTTCTTTTTCAGTAGTGAGTATCTGGAACTTTCTGGTATCCTAGAATGAAAAAGAGATTATCTTATTTATGTTTCTACATACACATGTAGGAATGTAATTTCAGGTGCATCCTTGGTCTTAAAACATGTCTTGCTGAAACCTTGAGGTTTTGTCCTTTTTAGAAAATAAAAAAAAGCTAAGAAAAAAATATTTTCCATCTAGAAGAGTTTAGTGATCTTGTAAAATAAAAACAACTGCAATTTTATAGTTCCAATGTCTGTGGGAAATAGCAATGAATAGAAAGTTATGAAAAACAGCAGCATTTTTTTAGCTCTTAATTCAATAGTTACAAGTATCTGGAGGGTGAAAAAGGGAAAATGCAGGAATGATGGGAGGAAGATCCAACCTGCTTGCTCTGGTTTGAGGATGCCTGCTGGCAGGAAGGAAGTTCAAGGTGAAAGGTAGTGGTGTAGAAGAGCAAGGCCATAAATATCTACTAACTACTAGGAATAATCACCGTGGCAGACTTTCACTCCTAATAATTGGTTTGTCTTCAACATTAGCTTTACAGTGAAAAGCAATGGAGTACTAAACTGCATCACAATAAAAAGGAGAGAGATTAGTTCTTATGTCAAAGGATTAACAAGCTAAGCTGTTTATGAAGATCCTCAAGTACATGAGTTTTCAAAGGCTGACAGTTTTGTACTCCAAAGTACTCTCTTAAAACAAGATGTGGTCTGTTAGAGATTTCACAAGAGGGCAACCAAAAATCTGTGAGAAGGGTTTTCAAGGTGAGGTAGGTTTTTTGGACATGACCTGGAAATATCTTCTACATAAAGCCTTCCCATTTTGTATTTGAAGGGGCTGGAGAACAG
>WAAB01016477.1:92534-105750 GCA_013389865.1 Piaya cayana | reverse complement strand
ATCAGGGACAGGGAACCTGGGAACAGTATAGGGATGCTGTCCAGTTGTGTAGGGATGGGGTCAGGAAGGCCAAGACACAGCTGGAGTTGAACTTGGCAAGGGCAGTAAAGACTAACAGGAAAGGCTTCTACAGGTACATCAATCAAAAAAGAAAGGTTAATAAGAATTTGTCCCCACTGATGGTTGGGAATGGTGACCTTGTATCAACACATGAGGAAAAGGCTGAGGTACTCAAAAATTTTTTGCCTCGGTCTTCACTGACAACCACTCTCCTCACCCCTCATGGGTCGATGAACAAGATGGTGACCAGGGGTGTAAAGACCCTCCTACTGTATAGGAGGATCAGGTTCATGATCACCTGAAGAATCTGAACACATGTAAGTCTATGAGACCTAATGAGATGCATCCCAGAATCCTGAGGGAATGGGCTGATATGGTTGCCAAGCCACACTCCATGATACCTGAAAAGTCATCACAATGGGGAGAAGTCCCTGGTGACTGGAAGAAGGGTAATGTTGTGCCCATTTTAAAAAATTGTATAAAAGATGACCCTGAGAACTACCAACCTGTCATCCTCACCTCTGTGCCTGGGAAGACCATGGAACAGATCCTCCTAGAAGCTGTGCTAAAGCACGTGGAGGACAGAGAAGTGATTAGTGGCAGCCAGCATGGCTTCTTCAGGGGCAAGTCCTGTAACACCAACCTAGTAGCTTTCTATGATGTGGTAACCACAGCAGTGGACATGGGAAAACCCATGCATGCGATCTATCTGGACTTCTGCAAAGCCTTTGACAGAGTACCCCACAACATCCTTCTCTTTAAATTGGAGAGATACAGACACGATGGGTGGACTGCTTGGTGGAAAATAAACTGGTTGGAGGGTTGTATTCAGAGTGTAATGGTCAACAGCTTGATGTTCAGATGGAGATCTGTGAAAAGTGGTGTCTCTCAGGGGTCCAAACTGGGACTGGTGCTGTTTAATATCTTAATCAATGATATTGACAGCAAGATTGAGTGCACCCTGATCAAGTTTACAGGTGACACCAAGCTAAGTGGTGCAGCTGCCACATCAGAAGGATGGGATATCATACAGAGAGACCTGGACAGGCTGGAGAAGTGGACCTCTATAAACCTCATGATGTTCAACAAGGACAAGTGCAAGGTCCTACACCTGGGTCAGGGCAATCCGCAGTTGCAATACAGAATGGAAGATGATGTGATTGAAAGTGGCCCTGTGGAGAAGGACTTGGGGGTGCTCATTGATGAGAAGCTCAACATGAGCCAGCAATGTGCACTCACAGCCCAGAAGGCCAACCGCCTCCTGGGCTGCATCAAGAGGAGAGTGGCCAGCAGGTCAAGGGACATGATTCTGCCCCTCTGTTCCTCTCTTGTGCGACCTCAGCTGGAATACTGTGTCCAGTTGTGGAATCCTCAACATAAGGATAAGAAACTGCTGTAACAGGTCCTGAGAAGGGCTACAAAGATCATCAGAGGACTGGAGCCCCTCCCATACAAGGACTAGCTGAGAGAGTTGGACTTGTTCTTCCTGGACAAGAGAAGGCTCTGAGGAAATCTTACAGCAACCTTCCAGTACCTGAAGGGGCTACACAAAAGCTGGGGAGGGACGTCTTACAAAAGCAGGTAGTCACGGGACTAGGGGGAATGGCTATAAATTGGAGAGGGGCAGATTTAGACTAGCATAAGTAGGAATTTCTTCACCGTGAGGGTGGTGAGGCATTGACACAGGCTGCCCAGGGAAGCTGTGGCTGCCCCATCCCTGGAGGTGTTCAAGGCCAGGCTGGATGGGGCCTTGGGCAGCCTGATCTAGTGGGAGGTGTCTCTGCCCACGGCAGGGGGTTTGGAACTGGATGATCTTTAAGGTCTGCTCCAACCCAAACTGTTCTATGATTCTGTGGTTCTATGATTCTAAATAAACTAGATTGTTTTTTCAGATGGAGGAGAAATCATCAAAATAAAGTCGTTCTAGCCCTACAGAGTTTTTTCCTGAAAGTGGTGATGGCAAAGTATGTTTGTGGCAAGACATTTTACTTCTAGCATGAAAGAACTTTTTATGTGACAAGCAAGCAAACCTGATAAGGGGTCTGATGAGTTGTTCATCCATGGAGTTTTTTTTCCTTTTCCCACTGTTTTGGTCTGCTTGTGGCTGAGGGCTTTTTTCCCCCTCCAGATCCTTTCTATTATCCTCTATTTGTCCAAAGTACTACCAGAAGCTCGAGGAAGAGGGAGTCAGACCCTGAAAAGAAGCAGAAGATGAGAAATAAAAATAGCTTTTCTGCATTTGAGGAGTATCTTTGTGCTGGAGTAAACTGTTTACTCACAGATGCCCTACTGCTGCTTATTTTGATTTCTTTCATTTCTGCTTCGCATTGAGATTCAATGCATTTAGAGATGAACTTTACTGGAGTGATATAATAAAGCATCTTTTCTTGTATATCTAAACCAAAGACAGCTGGAAACAAGAGCTACGGTGCAAGGAGTCCTGGTGACACTATTCCCATGACATAGCTCTGCTCACGAGCCTGACAGAAGCTTTTCACATGTTGTGGTAATTTGCAGTAAAAATTGCCACAGATGGTGTTAGTTAGTGTTTGTGGAGCTTATGAGATAAGTATTTGGCTACAGACCTATCTCCACATTTTTCTGTGATACCAAAAGGAGTGTAGAGATGGAGAAGCCCAAATAAACACAGATTTTTCTTAACAGAGGGTTTGTTGAGAATCAGTTTCACTATAATCTCTGTAGTAGTACAGTGATCAGATGTGGTGAACTATATAAATCCAGCTCTAGCTTTCATTCTAAAAGTAATCTGTATCTGCAAATTACTCCTGATCTTTTGTTTTTTTCCATATGTTGCTAATCTATGTATTGTATTGCCTTTAAAACATAAGCAAGAGATAAGACTGCTTAACCAGCAGGTTTTTTGCTCCCTCTCAGCTCCCCATCTCCTTCTGGGGTTGATTTTACATCACAAAATAGACCTAATCAAATGTTAATTTTGTGCATCGTAAGAGTAAGACAGAAAAAAAGTGCAAAGCAATACTTTCTTTTTCTTTTATAAATTTCTTGGGTGTATTGTGTCAAAAAGCAGACCAAATCAGACCAAGTTTAACTGAGCAAGGTGATGTGTGACATTCTAAACATTCAGCTAAGTGATGGGGAGCACAGTGTTCAGGACATCAAAGCAGCATGATGAACACAGATATGATTCAGAGACATGCAATACGCACAGGGAGGTTCAGGTGCTGTGTGAAGGATCAGGGTACAACAGTGTAGACTGGGAACATGTCTTTAAATGGGGCAAGGATAAGCCTAAGCGCCATTAGGAAGCTCTGTCCTGACTTGTGTAACAGGTGTACAGCTGGATCAATTCTACTTATGAATCCATGAGTGTTAAGACAGCAGACTGGACAAGTGGACATAGGAAAGGTGCCTCAGGACACAACAGCTCTGCAGAGACCTATGCTCTGGACTTGCCACTTTGTTTACTTCCTAGATAAACTGAGAAAGGAATTAATCTAAATCTTCCTGTTGTGCTTTTTTTTTTTTTTCAAGTAAGGGCATGGAGTTCCTCCTCATTGCCTCTAAGCAACCACATTTTATGTATCTGTTGATGGTTCAAGGATGTTTTTGAGGTTTTCCTTGTTCCTCTTAGCCCTGCTCCTATTTGTATCCACTTCTACCCAAGCCACCCTCACCATGTATCATAATTTTTTATTTTCTACCCCAGCACTTGTTTTATTCACATCCCCCCTTTTCTTTTTGTGCAACCCATTCCTGCAACCAACTTCACACAGACCCTATCTTAATCTTAAAGCATTTTTCGTGTATGAAATTTCTTCACACTTAGTTGAAGAGATCCACAGAAGCAGGGTACTGAAGAACAGGGGCAAGAAAGAGGAAAGTCAGAAATTCAGACCTACTGCACGATAGCAGCAGTCTGTTGCACCTCAGAAGTGAAACCAGACAAAGAAAGTGGAAGCCTACTTGTCCAGATGGGTCTAAATCTTTGCTTTGTCGTCCACAGTGGTCAGAATTCAGAGGTCTGAGACTGGCAAAACATGTCTGTAAAGCTATGCTGCCACTGACTCTGTTGCCATGAATTCTTATGAGTCTTGGAATGGAGGAAGGACATCTTATTTTGTGTAGGATGTAAGTCAGTTTTACAACGCACTTGGCTGTACAAAAATCCTTGAGAAAGTAGGAGCATGTTTAAGGGGTCTCTGGTGTGTACAGGGAGAGTCTATGCCCTGCACAACCTTACCACTCTTGCTAATGCTACAGTCCCAACTATTTGGAAGCCAGCTGAGATACTGCTGTCCTTGCTACATTCACAACTCCCTTTGCATGGCAGACCCAGCATTACTTGACTTCCATAAAGCCTGCCCCAGACATAAGACAAGCAGAGGGTTGAAAGAAGAGGGGAAATAATAGTTCAGGCACAGCTCTTCTTTCTTTTTGTTCTCCACAGCAGCAAGTCTACCTTAGAAACATGTGAACCTTCAAAACTGCAGCTCAGAAAAAAACATTTCCTGTTTTCTCCCAGCAAGTACTAACTTCTTCTGTGCTCTTAAACCACATATGACTTCTATAACCAGACACTGCTACAGAACTTGTACCAAAATATGTCATTCTAACAACAGACTTTCACCCTCTGCATATTGTAGTTCTCTTGGGCAACTGCAAATGTCTGTGTTTTTCTAATACGGACATGAACATGTCCCTTTAATGAATCTAATTTTTTCTAATTGAGGAACCGTTATAATTTCATCTGGTTCAAGTGACCAGGCATATGTTGCTGAATCATGTAGACTAAATATTTATTTTGATCACTTCAAAAATACCTTGTGGGATAACTCTGGTTTGCTGAGCTCTTTGTCAAACAATTGCAAATGAAAAACATTCAAAAAAAAATCACAGCTTGTTTATGCATAATTTGTATGCTCACAGTAGAAAGGCCTGTGTATCTCAGCTAAATCATTTGCAATGAATAATTCCACCATTCAGTACAGATGCAGAGTGTTGGAAGTTACAGAACATTATGGAAATGTATCTTCCATCCTCTAGAGATGGGAGAATTTTAATTCCTGGCACTGAAGGCAGCTTGAATGAGAATATGATTAAACTTTTATAACTGCTTGATGTTTTCTTGGCTCAATCAATATTCTTTTCAATAAGCCCTTGGCCTGTTTCAGAAGTGCTGCCAATATTTGTTGTTGAGTAAATGTGGTTTTATTTTTCACTCCTGATGCTCTGATCAACAAAACGACATTGATCACAATGAGTGCTGTGTTCAAACATTTTAAAACAATTTAATCTGCTCATGTAGGACAAAGGTTAGGTAGTGCTGCTGATTACAGCATATCTTTTAGTGGCCTCTGTTACAGGCAAATATGCTTGATATCACCTCCAATGTATCTGACCGCGATCGTTCATTTGTGCAAGCTAGCAGGAATGGATGGGGTCACACAGAATGTTTGCTTCCTTTCCTTCAAAGGAAGACTAAAAGGGATATAACAGGCAGTCATGCATTCCTCAGAGGGACTAGCATACCAGGGATAGACCCTGAGCCTTCCATCCTGATGTGTGTGAAAGCATTCAGGGAAATAGGCTACAATTATCTATATGTTAATACTGCAAAGCAGAGGGTTGCTAGACTAGAATTTAGGATGTGCCTACAGCCTATTGCCAACCAGCTAACAGCATGTGCATAACCTTGGGCAAATCACTTAGCTCTGTGCTTCGGGTTTTCTAACAAGCAAGGTTAATAATTCTTACTATGTTTTTTTGAAACAGTTTGACATCTATGCAGGAGAGACATGATGTGACTGTTGAGTCTTGGCATTCATTTAGCATCTCAGTGACACACAGTTCTTTGCCAATCTATGCAGGAGCTACTTCTACAGAATGCCAGAGAGAATGAAGGGTTTGGAGCACAAGTCAATCCAGGTACTTTCAGCTGACTTTGAGAAATTATGGAAAGTGATGAGTAGTGAACGAAGCATGAATCCCTCATTCTTTGTTGAGACATTTTTCATTCTTTTCTTCAGCAGCAGTACAGTCTTACTAGATCTGATTCCCAAGCTTTGCACCCTGAGTCCTCAATGATAAAAAGTGACTTTTGTTCTCACTTATCCATTTCCACATGTGCTGAAAAGACCATTTCAAGGTAATGGCTGTCCTAGTAATTTCTTGTTCCTCTATTCACAGACGTGGTGGTTGAACTTAGGATTTACCTTTATAAATGAGCTTACAGTCAGAAATATTTCAGCAAACAGAAGGTTTAGGAAGTAGCCAGGAGCTGTGGGTTGAGCCCCACTAGCAGCCAAGCATTTACTTAAGTGGGAAAGGGGAGATAATTGGAAGAGCAAATGCAAGAAAAATCATGAGTCAAGATAAATACAGTTGAGCAGGTGAAGGAAAGAGGAGGGGGGAAAATGTTACAAAAAGCAAGGGATGCAAAGGCAATAACTCATTAACTCCCACAAGCAGAGGTGTCTTAGCAATGGCCAACATGGAAGAAAGAGAACTTGATCTTCTTCTTCCTCTACCCCAGTTTTTATTGCTGAGTATGATGCTATATGGCATGGAATATTATTTTGCTCAGTTTGGGTCAGCTGTCCTGCTGTGTCTTCTCCCAGTGTCTTGAACAGCCCCTGCCTACTGATACGAACTGGGAAGGGGGACAAGCAGGCAGGCAGCAGCAGAGTGGAAAAAAACAGAAAGTCTCATGTTTGCAAGCACTGTTCAGCAATAGTCACATAATAAAGTCTTACCAACAGTGGTTTAGCCACAAACCTGAAACACAGCACTATAAGGCTGCTATAAAAAAAAGTTTGATTCATCCTGGCCAGACCCAACACACCAAGAATGAAATTAAAATAGCTAAGTCCTATTCTGACAGAAGACTGATTAGAGTGGAACTGATTACTTTAGCCCCCACAAAATTAAATATGCTCTTGAACAACTAGGGGCAGTAAACAACCTTCAGACAATGAGCAAGCCAGCAAGGTAGTCTTAGAGCAGACTCCAATTCCCTTCCAGCAGGTCTGCACACAATCTTCAGAAGCAGGGAGCTAAATAATGTTACTTAGCCCAGTGCTGCATTTGGGAGCTCAGCAAAGTATTTGGTTTGCCACAAAAAAATTTTGATGGCTTCCTGATGGCCAACTATGCTTGGGTTTTTGGTTTTTTTGGGCGTTTTTTATGTTTTGTACAAGTGGAGCTATGAAGGGACTGGGTGTTTTGAATTATGATAAGGTGTGGAAACAGTTGTCTTTTTTTAATAGACACTCAAGCAGGGATTGCCTTATGTGGAGGAACTAATTTGTGATGTTGTAAGTAATGACAAGTAAAATACCAGTTTTTGTCCTATATCTAGGAGAGTAGGGAAGGCAGGGCTCCTCAAAGAGGCAATGGTACGCTGTGCCTGCTGCAGCACCTGGTCTGTGCTGACTAATTTACTGTTTTGTTTTCTCAGGATGCTCACAGTCTCCTTTCCACAGGCAGTCAGCTCTTCTGCATGCCTACAGCCACTCCTCTCTCCACAATTCTCAGTGGTTTTTTACAGCCTCTGAATCTCTAATTATATTCACTGAGTTGACACAAGCTGAGCTGAGCAAGAGTTTCTGGAAAAGAGCAGTTATTTTGTGCTTTCATACTCTCTTGTGCATGGAATGAGAGCAGCATGCAATCCAGAAGAAATACGCTGAAGAGCGATGAGTTAGTCAGTTCAGCAGTCAATGTGATGTTTTGGCTGTATCTGAAGATCAACATTTACAAAGAATAGATGTGTAAATTACATTTTATATGGTTCTTCAGAGGATGCTTTCAAAAAAATGATTTACTATTCCAGATGCCTATATACTCAAAGATATTGACTGACTGGAGAGCATTCAGAGCAAAATAGGAAAAATTATCACTTAGTGAAGATGTTTTGATTTATAAAACAGTGATAAAAAGATTAAGGGGATAAAATACAGATTGAAGCTGGGCTAACTGATGAGCTGGAGAGGACACAGCTCTCTCCAAATATGAATAAATACCATTAGTAAAACAATGATATATGGCTGAGTACCACAGGGTAAGCAATGGCACATACAACAGTCCCAAAAATGATTCTTTTATAAGCAATGCTAATCAAAGAGAAGTTGAGCTTAAATATTCTGTTAAACACTTCTGCACAGACTTTAACAGAACAGCAGAAGACATGGAAGTTGGACAGAACCGAGAATGAGCTTCAAGTACTATACAGGTCCCAGAAAAGTTTTCTTCTTGAAATGTCTGTGTTTCTGCATCATGTTAATTAAAAATCCTCTCTTCTATAGCAAAAAAAAACCCCAAACAAGCAAAAAAGCATAACGTTCATTGTTTATTTACTCATAAGTTTAAAAATATGCTGGCTGTCTTCATACCATGCGAAATTGCCTCTGACATCGGTATGCCCTTTCCTGGTGGCACAGCAAATGTGAGAACCTATCTAAGCAAAACCTCAGAGGTCTATCTATGTATGGACTGTGGAACCAGTACTGCCGGTACTGTCCAAGACCCATGCTTCCTCAGGAGACATGGTACAATTACACTTTTACAATTCAGCCACCCTCACTCAAATGAGCACTACAAACCACTCCTCGCAGTACTCAGCTTATGTGTGACTTCAGAAATATCTTAGATGATTTTAAGTATCTTTATTGGAGCAGAACCTAAAACAGGGACTTTGTTACCCTAGGTGCTACATAAACAGAAGACAAATGGGTAGTCCCTGTTAATTTGCAATCTCAATAACAGCAAGCAGCAGACACAAAAAGAGCTATAGAGAAGCACTAAAAAATGACATGCCATTCTCTGGTCACACAAGAAAAATGGCTGCTGCTGGTTTTTATAGGTAGCTTAACATTAAGGTTTTAACATTATGGTTTTTTCTTGCTTCCTTTCTGCTTGTTTACAGTTTGCTGCACTACTTTGTTTTGCAGTCTGCATAAATGCATCCTCTGGGCAAAAGCATTAGCTAACATTTGTTGACTTTGTGATTCCTAAGGTCAAGGAGTTTGACATTTTTGGTTATAACTTATCAAATATACCAGTTATTACTGGTATAAGGGAGTTTTCATGCACAACTGCTGAACGTCACTGTCATTTTCTCACAGGGGTGGTAGATTTTCTTTGCAACTGAGTCCTCCTGTTGCTCTAGTGAAGTGTAACACAAATCCAAAACAGCCAAAAGTAACTACTGTATAGATTGCCTAAAAGACTGATCTTCTAGCAATAAGACTGAAATAACAGGAACATATCTTTATTTTCCTATTTACCTCAACTGGAAAATAAGTCTGTGGCTATTTATTATTTGCAGTATAAACTCACATATCAAGGAATTAAAAGATGTTAAGGCTGTAAAATGACTCCTAAAGTAGAGAATGTCAGAGCAAATTATTCAATCTCCTGTCATCTATACACTGTATTTGCATCTTTAATTATAAAAGCACTCCAAGGGGATTATAAAACCCTACAATAAAGGCCATGATGACCCTAAACCCTAGAGTGAAAAAAACAGACTTTATGATGCTTTTTTTCCACTACTTACTTTATGATGTATTTTTTCCATGGGAATAGCACTTTGATGAAAGAACTGAATAGTTAGTTATCTAGTATTTCCTTTTATCATTCTTTAAGTGGAGTTCTTCAGGTCTTATTTATTGTAGTACACATCATCTAAAGCTTGCCCTAAACATATACAGACTTACTTGTCTACTAACAATATTCCAACTAATATTCTGACTTATTCCAGCATTTGACTACATTGGAAGTATCACAGAATTTATTCTTCCAGTATTCAGAGGAGTAAAAGTAGTAGTATTCCTCTTTTACCCACAGGAAAGGAAAAATTATGGGGACTTGGCTTGAACCCAAGCTTGAACCCAGAGTGCCCACTAATTTTGTCAACTCAGTCTGAGATACATAGAATATGATTTATTCAGAGTATTTACACGCTGTTTTTAATCATAGAAAATTTATATAAGCTTTTACATATTCAAAGCATAGCTTCTATCAAAGTCAATAGCAACAGAAATTGCTGAGAGCTTTGGCAAATACACTCCCACGACGATGCAGCTGGGTGATCATCAGTGAGATTCTGTTTTTAAATGATTTGTCCTGCATTTATACCAGTGGGAGGAGAGTAACAAATATAAGAGTGGGATCTAGTTCATCAGCTTTGAATTACCACACTCATCCTTTCTCTATCTGCTAACCAACACTTCACTGTTCTTGAAGCCAGCATGTCATTTAACCACTGACTACAGGGGTTCATGCAGTGGTGGAATTAAAATCAGACCTTTGAAAAAAAGTAAGGCCTTAATGCAGAACTCATCAGCTGTGGAAACTTCATGAGCATATACTAGTAAAAGTGCTTTAAAAAATGAATGAACCAATATCTTTTTTTTTTAGTTCTGCCATTTAAAATATATGATTTATTACAACTGAACTAATAAACAGTAAGTAGATAGATACAAATTGGCTTTAGACAAAAAGTAATCATGAGAAGGGCATCTACATCTTTACATCAGCAAAATGGAAAATGATTTTGTAATGGGAGGTTCCAGGGAGCCTGATGTGCTGATAGCTTTTTTTTAATCTTTATTTATAGAAAAGGAACATTTGCTTGAAGAATATAGGAGAAGAATGAGACAATATCCAACATATCAGTGCCAATGAGCAAGTAATGCTTTTGGCAGTGCCAGTTACAGTCCTCCTTCTCCTCAGTGGCCTTGGACCTGCAGTCCCATGGGACCAGCTGGAAAATGACTGGAAAGGGCATGACTCACAGGGCCATTTAGCACTGAATTCTCCACCTCTTACGTCTCTGGCTCCTTCTGCTGAATCCAACAGGAAGGCTGTATTCTATTTGCCCCAGGGAGCCCTGGCAAAAGCTAGCATCTGTTCATAGAATGGTTTGAGTTGGAAGAAATGTTAAAGATCGTCTAGTTCCAAGCGCCCCTGCCATGGGCAGGGGCACCTTCCAGTAGATCAGGTTCCTCAAAGCCTCATCCAACCTGCCCTTGAACATGTTCAGGGATGGAAAATCCACAGCTTCTCTGGGCAACCTGTGCCAGTGCCTCAGCACCCCCACAGGAAAAATATTCTTCCTAATATCTGCCCTCTTTCAGCTTAAAACCATTACCCCTTCTCCTGCCCCTGCATGCCCTGATCAAGAGGCCCTCCCCATTTTTCCTGTAGTCCCATTTCAGTACTGGAAGGTCACTATAAAGTCTCCCTGGAACCTTCCCCTCTCCAAGCTGAGCAATCCCAACACTCTCAGCCTGTCTTCATAGCAGAAGTGCTCCAGCCCTCTGATCATCTCTGTGGTCCTTGTCTGGACACGCTCCAACAGATCCATGTCCTCCCTGTGATGAGGATTCCAGGAATGAATGCAGTTCCTCAGGTGAGGTCTCACGTGAGCAGAGGGGCAGAATCCATTCCCTTGACCCACTGGTCACTTTTCTGATGCAGCCCAGGATACAGCTGGCTTTCTGGGCTCCACACACACGTTGAGCTTCTCATATACCAGCACCCCTGAGTCGTCCTTCTCAGGGCTGCCCTCAATCCATTCTCCACCTGTAACTGTGCTTGGGATTGCCCCGACTGAGACACAGAACCTTGCACTTGGCCTTCTACACAGTGTGGCTCATGGATTTTGGGGCTTGAATACTGTGTTCAGTTTTGGGCCCCTCACCACAAGAAGGATGTTGAGGCTCTGGAGCAAGTCCAGAGAAGAGCAAGAAAGCTGGTGAAGGGGCTGGAATGCCTGAGAGAGCTGGGGTTGTTTAGCCTGGAGAAGGCTGAGGGGAACCTCATTGTTCTCTACACCTACCTGAGGGGAGGCTGCGGAGAGGAGGGAGCTGGCCTCTTCTCCCAAGTGACAGGGGACAAGACAAGAGGGAATGGCCTCAAGCTCCACCAGGGGAGGCTTAGGCTGGACATTAGGAAAAAAACTTTCACAGAAAGGATCATTGGTCACTGGAACAGGCTACCCAGGGAGGTGGTTGATTCACCTTCCTAGAGGTGTTGAAGGCACGGGTGGACGAAGCGCGGAGGGGCATGGTTTAGCGTTTGAAAGGAATGGCTGGACTCGGTGATCCGCTGGGTCTTTTCCAACCTGGTGATTCTATGGTTCTATGACTGTTGCTGCCACCTTGGCACCGCCTGCGAGGCACGGGGAGCTTCCCTGCTTCTGGCATCCTTCATAGCCCGCGGGCCACCTCATTCGTCCTAGCAGCGCTCCTGCCAAGAGGGCTCTCGCAGGAATGCCGGAGGTGGCAGCCACGGGCCTGCACACTGCAACTCACCGAGCCCCGCAGGCAGCGGAACCTGTGGCCAATGGGAGCTCTGAGTGCGCCGCTGTTGCTAGGCTGAACGGCAACATCCGCACACCGTCCCACCCGCGCCACGCTGCGAGCCGCGTAGCCAATGGGAGGGCTTCGAGGCTGGTTGAACGTGCGGGGGGGCGGGCGCTCGGCGGCAGTTGTAGCCAATCAAGAGGAGGAAAGCGCACGGAGCGTACCTGGATTGGCTGCAGCGCCTGACGGACGTGAGCGAGTCCCAATCGACGGCGGGGGAGGTGGAGGAGGGAGGTGGCGCGGTTTGAATCGGAGCGGGGCGGGAAGGAGGCGAGTGTGTGCGGGGATGGCGGGCGCCGTTCCTCCGGGCCTGGACGAGGGGCTGCGGCAGAGCAACGCCCGCTTCATGGCCTCCATCAGCCGCATCGTGGAGCGGGTGAGGGGCGGCGGGCGAGGGAAGGGCTGGCGGCGCCGCCCGGGGCGGGGGGCCTGTCACAGTGAGAGGGACTAAATGCAGACAAGACCCAGTGTTAGGTTGGGGAGCACTGGAAGTTACTCTCTACTTAACTTAATTAGCAGTGGTATCACAAGCTCCTGTGACTTACATGTGTGTGTCTATATACATATCTATCTATCTGTGTGTGCATACTGGCGCTTCTGTATTTATACTGACACATATACACTTTATATATTTATGTATATCATAGAATCACAGAATAAACAGGTTGGAAGAGACCCACCAGATCATCGAGTCCAACCATTCTTATCAAACACTAAACCATGCCCCTTAGTACCTTGTCCACCCATCCCTTAAACACCTCCAGGGAAGGTGAATCAACCACCTCCCTGGGCAGCCTCTGCCAGTG
>WAAB01016477.1:0-89289 GCA_013389865.1 Piaya cayana | reverse complement strand
ACTGGTGAGACCACACCTCAAGTACTGTGTTCAGTTTTGGGCCCCTCACCACAAGAAGGATGTTGAGGCTCTGGAGCGAGTCCAGAGAAGAGTGACAAAGCTGGTGAGGGGGCTGGAGAACAAGCCCTATGAGGAATGGCTGAGAGAGCTGGGGTTGTTTAGCCTGGAGAAGAGGAGGCTGAGGGGAGACCTCATTGCTCTCTACAACTACCTGAAAGGAGGTTGTAGAGAGGAGAGTGCTTGCTGCTTCTCCCAAGTGACAGGGGACAGGACAAGAGGGAATAGCCTCAAGCTCCGCCAGAGGAGGTTCAGGCTCAACGTAAGGAAAAAATTCTTCACTGAAAGGATCACTGGACACTGGCAGAGGCTGCCCAGGGAGGTGATTGAGTCACCTTCCCTGGAGGTGTTTAAGAGACAAGTGTATGAGGTGCTGAGAGGCATGGTTTAGTGATAGGAATGGTTGGATTCAATGATCCAATGGGTCTTTTCCAACCTGATGATTCTGTGAAACTTGTTCTAAAATCGATTGCTCAGGGTTTTAGTGGGATTTGTGACTCTGGTATCATGGTGGCTTTATTGGGAAATTAAATGTCCTGCTAGTTTTTGTCATCGCTGAAGAGGGGATTATGATATCTAAATTGCCATATCAGTTCTTGTAAAGAACTTCGTGGACATACACATGAAGTACTACCACAGTGTCAAGCACAATGTAATCATATACTAGATACGGTTTATTTTTAAAGGCTCTTAAAGACTGGAAAGTTTACATTTTGGATATATATTGTTTATCAAGACGAGAGAGAGGAAACGGCGCTGCAAAACAGTCTTTGATTTGTAAAGGCTTGATTATGCTTTTGGTTTTAGTAACCTGTATTCTATATGGAATGAACATGAATCTCAATCTGTAAAAGCTAAACTATGGCTTTAAGTTACCTCAGATACCATATAGTCTGCATACATTAAATAATACTTAAAACCAAAATAATTAGATTTTTTCACCCTCTTCTGATTGTAGCTCAATGTTGTTAGACTCAGCATGTGGTATAATTTTTTGCCTAATTTCTCAATTAATTTGAAATTGCAATATTCTCTTCGCTTGTTTTCCTATGAATTTTTGTTTTGGCAATTTTATTGGAGGCTGTTCTTTTTTAATATGTTCTTCCTAGATATTTGTTTGCTAGAATGATAATTGGTGTAGGTGATGTTATAAGAAAAGCTATGTTTATACTGATATTTTTTTATTTCTAGGGCCTAAACGATGGGATAATGTGTCAATCAAGATGATTAGAAAATGGAAGAAGGAAGTTCTTGAGGTATGTAATAATATAGTCCTACTACAGTCAAAATGTAACAAAATTTCTTTTTATATATCTAATATAGGAATACATGCTAATCTTGCTGTGGCATGTAATATTTGCAAGAGATATCACTGAAGTCAACATCTGCTTTAAAATAGAGTGTTAGGATAGATTGGTTAAGACCGTCAGATGAGATTGGTAAACAGTCATCTATTTTATCCTGAGCTTAACATTTTAATAGTCATCTATTTTATCAAATAGTCATCTATTTTATCCTGATTCTATCCTGGTTATAAATTATTCTATTTTATCCTGATTTATCCTGACAAATAGTCATCTATTTTATCCTGATTCATCATCTACTAAGCACTGCTGCACAACTTTACTGACTAAATACATTAAGAACTGTAAGAGGAATTCTCTTAGACTTTTATGTGGGCCAGGGTAGCTACAGCATATGTTCTTGGAGTGATTTTAACAACAACAGTATGTCAAGAAGTGAATGATCAGTTAAGTTTTACCATGTATTTGTCACATTTCTGTTCAGGCCAGGGAAAACCTGAAGGAAACTGAATGACTACTTAGGGACTGCCGAGTTGTGAGATATTCCAAGTAAATAAAGGCATCAGTTAAAATACTTTTTCTCTTCTAGAATTCTTCTGACTTTTTTTTTTTTCTCTGATTGCAGTATACTAGAGGAAGTCAAAGCAATGCAGGTAAAGTGTTTGAAAAAATAAGTGCTATAAATTATCTTATCCAAGGAGTGTTGATGTTATAGAACACGTCCTAGTTTTATGCCAAACTCTTTAGGATACTCACTGTTTTTTGTGGGGGAAGTACCCAAAAAATCTTAACAATACTTCTGTTCATAAAGATTATGAAAGATAGTTTACGATGAGTAAGACATTATAATTGATGTTGCTATCATCACAAGTTGATCAAAATAATCTTCCCTTATCAACTAACCAGTAAGCTTTTTGTTGTATTTGTTTGGTTTGTCAAATGTTCACTGAACCTAAAACTTCAAACCCTGACTTATGTAGGTGTAGAAGTGGAGAAATTTGGAAGTTGCTAGCTTTATAAGAATAGCTAGTTAAGTAGGAATATTTAAAAAATGGTTCTTAAAAGAGTCTAGTGAAGTCACACGATGAGCTGACAAAAAATTAGCATAATATTCTTTTATAGTGAATGCAATCAGGCTACCTACAGTAAAAAGTGTATAGTTAGTTCATTAGAGATCAGGTATCACAATGGAAGTCAAACCAAGACCACATATTGAAGTGTAATTCTGATACTACTTCGGGAGATGTATGACATCTGCAGATTTTCTCATTGTTCTGAAAAGGAGCTGTATATTCCAATAAAATACATGTTTTTACTAGGGTAAGTGGGAGGGAGGGGGAAATTATGATGCGTACAGCAAAGGTGTGTTGGGCGTTCTTAAGATTTTGAAGTGATTTTTTTTGGCGTTGTTTATTTTATGACATTCATCAGAGAAAATTTTACGCTGAACTTTGAGGATAAAACACAACCTAGTGTCTCCATCTACAATCTCACCAAAAATTCGTCCATGCAGGATTCAAGTATAGACTTTGAATCAACCTGTGAAATTAAAATGATGAGCTGGGAAATAAGGAGTCTTGATAAAAAAAAGATTCAGATGGTCCAAACCTTTGCCTTTAATTTTTACAAGGTGATATGTTAGATGGGTCTTAATAGCCAAAAAAATGAGTGGCTACAATCTGCAGCAAGCTTCAGAAAGAAACAGCATTTAGCAGCTAGTTTTTTAAATTTTACAGTATTTGAAGTCTTTTAGAGGCAGTTTTTTATTCATCTTTGTATTTTGACCTAAGGTCTGAATGCCTTACAAGTTCTTATTGAAGGAATTTATTTGGAATTTCTTGAATCACAGGATTGTATAGATTGGAAAAGACCTTCAAGATCATCAAGTCCAACCATAAACCTAACACTGCGAAGTCCAGGGCTAAACCATATCCCTAAGACCCACAGCTACACGTCTTCTAAATAATTCCAGGCATGATTCCAGTGCTTCCCTGGGCAGTCTGTTTCAATGCTTGGACAGCCCTTACAATAAAGTAGTATTTCCTGATACCCAGTTAAACCTCCCTTGGTGCAACTTGAGGCCATTTCCTCTCATCCTAGTACTTATTACTTGGGAGAAGAGACTAACACCCACCTTGATACAACCTCCTTTCATGTAGTTGTAGAGAGTAATAAAGCCTCCCTTCTCCAGGCTGCACAGCCCCAGGTCCCTCAGCCACTTTTCATAAGACTTCAGCTCCAAATCCTTCACCAGCTTTGTTGCCCCTATCTGGACACACTCTAGTGCCTCACTTTGCTTCTTCTTGTGAGGGGCCCAAAACTGAACACAGTGTTCAAAGTGTGGCCTCACCTGTGCCAGTACAGGGGCACAAACATTTCCCTAGTCCTTCTGGCCATACAATCTCTGATACAAGCCAAGACGCTGCTGGTCTTCTTGGCCACCTTGGCACACTGCTGGCTCATATTCAGCCAGATGTCAGCCTACACTCCCCAGTCTTTTTCTGCTGGGCACTTTCCAGCCACTCTTCCACAAACCTATAAAGCTGCATGGGGTTGTTGTGGCCCAAGTGCAGGACCTGTCATTTGGCTTTATGGAACCTCATACAATTAGACTTGATCCAGCCTCTATAGAGCCTTCAAATGTCATGTTCTTCACTTTACTGCTATTACTGTAATGTTCATGAAAACAGATAAGGCATTTGTCCTCATTGAAACCCAGCACTAGCCTTAACAGCTCTTGTTATAAGGAAAAACCCTCTTTTACAGATTTGGTTTTATATGTGTAAGTTTATATTTGCTATAAAATAGAATTTTGTAGACTTATTGCAAGATATGATTTACTTAAAATGAACAGACATTTCTATTTGAAATGCATAAACCCATGGAGTAAGGATTTGAAGTGGCTGATTGTGATTGGTGTTGACCTTAAAAAACCAACCCACAACACCCTCAAAAACCCCAACTCAACAGCAGTAAAAAAACCACCTTCTGGTTATAGATCATTAAAGCTAATGTGCAAATTTTACCTATTCTTCTTCTGTACTCTTAGGTGGGCCTGATATGTGTTTCAATTAGGATATGTAAAGTTCTCTGCTATTATGTGTAAACACTTAAAATACCTTTATTAGACCTAAATAATTGCTAATGAACCATGGGTTTTGCTAGAATTTTACTCTTTGGATAGAATGGTCAACAGCCCTATGAAGTTTTACTAGGTAAAATTAAAATCCTTTGAGTGTTTGTTTGGGGTTTTTTTATATATATATGTGGGAATTCTGAGTATGGGAGAACCAAGCATGTTAAATTTCAGTCTTCAAGAGGAGTAATATTTCTGTCATATATTTGCCACTTATTTTTTTTTTCCTTGAGATTTTTTTTCAAATAAAATACCCTCTGTAGTGTTTCTTATTTCTTGCTAAGGAAGATATTTTAATGGGGCATTGCCATGTTACTTTGATTTCTTATGTTCCCAATCCAGAAAAGTTGGGAAAATGCTTTTATTTAGCATCTTAAAAAAAGAACACATTATGAATATATTCTAAAGGAAGCATTACTGTAGTTTTTTGCAAAGTAGTGAATATAAATTTCCTAAAAAGGTAACAAGCTGAAGTCAGAACCTTCTTGTTATATAACATGCTTCATTCATTTTATATGAGAGAGTGGTTTCGTAGCCTGGTTTCCTACTGGCTGGAAAACTTCTTTGAATGGTTATCAATGGCCTGTGCCCGAGCAGAAAGGAAACATGAGGGATTTCTTTTCTAGGACTGTCCTGATTGAAGTACTAGTTTACAATTTTAATTAAGTAAATAGTAAAACAATGGATATCAGTAATCAGCTTGCAGATGATGTGGGGATGACCACTGTGAAAGGTGGCCTGACAAATTGGGCTAAACCTTAAAGTAAACCTGGTGTAATTTCACACAGAGACGTTTGAAATAGTAGACATACATAGGAATAATCAATTGCAGCATAAGGCAATTTTGAATGCTGGTTGAGCCAGTCAAGAATATCACTCTGTTGTGAAAATAGTACACACTGTGCTGGAAGACATGCATAGGTGCCTAGTACATAAAGCACACAAACCAGATTTTCCACACTGTTAAACAGTGAAAAAACTAGAACCACTGGTGATAGGCTTAACTGGAGGGAGGGAGAACAAAAGAGGGCCTCTAGGTTAAAAATTAGAAAACCTTTCCAAATGTAAATGTAAGGAAGTCCTGAAATGTGTTTCTAAGAGATTATGAAGTTGCTCTTAAGAATGGGTTAGATTACTAGGGCTAAGTTAAATATAGCTGTTTCTGCTTTAAAATGGAAGAAGGAATAGATAGTGTCTGAGTTCCTTTCCATGTGCTTTAAGCTTGTAGAAAACTGGGGATCTTTAGATATATGCTTGGCACCATTAAATAGTATGAAGTGCGAACGACAAAGATTGTGGGTGGGTCTGCCTGTGCAGAAAGACAGGCATAACAATTTTGGAAGCCCCCCTTGTCAAAAATAATACCTGTATGCATGAGTTAGGTATGAAATAAGTCTTCATACCATTTAACCAAATAAGTAAGTCACTTGTGATATTTGACGCCAATGTACTTGGAAATGGAAATGCAGAAAAAAGCAAGCACAAAAAATTCTACACTAAACAGAAACTTGTTTAATGACAGTCTTGAGTAAGCTAAGCATCTACTAAAGCACATGTGTTATTTTTATTATAAGTCTCAGTCTATCACCTGCATCCAACCATGAGAAGTCCCACTGCAGCTTTAGTACAAGTGGAGTTTTGTATTTAGAGATTCAGGTCTTCCCTTCTGGGAAAGATTACATTTCTATAATTTATGCAGTATTAACAGCCAGTTTATACAGTTTTTATATGTACATCATAATCATATGCACTGCAATACACATGAGAGGTAGTAACATTATAGATGCCTTTTTTAAATCTAACAAGGCAGTGGTTGGAAATGTTTTTTTCAGCAATATCAAAATTTTTCAGTCTTGGTAATTTTAATAGCATTATTATCTGCCTTGGAGGCTAATTATGAAATAAGCTTATGTGGAAGTCATTTATTTGAAGATAGTTGCTTCTCTATGAGTCTAATATGTTTGGAGTTTTATTTAAATCTAAGTTGCAATAGTTAATGAAGAATGAAGTGTGACTTGAAATGTAAAAAGGGGATATCTCTGCTAAGTTAGACAGCTCTTACACTCTGTATTTCTTCTGCTTCTTATTAAATAGATGAAGGGTGAGAACCACAAAGATTGTGGATGAGTTTGTCTGTGCAAGAAGACAGGATTAGCAGCTTTAGAAAGCCTCCTTGCCTAAAAGTCATTAAACGTGCAGTAGAGGTTTGGGGCTGTACCTTCAGGCTTCAGGAGTAGTCAGTCTTTCTTATCCTTTTCAACGTATGCAAAGAAGAATGCACAAAAACCTTGCAGTTGTCTTCCTTTTCTACAAGTGATACCAAATTTTATTTTCTGTGGTGTTTCATGGGTTAAGAAGAAAATGTGATATGGTGGTTGTACATCTCTGATCAGAACTAGTCTGCTGTATCTGAAAAGAATGTTGTTCTGTCACTTGTCTACTCTTTGTTTCAGTCCTGTGTATGTTCTCCGTTTGTTAAATGTTTGTGTTAAATATCTTTAAAAATAAATAAGAGTATATACTAATGAAAAAATAATTAATTCAATTACAACATTGGTCTATGGCCTATCAAAATGATTTTTTTTCCCTCCTATGTGTGCTAAGATCTGTCAAAGCAACAGACCAGTGATTTTGAAGATGGACATTCAACGATAAATCAGGTATTGCATCTATTTTTGTAAAGCATCTTTTCAAAAATGTATTTATGCAGTGAAAAGCTAAGATATTAATCATGAGCAGGTAGTCCTGTACCATAGCTATAATGTTAGATTTTAAAGACTTACTCATTGCTGAATTGAACCTCTTGATTCTCCTTAAATAAGTACGTCTGAAAAAATGTAGGGGTTATGGTATTTTGCTGCAGTTCTTTCACTGTTCTTCAAATTTAGGTATCTAATTAAATGATTGCTTTATATTTTAATTCTCTCATGTAGTTCCCCCCCAGGTAGTTGCATTATTTTAGGAAAGACGAGTCTTTACTTACCAGATACATGTTTGTGTAAAATTAAAATCTTTGTGTTCTGGTTAATGTCAGTCATCTAATATACTTCCCCAGATTGTTTGCCCCCCGATAGGTTTTGTAACGTGAGATGATGAATTTGGTTTCTAGAATTCTGTACGTGGTGCTCTAATACTTTTTGTGATGGAGGATTCATGCAATTTTAAAAAAAAAATATTTACTGTGTTCCTATTAATATTTTTCTCTGTGGTATGCTTTATATTTCATATAATTACATATCCTCCCTCTTATTTTGATATTTGGGGTTTCAAATAATAGCCATGATATCAACCATGGATTTCAGCTGAATTCTACCATCCTTTTAAGTTTATTTCAAGAGAGAGAAAGCAGTTTAAACCGTTGAGTGTCTTTTTAGTTAGGCAACATGTGTCTAACTTTTAAAATTATTTGTAAAAGCTGTGGTTGTCTAGAATAACTTCTTTTGATTTTTATCTTTTTAAGGAGAAAATATTCAGCATTTTGACAGTGATACAGTCCATCTCACTGGTCACTCCTGTTTGTTCTACATAGATGGTAGATAGGATTGTCTCATTTTATTGATGTCGTTTTAGTCCACAATACGCTAATTTTCTGACTGAACTGGACAGAATAGATGTAGACTTTAAAAAAGAAATTCTGAAGAACATGTTGTCAGATGTAGATTGTAAACTTGTAGAAAATGCACCTGATCCATATAAATGAGCTTTTTATGCATCTATTGAGACTTCTACAAAATAGAGCAAAGAGCTACTTGAAATACTATATGCAGTTTGTTTGAATTAGGCAATTAAGAATTGTTTTAAGTGGGCAGTTAAGAAACTTTCATTATACATTGGAACACAGAGAAAATCTCCAGTACATACTGATAAAGACTAGTAATTAGAATTCATCTGTCAACTGCTTTTTGGCCTGTTTTATAGTTTCTCTTTGCATTATGTGTCTGAAGGTAGAAGGTCTGGGAAGAAAATAGTTTTTCCCATTGAGTAATCAGATTTGAGTATCGGCAAATTTGTGTACACATTTGTTAATAACAATGGTTCTGTTTGGACATAGTTTGTGGAATACAACTGGGTTTGATTCAGCACCACCACAGCCCTGGGAAGAAATGAGCAAATGGTGACAACCAAAAAATCTGCAGATGAGTTAATATAGCTTATGCTACCAGGTCTTAAAATTCCTTTCTTGTGCTTTTAAGGAGTCTTCTGAGAATTCTTGTCTGGATGCATCTGACATAGGTAAGTTTTTAAATTTCCTTCTTAGCTACCTTTTTTTAACTTCTTGGAAGAGATTGCAAATAACTTTTTCAGAATTTTCTGTTACAGTAAAAAATAACTTTGTGTTCCGTACCCTTTCAGAAAGTAGAGAATTTGAATAGTGAAACTGAGTTACTGGTAGTACTATGAAATTCGTATTCATGTACCTCTTTAAAAAATCTTAGGCCCCAAGGTTGACAGTAAAACTGTCTGCAAAGTTTTGGGTGGATTTGACCTTATTTTCACCAATAATTATTTTATTGTATTAATTAGTGGTAACTATCTTTGTTTTTAAAATATTCAAAACTTGCAGTACTCAAGATCATCTGATTCTTGTGCATATAAATACTTACTATTTTTCATAAATTAAACTGACTAGATGGTGACCAAGATTTAATGACTGAAAGAGCAATTTCAGCAAAATATGGTTAGCTGGTATTGGTATGAGTAGGTGCTTCATACATATAGCAGTCAGCAAGGCAGATAATTACTTCTCTGTTGTGGGAAAATATAAAATTGGAAGCTGAAATTTGTCCCTGTCTTTTGAGAGGATGATTTCAAGTATTTATTTGAATGATAAAATAATTTCTGCAAATTTAGAAAATGTGACTTCATTTTTTCTAAGCTTGCACAATGAAAGGTAGCAAATTTCAGAAGCATCTGTAGCTTAGCTGCTGTGAGTGTCCTTTGAGTCTTTTGTACACATGGAATAATTAAGTCATACAGTTCAGACACTGATATCTTCATAGCAGTGTACAATAATGTGATTATCCACGCCTCCTTTTGCTAGGAAGAGACTGGAGAGCATTTATGGCAGCCTCAGTGAGTTCTAGCTATCTCCAGATATAGTAAGACCTAGAAATTAGCTTCTTAAAGTTGTGGGATTGGATTCTTCATTTAGAAATGGAATTCATCTACATGTTTAGAGGGGGTTTTTTTAATTTGGTTCTTGGGTTCTTTTTTAATATATAAAAGGTTAGCAGTATGGCTTGCTAACTGTTAGGGAAAGAAAGGGTATCTTTAGCTGCTTTAGCTAAAACTTTAGCTTTGGTAGGTTTTTCTGTCTCTTAGTATTCATACAGAATGCTTCACATTTCTCAGTGAAGGCTGTGTTTCTTACAGGTATTATACAGTATTTTTGTTCTAAAGTATGTAAAACCTATCAACAGCAGGCACAAATAAAGTGAAACAGCTCCCACTTGTACCTGCAAGTACCGGTTTACCCTTAATAGGGGAAATTATTAGGTCTGCCTTCTTTGGTTTCACAGGAAGAAGCATGGCAAAGTTCTAGTGATATCTGAAGTTTCTTCTTACTATTAGGATAATATCACAAAACTGTGAAATCAATTCTGAATTATATATATTTATCTAAGTATATTTATGTTTAGAAGATCACATCACAGTCAAAATTTACAGTAGCCTGCTTCCTAACAAACCCCAGTTTTGTTGGGTTTCATTCCCAAAAATACCTACAGAATACCAAAAACTGAATTGGAATATTTGAACTTGCTTTCTCACCTCTCTTATTTCTCACCTTGTCAGTTCTGAGGCAGTCTTGACAATAAGAAACTAATAAAAGGAAGTATAGTAGAAAGTCCTTACTGTCTTTGTTGGGATATTTAGGAATGTAATAGGAAATAAATGGGCATGAATAATGAGTCTTGCACAGCAGTGCTTTGAAAATATCCTAGTCTCTGGAATGGTTAGCATAAAACTGCTTGAAAAACTGGTTACAAACAAGTTATTATCACTCTTCATTGTTCCACTCAAGTCACTTATACTGCAAACAATGCTTTTCAATTGGACTTGAAATGAAAGCATAATACTGAGAAAAAATTTTAGTCTAGGAAACAGTTTTCTAAAATGCAACCAGTTTAGTCAATAAGTTATACAGTGTGTGTTTAAAAACATTTCTATTTTGGTTCTGACTTCAACTGGGTTTTATATAGTATTTATCTTCAAGTTGTAGGTGAAGGAAGCAATGCTGATATAGTTTCAGTAAGAAGAAAATTTGAAGACCTTCACTTGCAGGTAAAAAAAAAAATCTAGTGTCTAATGTAATGGAATAGTTTTTGTGCTCAATAGAAATGATTGAACTATTTCAAGAGCTTGCACATGCCTCATGAGTTGACACAGAAGACTATGTAGTCTGCATCTTAATGCACATTTTCAGCAAGCAGAGCAAATGAGAAGTTCAATGATGTCATGAAAACCAGGATGAAGTAATATTAGCTCTTGGTGTTATTAATATACCAGAGAAGGCCATAAAATCTAACCAAATAGAACAGCCAACTCTGAGAATATCTATTATAAGTATGACAAAAGAATAACCAGAGGAATTACAAGGTGAAAGCACTTATAAAAATATGATTGTTCACCTGTGTCCAGTATAAATAGGTTACAGGAATTTTAAAAAAATAAATAAATCTGAAATAACAGCTGCCGTAAGAAAAGCAGAATGGATTCTTCTGCTGTTGTTTCTCAGACTAGACTGTGGGTATCAGGACTCCCCAAAGTAGTTATATTGATTAAAAAAACAATACTTTGTGTGTGCAGCCATTCTAATCCTGTGGCCTACTTGCTTAAAAACAACTACCAAAAATTTAGTTTACTTTCCTTACTCAGCAGGCATTGTTGTGTTTCTGACAACAGCCAATACAAACTGGTTCAGAAGACTAGAATTTCACTATTGAAAAAGTTACCATTTATCACCAGATTTTCACACAGAGGTGTATTACAGAGTAGATCTTAACTTACATTTGAATTCCTAGGATATTTATAATACTTGTAAAGATTTACAGCAGTAGCTGTGATTTCCAATGCTTTGTAACCTAACATGAAGACTTGTTTCTTTTGGTCTGTTTTTTTTTGTTTGCATTTCTTAGTGGATCTTCTGAGGCAGTGCATGCTTTTCCCTGCATCAGTAAACTAGTTAGTTATCTCTGATTATGTGTCTTCACATACAGTTCATTCTCTGGAGATTTTTTTTAATATTAAATTTATACATTAAAAATAAGTTTATATAGGTTATGAGGGTTGGATACCATCATCTGAATAATACTAGTTTGAAATAATTCTGAATATGTTTGAATTTGTCAGCATCGGTAACTTCTATGTGTTCTAATTAATTCTTTGGATTTTTTCCCCCTCTAAGAATCACCACAAAAATGATGAGAACATTCAAGAGAAAGTAAAAGTTCGAGTGGATGCAATAATACAAGATTCTGCTAGAAAAATTCCCGAGTGGATTATGGTGACCTATTTTGTTATAGATTATTAGCTAATTAGAATAAAATAAGAATTCTCTAACTGTACAGAACAGTGAATTCTAATACAACTTCTCTGTTGTCCCATCATTATACCTCTTCTTGCTGTCTGCCTAAATATCACAGTTTCTCAGGTCTGTGATAGCTATGATTTGTAAGAAACAGAACAGACCATACCCAGTTTTTCTATCACTTTTTTACTTTGTTTTTTGAACCCTGAGTTGTGAATAGATCATCAGTAAGTTTTCTGAAAAGCCTAAACTTAAGGGTTTTAGAGGGAAAAAAAAGGATTTCTTTTTGTTTTGGGAATTGGAGGGGATTGAGGATGGAGAATTATGGTAGGTGCTACAGCTTCTGTTTCCTAACGGACTTGCCAGGGATGTATTGCATTATCAGGATATATGTATCTATGTATAAATTCACATATTTGTGGAAGGGATTAAAATATGATACTTAACACAGAAATTGCAAACATGATAAATAGCTTTCTTTGATAAAACTGGTAACTCTTGAAAATTCTTACTTTTTTCTCCTTGTCTGAAATCTACTAAGCCCCTGAGGACCATAACTCTCTACAGGACCTCTTATAGTAAAGACAGCAGAGGAGGAATCACAAATAAGGGTTCGATACTAACTTTAATGTACAGAAAGTTCAAGGTATTAGATTGTGTCTTTTTTGTTTGCTTTTCAGATAGCACCTCAAGATTCCCTGGAAGGTCTTCATTTAGCTTCACCAGTGCAAGAACTGACTGGTACAACTAAATCTTTTGGGTGTTGGTAAATTATGTTACAGAATGGGGTTCTTTTAATAGAATTTATTAGAAGTATTTAATTTATTGAAAACACATAGGCACTATTTATCTATCAGAAAAGTTTAACAGGTTGTATTCTTGAGGAGAAGTTAGACTTGATTTTGCCTATGGCAAAATGTAATTGAAAAATAGAAAATAACTAACTTGTATACCTAAAACTAGATTTTCTTAAATAGCCCCATGAAAAAAAAAATCATAGTTACAGATTTCAGCTGTATTAAGCTCAATTAAATGAAAGCATAATTTTTTTGGTTCTCTTTATTTTGATATCAAGGAATGTAATTAATGGCTTTGGGGCTGCTACCAACTGGTACTCAAAGTAGTACTTCAGTAGTAAACTTTCTTCAGAAGCCCTACAGGCTGGATACCAGCCTAAGATAGAGTTTTGGTGTAAATATTTCAAGCCAAACAACTACAAAAAGCATTATCTTCATGCGTACATGAGGCAAAGCTGCACTGATAAGATAGATAAGTAAAAAGCTTTCAAGTAACATGGAAATAGAGTAACAAAACCTGTAAGACAAGGCTGTTCCTCCTAGTCAGAGAGCAAACCAGTTTGCCTCCACATTAAAAATATTTTATATCAGTATGTTAAGCTACTATTTTAAAATAGCTTTTTTTCCCCCAATGCATTTGATTTGTCTTCATTTGTCTGTTAATTCAGTATGGTTAGGAAAATCCTTTTAATTATTTCCTAATGGTTTGTATGTTAATCATCCATTTAGCCTAGTAGAATTGCTTACGGCAATATGCTATTGCAGTAACACTATCTGTACTGTGTACAATTGTTTTTAAGTCTTGTAATACAGTACCTAGTGCCCTAATAAGTTTTTAATTTTTTGTCTTCTTCTGGTTTGTTTTGTGATTCATTTGTATTTTTGAATAGGCAACCAAGCTGCTGTTTGCATAAAGAAAGCAGAGTTGTCAAACGAATGTTCTTCATTGAGACCTCTGCAGTTAAAATTTTGTGGTGTTCCCATTTCACCAAAGAGAATAACTGTACCCAGGCATCAGTGTTCTCCAGAACTGGATAAAACATGCTGTATCTTGGAAGAATACCAGTCTGCAGATGAGGAGTGCTCCTGGGGTGATGTAACTCTTGCAGACTTGTATCCATCGATGGTAGAGACACTTACAAGGCTCATGACAAAGCAGTCTCAAAGGAAAGCGTTGAAATACATGTTTGGACATTATAGGCACAAAAGATGGCGTCCTGGAAGGCTGAAGCTCAACGTCACTGTAGACAAAATAAGAGGGTTCAGACCTCTTAAACTGAAGAAAGCGTTACCCAGCATACGCAGCGGTAGAAGTGAAGACATCTGGAATCAAACCTTTAGAAAGGAGAGTGGAGAACTTTGTAATGGCAATTCTGCCATTAACAATTTATCCGGTCAGGTACCTTATTCTTACATTGATACAAATGAAGTCAAAATGAACTACTCTGACTCAACTTTAGAAAATCATTTGATATCTGGAAGAGGCCAAAACGTCTCCAAACAGTCTGTTTTGCCTAATGTTATGGCTACAACAGGAGAGACATTTCTAGTTGAAGATGAGTTACAGCCTGCTGTCTCACTGAAGAATTCAGAATGCAAACAAGGGGGAAAATTGGCTTACAAATGTTCCTCAGAGTACTGTTTTAGAACATCTACTGCCAGTTCAGGGTCAGCAGTGCCTCATCTGGTAAAAGACAGTAAAACTCAAAAAACTGCCTTTCCTTGTGGTGATACCTCAGAGCTGTGTTCATCTGCTTGCAGTTCGTATGGCAATAGTAACACACTTACACCTGTCAGAAACTGTTCTCCTCTGAGACCATCGAACACATTGCTCCTAACTCCTGAAAAAATAATTTCTGAAAGACGAATTTCTTTTCAGCGCACTCGCTTATTTGCCTCATTGTCTACAAAGCAGAGTCCTTCAAAGATGCCCCAAAAATACGAAGATGCATTTGAAAAACTCTACTACAAACTGTGTTCGAAAGAAATCCAAATGCCTTTGACAAGACCTCTTTCAAATTCACAGAACCTTGAAGAGAAAGGGAAATTAGTGAAGATGGATTTAAGTGATTCCACGATGTTCAGTACACATTATGATAAAAAATTCAACAAGATCTATAAGCAATTGATTAGTGAGGCTGTTCCAAAACTTCCTGGGATTCAGAGAGCTTCACATTTGAGGAAATATGAACGAGTACAGATGTCTGAAACTGTAAATGCTCTCGTTAACTCTCCTGTTCGAACATTATCTGCAATTCCCAGAGTTAAAAGAGTAGGAAATTTTCAAAATGATCTTCTTTGTTCGCCAGTCAAGCGACTGAAAAATATACCAGAACATTACTTTACATCACCAAAATGTCAACAGATTCCTCACAGAAAAAATGTTAATCTTCAGACAGTTGGCATGGATTTTTTGAGCACACACAATGGCAGTCACAACTGTCAGACTCAGGTACATAAGGACCTTGTAAAAAAAATTAAATTATTGTGCACTCTTTGGTGATATTTGGAGAAGGGCTTAAAAACTGATTAGAGCTGGAAGCTGTTTAAACTAGTGACAGCACACTTCTGATGCTCTTTGGTCAGTAGGGTTGTTTTACAGGTTTAAAGTTTGGGGGATATTTATTTGCTAAAATGTAAGTTGTATCTAGTCTCCTGAATCATATGAGGAAGATCCCTTTACTTAATAACCATGAAAATGCTTATAAAACGCTCAAGAAAAGACTTTGTCACATTTTAATAGACCATGTCACTCGTTAAAATAATCTTAAATGGTGTCCCTGTTAATTAATTTATTGTCTTTCTGAATTGTTGATGTTTAATACATTTTATGGGTGGACATGGTGAGGTAAATGAATTAAGCCTTACTGAGTTCCATTCAAATCATCAAGTATTCAATCAGACTCTTGAATTCCTGGTTCCCAGTTATTTCTTCTGAGGGAAGCTATGAAAGAATACATGAGCTTTTTCATCAATGTAATCTGTTGATGCTTTATTTTCAGGACTCTGGATTTCATGCTTCTTCAGATAAAACTTTTGATATTCCTAGTACTTCCCTGCAAGGTTAGTTTCAGAAACTTTATTAATTACTACTTTAGCAGTCACAAGCACTTCTTCAAAGGGTAAATCTGCAGATCTCAATAGCCCACTGTCTAGGTGACAGCTCTTCTTCCTCAGTAGTAATTTGGTACATTTAAATGTTCCATTAAGTAAATAATCTGTATAGGAAAGGGTTTCCAGATTCACATTTACAGCTATTTAAGAAGTTTTTATTTAGGTTAACTGGGACTTTTTCTACTGTCCTGGTAATCGTCTGGTTTTCTCTCCTCCTTTTATTATTTCAGTTTGCCTGTTGCTTTTACTTTCTGTATCTAAATGTTCAGCAGCAAAGGCATAGTTTGCTAATGCTACATCTGAATAACCAAATACTTTTGTTGGATTCTTCAGCTTTACAAAAATTTTCAGTTGAGTTGTTGCATGGTTACTGTCACTTGCTTAGGTAAATTAGATTATTAATCTGGACAAAAAGACTTGCTAATTCAGGACATTATGATTTTCATATTAAAAAAAAACCCTCACCTACATTTGTTTAAGATTTTCAATGCTGATCTTTCAATTTCCATTTTAAAACCTGATTTTGGTTAAGCATGTTTATAATATAACCTGACTTTTTCCTGCTAGGTAAAATGATCAATGTTTGTTTTCCAAGTTTTATTTTTACAATCCTTGTCATCAAGATAATGACTAACTCACATTGAAATGAAAACACTAAAGATGACTTGAAATATTGTCAGCTGGTACACAAGTAGAAAATGGCAGAAGAAATGCACTCATTTGCATGGTTCTTACTTTGTTGCATTGTCATTACTGATTAATTTTAAAGAATTAGATTATTCGAGGTGGACTTATCCCATGTCTTATTTTGCCTCCCTGAAATTTTAGCTCATACTTTATGTATTATGTTTTTTCTAGTATCAACAGTTTCTTCTACTTTTAATGGTAATAAATAATTTCTTCTATTTGCTAATGGTAATAAACTATAAGTATTTGAAAGAAACCCAGCTTATACTCAAATACATTTAATGTATAAAATGTATTTGAAATTAAGTTTTGCTGGAACCTTTTGTATTAGAATATTTTTCTAAAGAAATTACCCATTGATGCATGCCAATGAATTATCACCAGTGTCTTAATACAGTAATATTTTAACAATCTACTGTGGTGTCCATGCATCTTAGTGTTGTTTTTGCCTTTTCATAATGTTTCTCATCACCAGAATCTGGGATTGCATATGCCTACTCTGGTAGGCCTAAGGCAGTGAAGAATCACAACCATCCCAACAATGCACAGAAGTGTAACATAAGGTAAGTGCCTTTAAAGAGAAGAAATTTCAAAAGAAATTCTATATTAACATCTACTTTAAAGGTATGGAGGTTGTACTTGCATGTGTACTTCTAGAATGAAAATTGGCACAGACGCTTATGAAAGCCCAAGCTAATCAAACCTGCAGACTTGAATACTGGGATGCAAGTATCTGTGGACAAAACCAGCCATGCTTCAGCATGGATAATCTGTGAATACAAGTTAGTAAGATGACCTAACTGAATAGCTACCTCGGTCCCTATTTTGTGTTCATTATAAAGGGATTCATTGTTTTAGATGTAATTATAGAATTGGTTCAGGCTGTAGGCTGTGGAGGCTGCCATTTAAAAGGACTTTCAAAAGTTAGTTTCGGTACATTTGAACATAGTTACCTGCATTTTGGCTCTGTGTAAACAAGCAGTGGCTCTGTTTGGAAGATAAGTGAGATCCTCTCCTCCTGCTGTTACCACTCTTGGCAGTATATTTAGATCTCTGAAAGGAGCACACTACTTCCTGTGCCCTCAATACTGACCTACTACATCTGCTTCTCTTAGAAAATGTGACTTTTGTAGGATTATCAAGTTTTGGATCTCTTGGACTTCTAATTCCAAACTAATTTAATATGCAACAAGATTAAAAAGCACTAAAAGTTCTCTGAGCAGCTTCTCATTTTATTTTCCAAAACATTTTTGGCATGGTTTTTTTTGCCAAAAAAGTCTAATTTGGCACCACAAGATTTGCTGCCTTCAAGAAATATTTTCACTATCTTGAGATGGTTTTACAACTGATATCAAAATTTTCTCAAACTGTTCAAATTAAAACTTCATAGGAAGCCTGAAAGTATTTTTAAACTACTTGTATGGAGAACTTAACTGGAAAAGAGGCTGTATGATTTAAAGAAAAAAGTTTAAGTTTAAGCAAAGATGGAATTAAAACATATATTGGTAAAGATTGCAATTAGTTTATTTTTGATATAATGGAAGAATGGAGGCAAGATGATGAGTGTACACAGATGTTTCTGCAATGTTGAGTATGCCCGCTTAAAAGAGTAAATTTCTCTGTAGTTCTTAGATTCCCTCTTTTTTCCCTCAATTCTTTTTCCTGACTCCACAGAAAATAGTCCTCCCTGTGAGATTAGTAATTGTTCTAAGAGAAAAGATTTTCCTTTCCTTAATGCATGTAAGCAGAGAATTTTGAGAAAGAGTAGGAAATCTGGATTTCACAGGGTTCCTCCTTGCCAAGCCATCTGGAATCAAATCTGTATCTTTGTTCCTTAATTTCATAAATGCATGTTTACTGATTTGTGGCCAAAATGGACCGTCAGCTGGCAAGCTTTCTTAGTGATGTGATATACTTAGCCTTCTATGGTTCCCATGAGTAAAGCTCTTCTGGTTTCAGAGCCCTCAGAAGCTTTACGCCTAAACCATGTGGCAAAATCCTGTATGTTATAACGAGTGCTTGTGGAAAAACGAATGTTCTGTCTGGCACTTGATTGCCTTTATCTAGAAGATGATTGTGAAAAAGATATTTGAGAGAAGGAAATGCTTGTAACTAAAATTTTCCTCTGCTCTCTGTGTGAATGCGGCCTATACAACTATGCTCATTTGTCAGATGGTTTAAATGGTTTAAAATAGGTGTTAAAAATTATGCCATTTCTTAATTAATATGCAAGAAATAATTATTCTCACTTGTATCATTCATATTTAGTAATTTGTGAATACATTAAAAGATTACATCTCAAAGTTTAATAGCTATTTATATAATTTACATTAATGTAGTAACATTACCGAGACATTAAAATGACATAGGATGAAGTTTCCTCTCCAGCTGAAAACTCATAGGAATGCAGACAAATAGTCCTGCTGTTGCTCACAGTCAAGATATTCAGATACCTCGCCTCGGTGATTTTTTCAGTTTCTTTCTGTTCATTGGAGCTTCAGCAAGCATAGTATTTTTATGTAATTCACTTACCCTCTAAAAAATTCTTTTCTGTAGGATATCCAGAAAACTAAGCTACACTGATGGAAAAGACTAAAATCCTAGCAATCCCTTGGATGACTTCCTGGTCGAAACTTACAATGGAACATTCACAGACTGCTACAATAAAAACGTTGTTTTATAAAGATTGTGTTTGGTTTGGCTTTCTTATAAATATGTAATATATTAGTAGTCCTGATTTATACTTCCCTGTAATATAAATCTTCAGGAACCGGTTCATCCCTTCTGACGGGGCACTGCTTAATCTTTTAGCTTCATCAAGTATTGCAGGATTTCTTTCTGTGGCTAAGTTTAGATTTTGTATTTGCTAATGTTTTTAACAACAATGTGGTCTACATTATTGTTTTATCCTAATAACCTTTGATTCTTAACATAATAATAAGGTAAGAAACAAGGTCTTTCTGATGAATTCTGGCCTATTCATACTTTCTAGATATGTCAGCACTAAATGAGCGAAGATAATCTGAACTGGGCTGCATGGTCCAGCTGCATTATTATACACTATGACTTGTAATATGCTTGTTATATAATTTTAATGTTAAATTTTTGTAGCATCTTAACAAAATTGATTGTTCAATAAAATTTTATCACTTTTAATGGATATGATAGTTATATTTTATGTTCAGACAAAGTTCTACCTGGCACAATATGTTTTATGTTCTAAATAAAAGTCTGTTCCAAACTTGCTTTCAACATTTTATTTCAGATATGCGAGTTGTCAGGAGGAATTTGAATACCTACAGTAAATGCACAAGAATAATGTGGCAGGGTCCCACAGGTTTGCTTTGCCTTTTTCTTTCTTGGAAAAGACATTGTTTTAGTGATGTTCAGGTCAAGTACACTCTTTTATCAGCATTGTCAGTTTTCTGAGCTCCTTTGGCTTTACTTCATTTCTGAGCATTCAGGATTTTTTTTTTTATGTTATTTTAGCTCTTAAAGCTCTGTGGTGATACTCAATCTGTCTTCTGCTTCGATCTCTGTTCTCCTTCCCTTACCATTTTTCTTCTTCCACCATATTTCCTCATTTGCTCATTCTTCACTGTTCCATTGAACCAATGCTTGAATGGTAACCTTACAGTTAATAAAAACAGCTTCACACTGCTTTCTGCTGCTTCCAAATTTTTGTAAAGAATGCTGGAGAAACAGGCTACGTTAATGAAACAGTATAACCTAAACCTAGCATCTTTTCTTAGTTTGTTGCAATTAGTTGGAACTTTCTTTATACATAAAGATTTTAACAAATATATGATAATTTATGTAGGTCTTTTTCTAATGGTTTTTAGATGGATCAAAATTGAACATCATTTGTCATGTAAGAATTTGGTAGTCATTTGAAAACTATACCAAGAAATCATTAAAAAAAAATAATTCTGTTCTTATGCAGACAGAGGGTAAAGAGCTGAAGGAATAATGCTAAGTCTGGATTGTGGCAGCATGAGCTGTGCCTTGGAAACAGTTGATAGGCCATTAAAAATGATCCTGAATTGGAGTCTGCGAGAGTAGCAGTGAATAATTTAATGGAAGCAGAGATTAAATGTGGAAAGGAACTTTATTTTGAAGGAGAATACCTACAAAAACATCCTGCTTTTTTAGAAAGCTGTGTTGCAAGGGAAAGCAACTGCTGCAAATTGGCATAAATATAATAAATAGATGGACTAAACAATGAAGAGCAAGAACACAGAGGAGACTAGAGGTACCTAAATCTTATGAAGTGGGCTTGTTACACATACTCTCAACGAGAGAAGTGTGTACTTCCATTAAATTGATCATTAAGCTGAAGAGAGAGGTTTGGTTTAAGTACCTCAGAATTTCTTCAACTTTGGAATTTTTAGAGGAAAGGTATAATCAAGAGTTCAAATGCTGTCAGAAAATTGCAAAATAGTAACATCTCTATGAAGTGTTCATAAATTTCATTAAATGAAAATACAGCATCCTTTGTTTCGTGTGTGTGTTGGAAAACACTAACAAATAGACTCTTGGGTCTGTACTTATTTACTTGAGAGAAAGCTTTCTCTTAATCATCGCAGAGACCTGAATATTGCATCTGATTGGTGCTAACTAAATTGGCATCTTTTATTTAAATATTTTATCTGTTAATGCTATTCAAAAATTTTTATATGTGAGTATAAGCAAGAGTATGGTGATATCTGTTTTATTACTTATTTTGTTCCTACTATGGAACAAAGACTTCCTTCCCATCTAATCAAATCAAGTACTTAATGCACTGAAAACTTGATCCTTGGGCTTGGATCTTTGGCTTTGACTTCATCCTTTCCCCCTTAGATCTTGGGGTCATTGTTTTATATAATTCTTCATTAAAGAGTTTTTATCAATTCTTACAGTCCTTATTTTCACTTAGCCAATAATAGTTGTTCTAAGACCATGATAACAGTCACTTTAATTCCAAGTATCCCATGTTTCTGGTGTGTAACAGCTGAATATATATTGACTTGATTTCTGCACACAAAAGCAAGTGCTAGCACAAGACAGGTGGTGACACTGGAGTTTTGGCTGCGGGGGCTGGCCCTTTCCTTTTGATCTAGCATGGAAGTTAAGGTATGTTGAAGAAGCTTATTAACTATGAGCTAAAGAAAACATGAACCGGTCTGTCAAAGAACTTTCTTTTACATTGATTTTTTTTTTAGTTGGTTGGTTGGTTTGCCTTCATAAATTTGTCTGATCCTTGGAATGTTTCCTTTCACTTCTGCTTTTAGAAATAGTAGCACTTTGTTCTATGGGCTATTTGTTGTGTTTGTTTCTTGCAACTTCTTTTGGGGCTAGCATTTCAGCTCTTTCCGGACCTGAAATGCTTGCAGGACTCTGTATGAGCTTAGGAGTTTCAAACTCCCTTACGCTGTACTCTGCTTGGATTTTAAAGAAACCAGTATCTCTTTTTTAACAAGGCAGAACTGTCTCACTCCTAGAGGGAAGCATATTACATCAATGTGCCTGTTCCCTGCTTCTACTACTGAATGGCTCCCAGAATATATAAATAAACAGCACTCTACAGAGGCTTATAATCTCAGGAGTTTAAAGTTTTAAAATGAATGTGCACATAGTATATGAGGGGAGGGGGGCGAGAATAAAAAGCTCTTTCTACTTTTGTGTAATAGTTGGTAACAATGCCAATGTAAAATTCAATAGGAATGTAATCACATAGAACATTAAAAGAAAAAAAAACCTCCCTAGGTGATTTATTGTTACAGACCATTTGCTGATATCTTTGTGTAGTATTTCTTGAATACAATTAGATATGTGCTACGTTGTCGGAGGAATTGAGATTTGAGATGTATTCTGGTATTGCTCACAGAAAGAAACTAAGGATATATAAAGATATTGTTAAATCTTGCAAGCTGTACAATTACTACTTTAAACAAGCTATTAAATTATTCTCCAATTAGCTTTAGATGTATTGTGTTATTACAATGGAATAGTCACAGTGGGAAAGTACACACCTTTGAACAGCAGATCACTTTTTAATTGGGGAAACAACTAAATCATTGGGTGTGCAAGTATGAAACATGACTTCTTTACATTTCTTTACATTTCTATGTTACAACCTAAAGAATAGTTGTAGCCTGCTAGTGCTTTACAGACAATAGAGTGGGTCTTTTTGGACTCTTTGAAAGTTGAGGGTTGGTTCAAACAAAGGATTCGTTTTTACTGGAATCAATACCATGTGAATGCTGAGATACCAGCTTCTACAACTCCCTTTCAAAATGTCTTCAGAAGGGCAGGTCCTTCAGAGTGGCTGCCTGAATATTTATTTCCTGCTTAGTCCATATGTGTGCTTGGAAGACACTCTGGAACACTTACCTATTTTATATCATTTGTTTGGTATACGAGTTTGCCAGGATATTATCTGTAATCATTCAACTCTTCCTCCAGAATGAACAAACAGATCTTTCTTTATAATTATATATTTGATTCATTAAGCCGCTTCAAATGTTCTCTCTTTTTGAATCAAACCCATTAATCTGATAGGATCATCATGAATGGCTTCTGTGTTTGCTGTGCTTTCAGCAGCCAGCTGTTCACTATTGAGGTAAATGCTGACTTTGGAAGCTGTCATGGTAGGGTTAGATGATCTTCCTTCATCACCTTCTTTTAATGAAGGATCTGTCTTTCTTCTTGGTTTTCTGCGTTTTCCCTTGACACTGTGGTCAAGTGAGGCATAACACATCTGATTGGCAGACTCCACCTAGAAGGAAATTCACTTTGTATTTATCGTTCAGTAGTTATGCGTTCTTTAGAATTATGTCTAAGACTTTGAGTATGTCTGCACTGTAATCATAATAGTGGCTGAAGTCTGCCCAAACTACCTGTAAATGAACTCCTCAAAAGTACAAATGATTAAGCGATGGCAGAAAACAGACATAACCTAATGGTAAATGACTTGTGTTCCTAGGATCATGGCAGTAAGGAAACATTCATCGAGATATTACTGAAAAGATTACCTATGGGAATGAGGGTTGCTTATACAATCAAAGTTATCTGGGATAGAAGACATTTTTTGATCTATTTTTCCAACTTTCCTTTTTTTTATTTTCACTTAGAATAATAAAATCATAGAATAGATTGGGTTGGAAAGGACCTTAAAGATCATGTAGTTCCAACCCCCTGGCATGGGCAGGGACCCTCCCACTAGATCAGGCTGCCCAAGGCTCATCCCACCTGCCCTTGAACACCTCCAGGGATGGGGCAGCCACAGCTTCCCTGGGAAACCTGTGCCACTGCCTCACCACTCTCATGGTGAAGAAATTCTTCCTTATGTCTAATCTAAATAAGAATCAAATCACTAGCAACATATTTTACAGGCTTTGTGCAGAAAAACAAAGATGGGTGATTCTTTTCTGTATATATGATCTCATTTCCAGTACAAAATGTGTGCTCTCTGCGTCTTTCCTCTGCTTTCCTCTTTCCCCACACTTTTCAAGCCAAACTGTCATGGACTTTTGACAGTGGAGTTCTCATAGATTGTTTTGTTTCCATGAAGTTAATGTAAACAAATGTCTAGATTTAAAACCAGGATCTGTCTACCCCCTGAAGTATCCTGAGACAAAGGGTAGAAATTATTCCTTATGACATACATGGAGATCAGCTCAGGAAACTGATGCTAGAAATGCTTCAATTACAGACAAATTTCTGTTGAAGCTTATGTGATTTTAAGAATGCAGGTATATCAACAAAATACAAAACAGTGGAAAAATAATCTTTCATTTGTTAGCGCCATATAGGTTTTGTGCTGGGTCAGAGAGAGCCAGTCAAACTGATGATTATCATATGATGCAGCTTGTGTTTTCACTTGGTTGGTGTCCAAAATAAATAAAATTAATTCTTTGCATAAGCTGTGGCAGTAGATGCCAGCTTTATTCAGCCTCATCTGCATGCCTGTGACTGAGCTTTATCATGCCATGTGGATGGAAATGAGCTCTCTACAATTCTTCTGCTCCCTCTTTTATGGCCCAGATTGAACAAAGGGTCAAGTCTTTGAACAAATTCCAGAATAACTGAGACACTAATGCGTGGTAATTTTTGTGATGAGGTGAAGATTTTTGTTATACATTGTCATGGGATAAGCACAAGAACTCTGAGACAGACCACAGTACCCTAATTCAGAAATGCAGAATTAAAATTAGAGATACCTGTAGCTGGTTATCTGGCCTTTGAGGCTGGCACTTCATCTGCTCGTAACAACATTCTTCTATAATTTGGCAAAGTAGAAAGATGTTTTAGTTATTAAGACATACCACTGAGTCTTGAGAGATCACATCAATGGATCCTTCCTGTTAGAGAAATATTTCCACCCAGTTTGCTTTGGTAGAAGTTTCTTTTGTTTTGACATCACACAGAGATCTCTCCCTCTATAGAGGGTCAAATAGTTAAGAAATTCAGACACACGTACCATGAAAAGGAAAATCATTTTCTGCTTATATGGATTGAAAGTTTCTTGTTATTCAGTAAGTGGGCATCATTTTAGACTGCTAGGGGGACATCTTGCAGTTTGGGGGTAACCGCATACTGATGTTTTTCTCAGCACAGGAAATCTTTTCCTTGGCCAAGAAAGAACCTATGAGTTGCAGCAGCTGGTGATTAAGTTCTGTTCCTGACTCTACTTTCAGTTTTCTCTGGATTTCATGCATGTTATTTTTCTAATGCCGTGTCTTATTTATGCCCTCAGTGAAACAGATTACTTCCTTACAATTTTCAGACTTTTGTAGTTCCAATGCATTTGAGTGTTGCTGTAGTTAAATTTATGCAAAACCTACATGAAAAAGTTGGGTTGTTTGTGGTTTTTTTCCCCTGCAGTTTGTGTACTTCAGTTTAGGTTTGCTTAACCTCAAATAAAGCTAGCAAAAAATTTGTGTTAATGTTACTGAAATGTTGATTTAACACTATAAGGTCTTTGAAAGACACACCCTCAGCTTATCTAGCTCTGCCTTAATGTGATATCTCTCTTCCAAGGATCAATTACTTCAGCTCAGTAAAGAAGAGAAAAACTATATCTGCCCAGCCATTCAGTCACTGGGCTTGTTTCTGCATATTTGTCAACTTCAATGATGATCTGTAGATAATCACAGCACAGAATTGGTAGATGTTTGTTTCTGCCAGCTTCTGTGGAAGCACTGACTTTGGACACTGAGTAATGTGTGTGTCAGATTGGTTTAACATGGATAAATCAAGCTGTTATTTCAGCTGGTGAAGCTTCAGATGTAGAAAAGCTCTCAGGTTTGAGATATTTGACTGAACAATACCGTTTGGACTGCAAAAAATCCAATTCATGAGATCTGGTCTTACAAATAGTAGTGCAATACAATGGTTTGAAGTTCTAGCACAAGTAGGTATATTAGCACAGTCAGAAAGGGGAAGATTCTCAGGTTTGCTATTTGAGAAATATAGAGATTGTTGATCAGCCAGCTTTTAACCATAAGTTTATTACAGCCTCTGAACAGTCATGTTCTTAAAGTGAAGCTTACCTAAAAAGTCTTGATTGAGATTACCATAAACTGGGTCACGTTCAGTGTAATAGCCATCATAGCTAGAAGGGGAATGCAGAAATACTTGTAATTCTTAAATATGCTTAATTTAGTACTTCTTTCTTCTAGTCTAAACATTTTACACTTATATAGCAATATCAGATTGTATATGATCTAAAAAACAAGACCAAAAATATCGCAGGGGCAGGGAGGGTTCTATGCAAAAATGGCAATGTCCATAGTTTGAAGAGATTTGTTATCTAGCCAAGAATTAGACTCTCCTGTAACTTAGTTAAGTATAGAGCTAATCTCAAGACTACTAAGCTGCTGTTTGTTGTAGTTCTAGAAATATTAATTATCACTGAAAGAAACTCAGTTTATGTCCTCTGAGACCACTTTGCAATACAAACCAAAACACTAAATGGGTCTTTTGGGGCAGTGTTCTTAAAAATTCCACTCTTGATTCAATTAAAATACTTATGTTGGTACAATCAGAGAAGACCAAAGCAAAGTTCAGCTTTGGATTTTTAATAGCATTCTGTATTTTGTTACTTGGTGTTACTTGAAAATATTTTTAATTATGTTTGTAAAATGGAAATTATTAGTGGAAAGCCCCATGTAACTTTGTTCCTAATGCATCCCTATAGTCTTGCCTGTCAAGAGAATGAATGAATTAATCTAGTGCCAAACATCACTTTTTCAATGGCATTTTTCAACTGAACAGGCAGTAATATACAGAGACTTCCCAACTGCAAGTAAATCTGTAATTCAGGATTAGCTTTGGGGAATAGGTGAAGGCTTTTGTATTTTTGGTTTAAGAGGCTTTTATATTTGGGTTGAGATGAGACTTATTCGTGTCTGTTTTCTGAAGTTTGTTGGTTTTAATATGAAGTGAGAGAAACGAACATGTAACAGATGTGAGGTATCCAGCAGCTGCATACAGACTCCATTTTATTGCTTTTGAATGTCATGCATATAAAGGTATGAAATGTAAATTATTGCTCCATGTGTATTAAGTATCAGACTATAATTTATCATTATTTTCTGTGAGTTCTTCTAAATCATTATAGATTTATTGAATTTGAGTGATAGCAAATAGTGTTTTAGCTTGGTATTTTGCATTTCCTTCAGTATATAACATCATATTGGCATGCAACTATTTCATTGTTGATAAAGTGACTGGAGTACATTTCTCCCTCATTAACTTTTTTCTTCCTTATTTCTTTGGAAAACTTTTTTTCCCACAACCATTCTATTCCCTGACATTTCCAGGTAAGCTACACAAGATACTGAATTTACCTCTGTGCCATCCCTCCAAGGCCATCTCTCATTATTTATTGCATATTTCACCCTTGTCAAAAATAATTTTTCATCCAACTTACCTTGGACTGTTGTCTTCATAGTCTTTACACATTTTAGCTGGAAAATTTATTAAAAATATAATGTTAAGAGAAAATTAATAGTCCTTTTTTAGAACACTTCGTTTATTATCTCTACTGACATGCTTTTGCATTCACTGTAGAAAGTAAAATTGAAAGCTCTTGGCTCTCAGAACCTTCAGTCGTCCCCTTGCTTTTCTCAAATACTTTGAGAAATACAAGAAATGTTTGTGTTACGACCCTGTAAAGCCTATCTTATCTTTCAAGACACCAAAAATGCATTTTAACACATGTGATTAATTCCTTATTTCCTCCTCCTGTTTCTGCCTTATCTTTTTCTCTGCCTAGGGAGGTGGATCATGTGTTTTATATTATAAGGTGAAGGGTTTATTTATTTTACTAGTTCTGTTACTTGTATCTCTGAAAGAGATATCCTGTGATCCACACAGATGAAGAAACAAGCACAGATGTAATAGCTACAAAGGGACTTACTGCTAGAACTTGATTATTAATTCAAGAATGCCTGACATTCTGTCCTCTGGTCCGGGACTCCAGAATTTGCCACAGTAAGTTCTGATTCCATGAGCAATGCAGCATCAGCCAATCTTACCAAAACTTTGCTCAAGACTGATTTTGTAAATGACTGATTTTTCATCATAGATATATCTGCCTAGTAGCACTAAAAGATAAAATAAACGAATAAGGCTCAGACACACACCCCAGTCCTGCAACACTCCAACAGCTCTTTTAATATACTGTAATAATTCTCTTATAATCAGTGAGTTCAATTTATAAATAAAGGCCTACTGTCTATATAGTCTATGTATGTATGTATGTGTGTTTCGTGTGGCTGAATCCACTGGTGGTTGCCTACCCACCCATAAGCGTACAGCACAGGCACAGCTTTCCCTATGTAAAGGCATTATTTTTCCTAAATGGGAGTGGTGAGGAATGTACAGCTTAATAACTGTAGAATTGTATGCATAAGAGAGGTTGCACTGGCATAATCAATTCTGCTAAAGGTTATAGTTAATTTTAACCAAAACCTGCAGTCACCTTCTAATGTATATTAAACAAATCAATTCCTTATTGTGACTGACATGTAGGTTTGAGAGCTACATTAGGATCTCATGATGAAAAGCAATTAGAGCTTCTTTTTCAAAATAAATTAATTAAGGAAAAAATATTTCACGGAAAGGGTCATTGGGCACTGGAACAGGCTGCCCAGGGAGGTGGTTAAGTCACCTTCCCTGGAGGTGTTTAAGGCACGGGTGGACGAGATGACGAGGGGCATGGTTTAGTATTTGATAGGAATGGTTGGACTCAATGATCCGATGGGTCTTTTCCAACCTGGTAATTCTATGATTCTATGTTCTGTTTGTTTGTCTTCAGAGAATGGATTTGGGTAGCTGGTTTTAGCAATGGATTGAGCAGCCAGCAATAATTCTGTGATCATTCCTGACTATCCTAACATTTTTTAGAGGTTACATCCTCTCTATTGGAATTGTTCCTGCCAAAAAATAACTTTAAGTTCCAAAAGAATCAGTTTGTTGGCTTGAAATCTCAAAGTAGTGATGACATTCTCTCAGACACATTAAACACTCTACTCCATTCCTTACAGAGAGACAACATGACTTACCTCGCTTCTTTTTCATACAGTGTGAAATGTTAAGTATCAATGAAACAACTAGAGCCAAACTCAGAAAGGCCAAAATTCCCCAGATGGAAAAATGACAATCCATTTCTGTAACTGAAAGAAAATAATTTTATAGTTTGTGTTGTTTAACAGTTTTACTGTATTTTTTGTGCTTGGTTGACTTTTGCTTTCTGTAATTGAAGCTGCTATTTTGTTGTTTACTTCGCTATACAAGCTGAATAGTTCTTATAAAAAACAGATGCTAAATAATAAGAAAGTAGCATCAATGAACTCTTTGCAAAACTATTGTTTCATAGGAATTCAGCAAAGGGTGGACTGTTAGTTTGCCTGTAAGATGCAGTAAAAATCTGAAATTGCTAAAGAAAAACACTCATTAGAGTGAAGAGCTTTGAAATTATTTTTGTAATTCTTTAACCTACTATTTGCAGTAATTTCTTTGACTAGTGTTCATAAATGTAATTCTGAAGATTAATTTAGTCAAAACTAGTCAAAAGTACTTACTTCACTGGAAATGTCTCTGAATAATTGCTAGGACCATTAGGTTTTAGCAGTCCCTGAAAGAAATTTCTAAGGTTGTTCATGTGTCTTTTTGTGTCTCCTATTAAAGCCACCTTTTGCACTGAACTTGCCTCTCCTTGGAGTCCTGTTAGAAAGCTAGGAAGGAACCCCACCCCCTGCACCAAATATATTTTGCCATTTAATTAATTCTTCAGTTGACCTAGCTAATACAAATTTTCCATCACAAACCATGCTGAAGAAAAATAGCCTGTTTGTGACAGTCTAATGGCTAAAACAATCAGTGCTGCTGCAAATGACCTGTGAAACTCTTCTCTTGACAGAGGACCCTGTCACCCTATAGTGAACCAGATACATGAGTGAAAGGAGCTTGAAGCTGGATTTTTCACTTTTTCCAGAGGCCTGTTCCGTGTTCTTCTAGATTTGGAGTGCTTGATATAAAGCTTGGTCCCAAAAACTAATAAATTCCACTAATACCACACAAAAAGGTCCATCTGGAGCAGGGCAGTCACAGGGAGCGATTGGATGATACTTGAGTGAGATTTGAGCAGGTCCATAGTACACGTATTAGCTATGCATGGAGCTGGATTCCTTCAGGAGGCTGATATTTTGTTTGCTTCTTAAAAGAACACTGCGGTAAAAGAGTACAGGTATACGTATCACCGTGTTGCCAGCTGGAGGAGGTAGGAGGCAAACCATTTTCTCCTGAGGAGACAGAGCTTTGTTCCTTGGCTGACCAGCTTCGCCTCAACTGAGGAACTACCCTTCACAGGTTTTGTTCCCTAATTATGCTGATGTTGCAAGAGCTCTCCAAGTTTTGTTTTATTGCAAACCATAGATATTTTTATGATGCTGAAACAAGATCAATTAATCCTTGGTAGTCACATGGGCTTCTACAACGCAGCTTTCCTTCCTAATAAGAACTCTCTCTTAAAACAGAACAGAGCAAATAAACTGTAACATTTTGACAGATTGGTATGTAGTTCCTGCATATAGTACTTTGACTGGCCATTTAGCCTTCCCTTTAAAATAAATGTACAATTTCCATTCCTGTTTCTTCTACTGGAGTTCTCCCAAATGTGTTTGAAGTTTCTCCGTCACTGCGATACAACTTCTTATGTTGAGAGGCACAACTTTGCAATGAGATACAGACATTTGTGAGGAGAGAGAATGTCCGCATGAAGCAGCTATGTAATATTTCAATTTTTTTAGAGAAGGAGTTAAAAGAAATTGAGATCCTACCCTGAGAAGGTGTTATCAGGCCACATGAAGAACCACCAGTGTTTGGAACCTGTTTACTCTACAGTCAATCAAAGTCTGCATCCTCTGCCACCTGTCCAAAACTACAAGAAGTCTATGTCAAAGGCAAGAACTTTAAGTCTTAATGTAGTATCTAAATAATAAGAGCCATTCTTCCTTCCTCTCCTATCCTTTTATCTTTTCTGCAGTAATTGTTTTCTATTTTTGTTATGTTTATTTCATATTATTCATAAGGGGCTGGAGAACAGGCCTTATGAGGAGTGGCTGAGAGAGCTGGGGTTGTTTAGCCTGGAGAAGAGAAGGCTGAGAGGAGACCTCATTGCTCTCTACAACTACCTGAAAGGAGGTTGTAGAGAGGAGGGTGCTGGCCTCTTCTCCCAAGTGACAGGGGACAGGACAAGAGGGAATGGCCTCAAGCTCCACCAGGGGAGATTTAGGCTGTACATTAGGAAAAACTTTTTCACAGAAAGGGTCATTGGGCACTGGCAGAGGCTGCCCAGGAGAGGTGGTTGATTCACCTTCAGTGGAGGTGTTTAAGGCATGGGTAGACGAGGTGCTGAGGGGCATGGCTTAGTGTTTGATAGGAATGGTTGGATGATGATCGATGATCCAGTGGGTCTCTTCCAACCTGGTTATTTTATGATTCTATGATTCTATTTCTTTTCCTACAAATTCTTTTTTTCCAGGAACCAAAAGCAGTGTCGTGGCCTGATAGAACGGAAGCACTGTAACTGGGCTACAGACAACAACCCAATGATTCATTAGCATAAAAAGAATGAGCATGTACCTTTTTATTGATACTGAATGTTGCCATTTATCTTTCTTATTCAGGAATCCTATATTTCCATGTTTTTTCCAGAGTAGGAGTATTCTTGGTTTCAATTTGAATATTTTGAGCCCTTAACTGAAGTGGAGGAGGAAACCAAATTTTGGTACAAGTGTTATTTTTGTGCTTTAGCTTCTGATTTAAATTGGAATTATTGTCTGGAAAATAGTAAAGATTTATCTTAAAATTTATTTTCCACAACTGTGGCTTAAATATCTGCTTGCATTTCGGCAGAGACATATGAGGACCAGTCTGGGTTCTCTGTAATTTTGTAATGTGAGTTTCAAGTTAATCTTACTTTCTGAGTACAAGATATGAGATATTTTAATTTTATATCTTAGCTTTATATATATACATCTCCCAGGTCTTTCCCAGCTATTCTTGTACTGCCTTTATGGTTGTAGCAAATACTGTAGCTGTTTAAATTCATAACTGCATTATTTAAATATTTATCACCTTGAAAAGAGCAACAGTAAAAGGAAAGCTGGCTACCTTTGTAAAGAACAATTTATCTCCTCAGATAACTACACCACTGTGTCTATGTGTTTAATAGCAGATGCAACCTGTGACAGCTAACTGGTTGTGCTAAAGACAAAAAATAAGATAATGAGTCAGAAATAAACAGAAGATAAGTCTGTTAAAATAATTATAGTCTGTTTCTCTAATTTCAATTCTCATTCAAGTCATCTACTGCTAAATGTAGCCAAGCCAGATAATTATTTTTTACACATTAGGTATTTATTGCAAAGAAACCATAGCACAGTGTTCAAGGACAGTCTTACTCAACTGCCATCACATTGAATAATTTTAAAATTTTATTATAACTTTGAAAAAAAAGTCCTCAGAAAACACTAAGCCCCTAAGAATAGTACACTATGATTCTAACAGGACAAGCTCTGATTCTTTCAGGGTTTTCTGTTACAGTCTATCTGTGCTGGGAAAACATAAGAGCAATAGCAGTCGTTCGTAAGAAATCTTACTAAAGCTGTTCTTAATGTAATCTGTTCCTCTGCAAAAGAAGAGTCCATCAATAGAAAAGGTTTCATAAGGACGACAACAATTCTCATTGTATGGTTTGAAGAAATTGGAGTACGGGGAAAGTACTAAATTTTATCATTATAAGATGACAGTATTTTAAATACCTTATACCAGAATCTCTCTAGTATTGAAGATACATTCCTATTCTGCTGTTCTTTCATTTCTGTTTGGAAACAGTGTCAAACTTGGAGTTGCATCCAAGTAGAACATCTACCTTAGCTAATTTACTCCATCTGGATGATGATTTTTTTCTGACTCTAGGGATGAAGTTACCTCCTCTTAGATATTTTACACTTCTATAAACTAAAGGTATTACATTCAGACAACAAAATACCGGCAAACAAAAGACTTTCTTATTGTGCTTTTTCTCCTTTTTAAATCTACTGACAACATTCTCCACAAAGAAAACACATGGAAGTAAACAGACTTTTGGCCACTTGTTCTTAGGTTTTCTTTTTGGAGGTTTCATTGTACTGTAATGGGATAGAGTGGCACAAAGAAACAAGCAAGCAAAAAAAAAAAAAGAATAACCAACCATAGAAAAACCCTCAAAACATTCTAATTTTTCCTAGATTTCTGCAATTCAATGTTATTGCAACTCAAAGGAGTGGACATAATCATGTCCTTTGGGAAAAGGGGCCAGATTTAATAATTCAGGGCTAGAAATAGATGTTTATCCTCCTAGCAGCTTAAGAATAGGTAGCAGAAATACAAAATTTTGTTCCTTCTTATTCTAATGGTTTTTGTGTAGAGAATTCTTCTCAAAGGATAACAGGAAGATATCATACTTCTACCAGTTTTTCCTGTTGAAAAGCAACATAAAATGGGAATATAGATAACTGTCTAGCTGGACATGCCATCTATGGTATCAACTCATCATCCATAGAAGCAGATTAATTACTTTGGTCGCTACCAGATTTAAGGTTATGATCTAGAACACAAAACGGTTTATTTCCTCTTGTTTCTGTTTGGAAAATTTTCAAAGATGAGATACAATTATCTTTTTCCTCCTGCCTTCCCAATTAAATGATGAGATAAACAATATTCTGTACTACAGAAAGAAAACCCACCCATTAAAAGACTGATGACTGTTAAATTAGCGTTAAATATGCTTGCACCTCTGTGAGTTTTTAAGACAGGATTAATTCTCCAGAAAGGATTCCTTAAACTGCAATTAATTAGTGCAAAACTAATTGCTTTGTAAGGTATTGACTTTGTACTTCAGAAAGGAAGCAACGCATTGTAAAATAAGAAGCCATCAGAGTAGTAAATGTTTTAAGCACAAAGCTAATGCCAGTACTTAGTCTTCATTAACAAACTTTAATTAATGAAGGTTTAAGCTGTTGATAATGACTCATCATCGTTATCATTATTATTACTAATTTGACATCAGAAACCTGAGCAAGCTTCTTGGGAAGACTGAAATCTACCATACTGTGTGTTTCTGCTGCTCCTTTGTTTAGAATACCAAAAGGATAAGGCTTACCTGTTTCTAGGAATATTCCCTGATCCTTTATCCAGCAGGAAATCAAGTTATGTTGGCAGACCTTGTTTGCTCCTTTGTTTTGGACTTGGCAGCATGATTCTATCTCTGGAGTTGTTGTCAGTCTTAAAGGCCTCCCGTCTTTCTTTTTCACCTCCTTCCTTACACACAGGAAATGTGGTTGAGGCTTTTACAAACTCACTACCAAATTGACACTCTTCTTCAGTGCTTGTCTGTAAGACAGAAATAAACTATTTGTGTGTGCACCTGCATTTATTATCCACTAGTCTTACCACAGAGGAGCACGTACAGGACTGTTAGTTCCATTTTATGTGATACAATCCTGCTTTTGTAATATTCATGAGAGAAACGTATTGTAGTCTTCCTGTTTGTGATGTTATGTTAAATTCAACAAATGTATTTAGATACCTCTTAAACGAAGTTACAGAAGTTACCTAGCAGTGCTATTTGACTCTTTTTCACTTGAGTTCTCTAAACCAAGTCTGAAACTCCATTGCTGAGAGAATCTACAGTTCTACTGAAACAGGATTCAGAGGCACCATGGAGAAGTTATACCATTTCCAGCTCTGGAAAGTCAGGTTAGGGTATCATAATATTCTTTGAAGTATATGAATTGGGCCCACAGTCCAGATCACTTGTAGAAAGAGAGGGTAAATCAGCATGTGGCTTACTGTATGTATGTAAAATTTAATGAAACCTGCCTGTGTTTGGGTAGAGAAGCCATTTTATTATCAGAGTAGCTTCTTCCAGAGGAAGCTTGCACTTTGAGCACTGTCAGAGAATCTTTCTGTTAACTTCTTTGGTGTTTGGTTCTTTTGCTGGGTTGTTTGGTTTTGGGTTTGGGTTTTTTTTTCAGACAAAATGGATTTATTTCCAGTTGTGCACTTCTACATGAGTGGGAAGAATTTATCAAGAGAAAAAGTGAATCCCATGCTTGTCATTTTGGAATACATACAATGAAACAGACCTCATTGTAGTCTAAGGAGCAGTGTAAAATATTGCCCTTCAAGGAAGTTTCTTATGTGAGAAAATGTCTTTTGCAGCATATGTTTATTTGGAACGTTATTAGATCAGTGTTTAAGAAACAATTTACCAGATTAACATATTATTTGAATATGAAGGAGAAGGTTAGTCTTGATTAATATAATATACTCTTCCATTTGAGTCCGTAGGTAATATACACTCTTAACAATTCACAGTTTAGCATAATAAAGTGAGTTGATGAGAAGAAATTAATATAAAAATATTGAAAATGGTAGAAATTCTTAAACTTTATACTGATTTTGAGGTTGTAATTATCATGATGAAAGTTTACATGAAAAATTACACTATTTCAAAGTAGACACACCTTTGGCATTTGCCAACAACTGAATTTAGACACCCCACTCATAAATACAGGTCAAATCAAAATTTCTCATTGTTAAATCAAAAAGCATGGCTCCATAAACTTTCACTGAAAAACAGGACATAGAACTAGAGCTCCTTTCAGTAACTGATGCATTCTATGATCTGTAGTCTAAAATGTCCTTTTAAGGAGGGAAGCAATCCAGTTTTACAAAGTGAAGACTGTAATTCAGGTGTTTGAAAGTAAAGAGTTTGTCATGAGCCTAGGGAAGAAGAAAGGCTCAACCAGTTATAATGACTGGATTTAGCAGTTCCATGTTGTAGGATCAAGTGAAAAGAAGAGGCTTGGGTCACCTGGTGAGAAGATGCGTCTCAAGAGGTGGCCTCTTGTCAAGAAAAAGAAGGATCTGGAAGTGAGAGAGAAGCTGGAGAGAGTGGAAGATACGCACCGCAAAAATGGAGACAGTTGCTGAGTTTCTTAGCTAAGAGCATGAGGAGTAAATCTGAGAATAAAATGCTTATCAGCCTGAACAAGAAGCTTACAAGGAATAAACTCCATTGGAGATAATTAGGAGCATAATGGAAAGGTGAGCACTGAGAATGCAGCAAGGGATTTCTTGGTTTGTAGTCCTAGTGGTGTGTTAATAAATCTGCTCTCCAAGAGCAAATCAGTGTTGTACGGTATCAGCTTTGACTCGCTGCAGAGGCAAAGTCTATTGGATTTGACATGAGCTTGGTATGCTATTTTGGGCAGCCCGCAAGAGACTGAAAGCTTTGTTAGATATCAAGAAATTATTTGCTGCAGGCTGTAACGTCCATTGTGAATACAAAAGACTTCTTACTTTTCTTTCTTGTCCTTTATATCAATGCTATGTTAAAAAAACTTAGTAAGCCAGTATTCTGCTTAAAATAGTGTTATTCAGGATAATAACGACAAGGACAAATCATGGCTAATTTTAGGAAGAGAAGAGATAAGGTAAGGCTGCTCCATCCACTCCTATCGCATACAAAGGCATTTATTTGTCTTTCGAAAGCCCCTAAGCTATAAACTGCTGGGTGCTTATTCTGGAAAAGTATCTCTGACTGCTTAGCTGCTTACGTGATCTTTGGTAAACACATGCTGCTGGTGTCTCCAGGATAAGAATCTATGTCAAGTGGACATCTGACTTGGCTGGGAATAGCTCTTCCTGTTTATGTTCTTGGAGAAGGTAAATGGAGTACTATTAATTATTGATGTGCACAGATGTATATGAAGGAGTAAGCCTGTGCTTGAATGGAGTCAAATTATGACGACTGTTTGGCAGAAGGCTTGGATGAGCAAGTGAAGCTGACTGACAGATCACTTGACAAAATGAAAGGGAAAAAAAAAGAGCTTCTATAGTCTCATTTTGTTTATTGTTTTACTGAAAGACAAGCAGAGGCATCCTAAAGGAGGTATTAAAGATAACTCTGCATTGGGAAGGGAAGACATACTTAGAAAGGGAGAGAGCGGAGTATGAATTTCTTTCTTTGGGATTAGCTAAGTCTTTCTAAGCTTGATATTAGTATATAGAAAAGGAAAAAAGTACATTATTGTTAAAGAGGGGGTGGAGGTGTGGGGGGGCAGGGGTTGTCTTGAAAATATGTGCTCCTGTCTACAGAATGGAAATAGTTAGAAAACCTGGAAGCACCTATGTTAAGTAGTCAGGTTCGAGGGGAAGGTAACTCAGATTTACAGTGAAGTTCCTTTAACTTGTATGTTTATACATCACTGGTATATATGAAATTGAAAGGTTTACACTCATTTATTGAGGAAGGAGTTAAGTGGCAGCAACCAAATATGTTAAGAGATCTGTATGTAATTTCTGTGATGAAATAGAAGACTGTTTCCACAGAACATGGAGCTAAGGTGGTGGCTGACAAAGATTATAAGACTGCTGAGACGCCAACAGAAGAGGTCAGTGAGTTTCTAGAAGCAAGACTGTTACTAGAATTTTTATATTAAAGTGCTTTTCTGGTTCTGAAAGAGCGACGGCAGGATTGACTGTTTTACTGTGGTTTCTTAAAAAGGTAACGATACCTCTAGCAGTTCCCAGCAGTCTCTTCCAAGCATGGAATTTGCAGAGACTGGAAACTTCAAGGGAAAAGATTTTCAGCATTATTGACTCACTTCAGAGTTTGTATCTTCGCTTTCCTCCACCTGAAGAAATCAAAAAGCCCTCTTGAATCCTTTCTCTTTCTTTTCAAAGGATCAGGCCTCAAATGCCTACTTTCGCTATCATTTCTCAAATTACAACCTTTCTTTGAAAATTATACCATTTTCAATCCTAAGTGGAGTACTGAAAACCCCCTTACAAAGAATGAAAGAGAGACTGTTTGTAGTAGAAGTCTTGACAAGTGTAGGTATTCCTGCAAGATATAACTGACATTCCTGTTTGAAGTTGGAATATATTTTTAATAATGAAACTTACAGGATTTGCTGGGGAAAGTAAGTACAGCAGAAATCCTTTGAGGGGAGTTTATACAGAAGTGTAGTCTGCTCTGGTTCTAACCTCACAAACACACTGGAGAAGTGTTCCTTTGAGCTTAGCATGTGGTTCTTTGCTTAGACTGCAAGTGCAGACCTGGTGCTTCTTGTAGAGTGAACTTAAATGAGCAAAGATGCTACAGAAGAGAGGCTAACATAAATTAGCTGCCAGAAAGAGTGAAACCTTTCCAGCCAGCCTCAAATGCTGCAGAGAGCTCTTCTGACTCTTCCAGTGAAGTTCAAATTTAATTATAAAATCAAAAAAAGAAAAAAAAACAGTGTAATTTGTGCATTGTAGAAAAAGTCCTGAATTTCACAGTTTTACTTAAACCAGTGTTAAGCACAATGTTATCTCATTAACTGTCCCTGAAATTATGGCTCCTATTACAAGCAGTATCATGGGTTTCCTGTGAGGAAACCACAGGTGGTTTTTTTTCTGAATGCTATAAAACCTTATTTCAAGGACTGTAAAGAGAAAGCTTCTTATCTTGGTAATTCTGCACTGTCAAATTTTCCATTGAAAGCTAGCACTGCACACTTGTGCAGCTTTGGGTATGTTTTTTGTGTTGGGTACTGTGACATAGCTGAGCAGTCTCTGCATGACTAGCACAGAGAACACAGAACAGATGCCACCTTACGCAAAACCTACTGAAGAAAAGTGCAGCCTTTCCATTGACTTTGGTTTATTTTATTTTCTGTTCAGGTAGATGCTGTATCCTGAGAGATATGTAATCTCTATAATACTTCTTTCAACAACCACAAGAAGAATGAATTTTATATTAAAACTGCAATAATCCATTTACCTAGTTTAAGGATTTTTTTAATTTTCCCCTGGCACACTTACACAAACGATCCAGGCAAATATTTTTCCCTGGCTGACCAAAGACCTGATCCTGCAACTATTCCTCATGTAAGATACCCTAGCAAAGCCAGAGGGCCCCTCTTTGTGCTTGGCAGCAAGCTTGCAGCTCTATTAACTTTGACCAAAGTGCAAGAAGAATTTGTGAGCAAGAGAGCATCCCTAAAATATTGAGCTTGTGCTTTTAAAAGTTGCTTGGGACTACCACAAGCATGTCTATGCATCTTAGTTGAAGCTAGTGTAGAAAACCCAAACATGTGCATACATGGCCTGAACCCTTGTGGAGAACCTTCTCAAATAGTCTAAGTTCCTTCCTACAGCACTAAGGCTGAGCAAGTAAACCTGACTCCTTTAATGTTCTCATTGCTAAAGTGATTAAGCTGATTCCAGTTCTGCAGTGTATCCTTTAGCCAGCATAACCTTCATAGAGGACTTTCTCATCCATTTCTTCTGGCTTAAGTTTTTGGCTAAAAGATTGTAAGAAGCTTGTTCTCTTTGTTGCAGAGTTTAACTTGTTCTGCTTTGAGTGAAGTCTCAGAAACAATTTTAAATGAAAACAATCCTTGCATTAATCAAAACAATGCCTGCACTCCAGTGAATGACTGGCATTGCAGCTAATGAATTCTTGTAAATTCAGGTTGCTGTCTCTGCATTTGAACTCTCAGCCTCTCCCATCACTTCTTGAAGCATATTTTATCACAACATGGTTCGTGTTGGGTCTTAGCTGGACTTTGGCCTATCCCACATCTGGACACAGAAGAAGTTTCTGAACTCTTTAAAAGCTGCTGGAGATTGAGGATAGGCTGTCTTGTTGGGAGATCTTTTTAGAAGTCAGACTCTGCTACATATGTGTCTGCTCTTACCTCTCCTTGCCATGACAATGCAGGTAAAAGGCATATGAACTACTTGATTTTCTCCTCTAAAATCCTTCCTGCTTTCTGTGCCAGACGGATGCTGTTCCCCTAACATGACACAGTTGGCAGTGGCAGCCAGAGAATGGCAGCACTGTGAGACAAGGGATGCTTTCATGCACATACCTGCAAAATCAGAAAAAATGAGGAAAACAATGTGTGAGCCCATCTCAATTTAATCTGTGATTCCATATATTTACCAAGGTATCTCTGCAGTGCAGCTGAATGAGTACTTAGAGTTAATTAGTGTGCATGTAGGTTAAGATGAAGATTTGAAATAGTGAGCGTGAAGCTAACCCTGGAAAAGTAGTCAGTGATACGCTGGAGTAGTGAATTTAAACTGAATCACTCAACTACTGAACCTTTCGGATAAACAGGTTCGTGGTTGCGGCACTATTTAAAGAAATTCCTAGTAAGTAGATAAAAGTGCTTGTCTCACCACATGCCCAGCTGTTAAAACATTGTTTTCTTACTACATCGCATTTGGGCACAGCAGAGGGTGTGCCAGTTTCTTTGTAGTACAAACTGTCAGTAACTCATTAGCACCTGCAAAAAGTAAGAGCACAGGTGTGTGGAAAATGGTTGGTTTGTCCCACAAAATGTTAAAGTGATTGTTCTACATTGACATGCACATGTTGACATTCCTCAGAGGCCAAAGTAAAATATATATGTTTACAGTGTTTTCTTTGGGCATGACAGTCTTGGATCAAAGTTTCAGTGTGGAGGACAGGACTGTCTTTCTGTGTGGAGGACAGTTTCTGTGAGCAGAACTTGAACTGAACTTCCATCTCTATGTGATAACTAAAAAATGCAGCCATGGACCCTGTTAGGTATTATGGGTGGCTTTCCTTTGTCACGCACAAATGCTGCATCCTCAGTGGGAGGAAGTTTTCACAACGTGAGTGACGTGACACGTTTCACCAAGCTTCCTGGATAACAAAATCATAATCTGTCTGAAGTATGGCAATCCTGAAAAACTGATGGACTCTATGCAAATTCTGTTGTTGTTACATCAAGTTTATAAGGTAGCAGAATAATCCCATTACTTCATTTTTTGCTGTTTCTGACCTAGGCTACTACAGTCTTTTTAGTCGTGTCCTGTGCTTAATAACTTAGAGTCTGAATACTTAAGAAAAGCATTTTTCTCTTCTATGACTATTATAATTAGGAGGGTTTGTTTTGGGTTTTTTTTGTCTTCTTTTGTCTGTGTGCAGCTCCCACATCCATAGTTGAAGCTTTGGAAAGAGTTACTCTATGTGTTATTATTGGTGCCAATAAATTTTTGCTATATTGCTTAGCCAATACTTTAATTGTAGCATGGTCCAGGATGAAGAACTATTTGCATAACTGATGAATAAAAACCACATATCCTTCTACATCACCAGTGAGGTACACGTGTGCTTTCTATGTCAGATATGGCCAGTGGAAGCAAAGACGTTGTGACTGGGATGGGAGTTGAATGACACCGGAGCAGCCAGCAGTGTTACCCCTCTGTGTGCACTGTGAAAATAGATGGCAATTCTGTCTTTTAAACCAGTTGTTGTATTAGTAGACTCATAAAATATTCCTTAGACCATGCTCTGCAGCTGCTGAAAAGGAAGGTCTTTCTAAATGAAGTTCAGAAACTTGATAGCATTCCCTTCAAGCTGAGTAGGCAGATAGAGCCAGAATTTTCTAACTTTTCCTACACCTCCTTAACAGAGAGATTGTGTGTTACTAGATAGCACAGGGGAAGTAGAGAGGTACAGGGAGGTGGATTGTATACTATAATCACATCTCAGCGTAAAAAAAGTACCAGCACCCCTGAAGCTTGAAAATTAACTGATGCAAGCAAGGTAATGGTGTTGGTAAACCATTATAAACTTTTATAAACTTCAAATATTTTAAACTTCTAGTGTATATCAGAAATGCACTGATAACACTGTTAAATAAATAGGCAGTGCTGACATGCAGACCCCAGAGCTTCTTTCTCCCTAGCCAGAGGCTAAGGAGGTTCTTTTAAAGAAATTGTTCTTTTTTTTGTTATTATTATTGCTGAGAGAGAAAGCCTTAACTGAGGCTTTTTATATAGCTCATAAAAGTTTTTGTTTCACTGGTTAAACATGTATAATTAGATGCATGATTCATACACTAATGCTGTGACTTGATGCTAATTTTTTTTCCCTGCTATCATATAATGGAATTCTGTATTTTAATGTTCCCATTCACTCAGCTTAGGCAATGCTGAAATCCAGATATTAGCTGTACAGAAATGCATCTGTACTGAAGTCCTTTTTAAGGCTTAATGTAAAAAAAAGACTTTTTACAGGACTGTCTATCCTTGAAACATATGAAAACATTTTATAAAGTGAAATCAATAAATGCCATGCATCATACACAATCACTGAATTACAGTCAGTTCTGATACAGAATACACCTCTCACCCAGCAGCAGCTCTGTGAGATTGTTGAAAGCTATGATGGAAGAATTCCATCAAATGACAAATACAGGTTGGCTTCTCCTGAGTAGAGGTAGTTACACACAATTTCCTCCATACACTGGAGTAAGGTTTTTTCTCTTTGTGCAAACAGATCTATAGCACATATGCAGAGTTGTGGCTCTGAATTTCCTGTAAGCACTACTATATTTGGACGTTCAGACCTCCAATGACTTGCTGAGAACACTAATTCATATCTAATTTAACAGATGAGAAGTCTGGAGATTTAATGCATTTGAAGCTAAGTGAGCTAAATGAGTCCAGGTTTTCAGGATGGGCATTATAGTAGTACTTCTAAAATTCCTGGGGTGAGGGAGTGTCTACCCTAACAAGCAGGCTTGTGTTTTATAACATAACTTACATGTCAACTCAGTAATAATCCCCTGTGGCTGTAGAGAACCTGACAAAGTAACTATGAAATATTACTAGTACTTCTCACTTTGACACCAGTGCTTTTCTAAAACATGTCATATCAATGATTTAGATGGTTAAATTTTAAGTTTGGAGAAGTAAAGGAGGGTAGCAGAGCACTATTATAAGGAATTTCACTAACACCTGGCTAGTACTTACCGTGCCATCTTTTTATATCTCTGCTTTTCCAGCATGACAACTGCTGCTTTGACCATCCTGATCCTAAGGTGGTTGAGGGACTCCTTTCCTGGTCTGCACAGTAAGCAGTTTGCTACAGGCAGCTATATTTTGAGCACTATCTTTCATAACATGACATGCCTCCCTTGCTGCAGCACAGTGCTTGAGTCTCTCCTGTACTGAATCACAAGGTGATTCTAACGACATGAAAGCATGTGATGGGAGACAATTGGACAAGATGGTCTTACCCCACATGAGAGATCTGACAGCACTAACAGGAGAAAGAACAGAGGCTTGTTTGCATGCATGAGCGTATTTGCATCACATCACTGATGTCTCCTGCTAGGAGGCAGAGGAAGGGCATGCAAATCTTTAAAACTTAGAAAATGCTGTCTAAACAGTGAGATGTCACATATGCACTTCTTAAAGTGAACTAATTTCTTCACCAGTCAGAGATATCCTGTATATTACTGTACTGCAGGGGTTTTTTGTACCGATCAGCCAATTCACTCCCTCCCCTCACCAGCACACTGAGGCTGCCAGTTAATTGGCAGCTGCCTTGCTGTAGCTCAGAGATGAAGATGTTTGTTATCCTGGAGTGGGATCAATAACTGTACTTATTTATGCCCGGTGTTGTGATTTCTGGCAAGGAGAAGGACTTTTCTGCTACCTTAACCCAAATCATGATTTAATTAGAAGATTTTAAAATTATCAATACATCTATCTGTCCTATGCAAAGACTTCCTTATGATGATAAGCTGAATGGCTAGAACTTCAGATCCTTTAAAGCAAACACTTAGGTTAATTTGGAGAGCTTTTCAAGCTCCTTCCTTTCAGGCCACCTCTGTTCTCTTCTCATCTTTCTGCCTTTATGCTCAGAACTAGTCCCTTGTCCTCAGCATGCGCTAGTCTTTTCCCAGTGCCTGTGAATTGTCTCATCCTCCTTTGTCTCCATTTCCTCCACCCATCTGTTCAAAGGGTGGCTTATCTTGAAAGGGCAAAGCATGGAGTAAAAAACCAAAATAAATCTACCATAAATGTCAGGTCAAGATACATAATTAAGTTTACCACATCAGGGTGGCATTTCTGAGACAGGTATTGAAGGAACAGAGAGGGGTTTTCTGGGCTATAGGATACATGGCTTCTGTTGTGATAAAAATACTTGAGGTTTGTGTTGCTTCATTAGAATGACAAATGAAAAGGCAGAGTGCACTGCCTGCCAAAGACATATTTATATTCATGCCATATTCAGCACTTTCTCAAGGTGAATGTTCTAGCTCAGAAACAAATTGTGAAAATGCAGACCGAGGCAGAGTGTTCCTAAGTCTCTGTGCATGCTTTTCAGCAGCATAGTTTGAAGTTGAATTCCTTTGCTTTCAGAAAGTTCCTCAGGTTCTGGATGTTTGAGTTTAACAATGAAACTGTTACATTAAAGGTTGAATGTGATTATGGATCTTGCTGGAAAGTGCAAATGGGTAATACTGCTGAGAAAAGAGAGGCGTACTTTAAGATGAGGAAGAGGTAAGGAATAAAGAAAGAGATGTGGGAGAAAGACACACAGTAGAACTTCAATCATTGCAGTAAAGGACAGATAACAAAGGTTCCCATGATGCAGGCCATGCTTTAAAGTAGCCAGAGGCATTGAGCCTTGGACAGTTGTCCCAGTTTAGCACTCCCTGTCTAGCAGCTAACACTGGACAATGTGGGAAAATTCCCACCCCAAAGCAAAGGAATAAGGGAGAGAGATGTGTGGTTTGGGGGGAAAAAAAGCAAACAAAACCAAAAAACAAACTAAACCAGCTTTTTAAACAATAGCTATAAAAGGAAAAGTAAGTATTAATGAAGTAATTTTTAATATACAAACCCAAACTTATGCTCCCTCAGTGATCATAGAATCATAGAATCACTAGGTTGGAAAGGACCCACCGGATCATCTAGTCCAGCCATTCCCATCAATCACTAAACCACGTCCCTCAGTACCTCATCCACTCCAACCCAAACCATACCATGTTTCTATAATAAGAATAAATAGGGTGGTTTGGTTTGGAAGGGACCGACGATCATATCGCCACTCAAGCTGCAGGGCGGGCGCTGGGAATGGACTGCAGAAGGAAGCTGGACTCCAGAACTGGGTTCAGGAACACAAGAACTGAAACTGAAAGTAGAACAAGTGGAATACCTCTAGGACACTGGCCATAGAAAAAGAGAGCTTGATCCTCGTGATCCCTCAGCTTTATGCTGAGTATGGGGTATACAGAAAACATAATTGGTCAGCTGTCCTGTCAGCTCATCGCTGCAGCTGTGACTCTTTTTTACCCTTTGACTTACAGCATTCCATCAACTTCAATGTCAACTTGATTTCTATAGAAATAAATGAGAGTCTTGCCACATACTAGTCATCCTGTTCCCTAGCAATAACTATAAATAACAAGCATTATCACTTCTAGGGGTAGACACTGTCTGAAAAACATGTTTTTCAGAAAATGCAGTCACTTAAAANAAAAAAAAAAAAAAAAGTGAAGTGACTGAATATCAGACCTCTGAAGAATAACATACCAACCAGATTTGCTTTGGAATTAAGGCAGCATTAAATGTAAGAGATACTTCCTTCGGTTGGGGGTGGATTTTTATCTTTGGGTTTTCTTTCTTTCTTTCTTTGTGGGAAAGCTGATTGACAGACATTGCAGTGTATTGCTACCTCAGTGGTGTCTGTGCCACTGGTTGAGGTTTGTGGTCTTGCAATTATTGTGGTGGGCTGGATACACTTTGTGGTATTGGTTAATTTCTTTTTAATAAATCCAGATGACTTCAAATAAGACATTGTCTTTAGGGCAGCTTCTAGTGCCAAACTCAATAGGAAGTCATGAAAAAATGAATGCCAGCTGTGGAAGGTCACAGAATTAAAAGGCATCTAGGAAAAGATAGAGTCTTGCACCATACTGTATCATTTATAGCACTTTTATGTGAGCATGCCAACTTCCTTGATTTATGTGCGTATATATTTGGACTTATTTTCCTCCTGTTATCCCAGAAATTGTTTCTCTTTCGTCATGCCTCTGTGGCTATTTAAAGACTGTGTGATATTCCATCACCTGCCTGAGTACACTGGAACAAAAGCCCAGATGCTCCATTTCCAGAGGACAAGAGTATTTGTGCCTGTCTGTGGAGGTAAGGACAGCCAGTTTTGCTGCTGCTGGCTGGATTTCAGATGTCTCTGTTCTGAGGATTAGAGAAAGGACTGGTATTTGTGTGGTTTTCCAGGATGTGTCCTCCCTCGTTTTGTGCTTGGAAATTTATCTGAATACGATAAAGAAGTAAATGGTGTTACAGAAGCATGTAGGGTGGTCTTGATGTGTCTCCGATGCGTCAAATATTCACGATAGCTCTAAACACTGTGCACCCACAAGGACTGTGTTTGGGCTTTGTCAGGTGTGATGTTACTCTGCTGTGACACTCAGGCACTTTCCTGCCAGGACAACCATGGACAGAATCACAGTGAGGTGCCTTCAGCAGTGCTTATAAAGGAAGGTTCACATTAGTATTTACTGAGTTGTAGCCTTCCAGAGAGGCATAGAAATCCTACATGTTTTCTGACTACTTTAGTTATTTACCATGACAGATTAATCTAAAGTTCCTGGTTGAACACATTGAGCTCTAATACGATCATTGTCCAGTCACTTTAGAGGGAAGAAGGTCTGTCAATTCAAGGAGATGAAGAGGAGCATGTGGAAAAAAGCACTTAGAAATTTCACCTCCAGGCATAAAAGTGCTGATTGTCAAGTAACCAGCTATAGAATATAAAGAGCACCATCTACTGATGTAGAAGAAATTAACCATTTGTACACAAAACCTTTTATCCCTTTTTCTTCTACTTAGTCAAAATGATGGTGGCTTTCTGAATTTAGGTTTTAATGTGGATTTTCGTTGTCAGTAGCAAGGTGGTTTGACTCCCTTTGTTCATGGCGCTGATAGACAAGATAGTGTGTTTCATTTGTACATGGTCTGTCCCTCAGCAATTCCAGGACATAAGTAGCACCCCCAATATGTATAGATGTGCCTGCTGGATATGTTAACAGTCTGCCTAATCCTTATTGCCATGGCAGTGTCTTTAAGTATCACATTAGACAAAGCTTGACAAGCTTCCACAGACTGTCATAGTCTGTTTCCAATGCCAGCTCCCCTCAGCCTCCAGGCTGAATGCCAACTGATTTGTGACAACCTCACCCAACAGCTTTATGTGCTCCATGCTGGAAACACTCCACAAATTTCAGGGTCTTCATACTGACAAGGTTTGTTGTGCATGGGAATGGGTCATGAGGGTCTTCTTGCTCTCAGCTCCTAAGCAGACCACACCGTGTTCACCTTAGAAATTCTAGTGTTTCTAGAGTACTCATTGTCCCTCTGGATCTTGGTCAGCCTGACCTGCTCCATTTTGCCATGGAGGACCATCTATACTTTCAGTCTTGTGACCTTCTCACTGACTAGTTCTCCATCATCAGGTCCTCTTGCTCAGTGCTAGAATGACCATGAAGTTGAATCATTCAGAAACCCTAAATCAGTTAATTTAAGTTTACATTAAGTGAACTCTGACAGGAACAACGAGACTTTCACAGACATCTGGGTCTCATACATTGTAATCTTTCCTGTAACTGACTGATATATAAAAAAGGAGCCTGGCCTTTCTTGCTATTTTACAGAAGCACAAGGCTGCCTCTTTTGCTGTACACCAGCACCACTTAGTGCTCAGATGTTCCAGAGGTCAGTAATGGAAAAGTACGTTTATACATGACATTATTCACTTTCTAAGTGAAGCCCAAGTTCACGAGGCTTTGTGTTATCAGTAAGTTTGTAGAAACATTATTTCAACGGGAGTAGAAAGAAAAAGCAGTGATTTGTGGTGTCCAGTGACCACTGAGTATTAATGGATTGTCCTGCAAGGAGCAACGAGGTTAGTCCATAATCACTGAATATTTCTTTTGGGCTTTTTAGCCCAAGAGTAGCAATACCATCATAGAGGTACTGCATGTTGTTTGAAGTCAAATGGAAAAGAATGTTAATGTTAATTAATAGAGGCATACTGAAACATCTAGCTGGTACTTGGCCCGAGTGGTAGGTCTAAAAGAATATGCAGCTGTGAGAAGTGCCCACTGGGTCAGCTGGGTGGTCAGTGCAGCATGCAAACATTTGTACCCTAATTGCTTGGAGAGTTCAGCTTGGCATTTCATAATTTTGAGTTAAGAAAAAGAACTCTTGATGGCTTGTTAAGATAATTAGCATTAGAGCACTTATAAGGAAAGGCAACTTTTTTATTGAGGCCAAAGAATAAAAACCACCCTGAAAACTACAAAATACTCCTAAGGAGGTCAACATTTACAATAAAATAACTAGCCCCTTTATATCCATAAGACTTGGGGATTGCCTAGGAAACTGTAGTGCCCTGTTGGCTCTGAGCCTGGCTTGCATGTTGATATACAAAACTAAATTCTAAGGATCTCAAGAACAGACAAGTGGGGCTTATGCTTGTATGCAGTGCTAAATTAGTAGGGGTTTTGATATAAAATTAATTACATCTGTAGCTTTTCTGGCAAGGTACAGGAAGACTAAGAGGGCAACATATTTTTTTTTTCAGTTCACAGTCAGTCATCTTTCAGCCTTCTAATATTCATATTCACATCTATCAAGGAATCTCTTGATGGCTGTGAACGTGATCCAGCAGATGGAGATTTTCTTTGAAGCTGGAATGAACATAAAGGAAATATAAGTTATTTAATGCATTATTTTGTAGTTGCAGTGGTAAAGTTCCAAGTCGAACTCCAAGTCTTAAAATACTGGAACTGGATTTTTTAGTCAGTCTTAAAAGACTTGGAGCTAGATTTTGTTTAAAGTTTAAGCAAGAATGTTACAGTTCCTGGGATGCCAGAAAGAGAAGTGCTGTTTCAAAAGCTAGATGCTGTACATAAGTAGCCATCAGTATTACGTTGCTTGACAAACATTACTGTGAAAACATGAAAATAGGAATAAAGAACAAAATTTTTATACATTCCAAATACCACACCGTATACCCATGTGACTATTTTGCATTTAAAGTGTTCTGGACTAACACATATTTGCATATATACATATATCTGTATGTATAAATACATATGTGAGTGTCCACACGTACATTTCTTTACATTCCAGTTCTCAGTGTCAGGCTCCCAGAGTAAGTCAGCTGTTAAGATGCACAGCTACTCTAATATTTATACAAAATCTTATCACTGTTACAATTTATTGCTTTTTCTGTCCAGTAGTCTCCTTTCCCTGAGGTAAAAAAAGCATTCTGGAGGAGGGATTATATTTATCTGTGGTTGCAAAGTGTCAGACACACAGTAGGTAGACCTAAAATGAACTGATAATAGGGAAGTCCTTTGTGTTCTATTCCCCTACTAAGTAAAGGTTTGAGGTTCACTAAGATCATATGCAATATCTATTAAGGTATTTTCAAGTGATCTTCTTTTGGGAAAACATTAAACTGAAGTGTCTTTTAGTTACCTTTGTCTTTTACAGCAGCACAGCCGCCTAACCCATAAATGGTACATCTTTTCTTCCCTTGTGTTTAAACATTTCCTAAAGTTAGAATAGACTAAATGTCCAAATCTATTCATTGAAGGTGATGTTCCCTGTCCAGCACTTACAATGCACATGCTGTGAAATAGTGTTGCATTAAAAAGTGCTAATTAGCTCACCATGAAACACTACAATTAAGAGAGAGGTCAGATAGGGCATGTCCATCAACCTACTAGAATTTTCTCATTGATTTAGGAATTCTAGTCTCTCAGGGCTACTGAATGAGTCCCATGATAGTTAAATAACATGAAAAGTCCAAATGCTTTGTCAATCCCTACATGGCTACTTGAAGTTATTTAAATCTTACAGCTGCTTTTCTTAGATAATATTTTCTGACAGTTAAAAAACCCTAAGCATTTTGAAAACTCATCTTTCTTCCTTTTGAATATAAAAGAAGATCAAAACATAGTATTCAATGGAAACACAGTAAAAGCTTAAACAATGGTAAGTTCCAGCCTCCCATTAATACACTAGAGATTGCAATAGACTCGCAGAGGAGCATGCTGTGTAGTTGCCAGTGATACCCTCCCTGCTTCAGTGATAGCACAGAAAATGTGATTCTGACCTATTCTCAATAGTCTTACACAAAAAGGGAATCTGTTCCCTGATTTTCACCATCAGCAGTCAATAGGAAGAATTCCCATTTGGATATTTTAGGATCTGAAATAGACTCAGAACTTTGTAACCATTATCCTAAAGCTATTTTAAAATACTATTTCATGTTTTGGAGGAACATTAGAATACTAGGTTAACAAGAGAAAGTAGAATCATAGAGAAACTTGAGGTAGTGTATCATTCAGCAGCTTAGGGTTGAGTGGTTTATAGTTATAAATTATCTGCAATTTCTTCCAGTTTCCCTGTTTCTCAGATCAGAATAACACTGCAAAACAGTTTTTCCACAATGAAGTTTTGAGATACAATTTTAATTAGGTGGCATACTTCTGTGGCATTTAGGTAATAAGGACAACAAGAGAGGACTCAGCAGGATGTCCAGCACAAACATTCCTGGAATGAGTGGATTATCAGGATTTTGGCAAAGCAACAAACAGGAAATATGAACAATTCAGAAGAAAAAAAAGCATCTGTAGCAAGAACTGGAGAAATACAGACTCTGAGTTAATTCATAAAATCTGTCATTGCTTGCAACTGGCCACCTTCATGCATTCAGTCAGAGTTTCTTTAATTTATACCTGGGAAATGAATGTAAGAGACAATTAAAGACATGTTTTAGACAAAAAAAAAAACCAAAACAAAACAAAACAAAAAAACCCAAAACAGATCCTTCTTTGACTTGTTTTCTTTAGCTCAGCAACATCTTGTTCAGGTCTACCAAAAGGGTTGACAAATACTTGTTAAAGACCCTTTGCTTTATCTCAGTCTCTACTTTTCAGACCATTTGAGGTCAAAGTATGGAATGTGCATTTTGTCATGGCTCAGAAGAGCTGTGGTAGGTGCTGTGCCTCAGAATTTGTGGGACCTCGAATTGGTTATGACACAAGAAAGGAATTGCTCAGGAAATTAAGCTACATATGTCCATATGCAAAACAAACATTGCTGAAATTCAGTTGGGTAGGATTACAAGTCAAAAATGGCTTCCATTAGTGTAATGCTATTTTCAGGGTACTGTTAGGGATTAGGAGTTTCTCCAGGGGACATGCAGACCACATTCATCAATGGAAAGCAACAGCAATTCTCACTTCAAGAAAAACTTCTGAATTATGTAACTAGCCTTGACTCATGATGGAGGTTTTATAAATTACTTTGTCAATCTAAAAGATGCTTGCTATTCAGATTATGAAGCCCCTGTGAGTACAGACCCATTACTTTGAATAGAGAGGCTATAAAAACATCAGTAGGTCTGACATAAAACTGATGTATTATCTAATAATGTTTCACACAGAACTCAGAGCTTCATTTATCAGCAATGTCTGTGGCTGAGTTTTTTACAGGTTATGAATTAAAACCACAAATGCTTCAGTCACGTCACGGATGTTAATGAAACAGCATAATAGAGAGGCTGAGCAAGGTGGATTCAGGATGTAATGACTCTTTCAGGCCTAATGCTCCTACAGATTAGTGAAAGAGAACGGATGGGAATCTCTACTTTAGAATGACTCTCAGCATCTTCCTACCAATAGCAGATTGAGCTTTCTGCTGTGGGAGCTGCTGTAAATAGGTAAAGGGCAGATTTCTTACCTGTCAGCTTGCATAATTCAGCTCATTCCAGTAGCTTTGACATTTCACTAGTTGCTGTTCTTGACTATTAAATTTTGCTACACATAGACCAAAACTGTGACTGGGAAAACAAGAACTTAAAATTCAGCAGAATGCACATCTGGAAGAAAAGGTGAAAAAGGGTAGAGAACAAGAAAATATCCAGGACTCAGAAAAGTCTAAGGAGGATAAATTTAAAGCTAATATGCAAAGCAGCCCATGTAACTAAAAGCTGCTCTTTTTCTATTACTGTGATCTATAAGTGTATTAACAGACTCATTGACCTAAAGAGTAAAGAGTTAATCCTTCTGGACCAAACCCTGGAGCTGGAACCAATCACTTGAGATTTAGCATAATTTCTCTAGGAGCTCTCCTGCAGAGTGGGAATACCACTGCTTCCCTGTAGCACTAACTTGTGTCATTTGTGAGTGAAGTATGACAGTAAGACTCCTGTACACTGTAGGTCAAGCCTATTTACTTGCTAGCCAGTGTGAAAGCCAACTAAAGCCTGGCCAGTTTCCGAAGTGTATGCACTCTGCTTTGTATCTGAAAGCAGCTGAGAAAAAATTAAAGTAACCAATGCCTCCTGTGAAGCACACCTGCCCTTGCCCTTATGTCTCTGTAAATAGTCCACTCCCTGCTCCCTCTTCCACTTAAAGAGCTGTGCTCTGGGAAGGGATGAAGTCTTTTAGTGGTATTCATTACGGCAGTATGTCCTTACCTAGAACATTATTTTGTATGTGTTGTCATTTAGATATTAGTAACATCAGCAGGGCTGTGCAGGTAATAGATCTTGATTCCTTTAGGAGGTTGTGTAGATGGATCTATAGACTTCTATGCTGGTATGCTTCTAGTTTACTAGAAGACAGTGGGTTTTCTTAATATCTTGCTATTCAACTTGTTAGAACCTATTTACCCTTAGAATAAAGGGAAGTAACTAAAAAAAAAAAAACCAACAGAATTTTCCTAATTGTATCAGGCTCCTTCTGAATTGCTTCTGAGATGCAATGATAAATGTTACCTGATTGGGGGGTGGGGGTTGCCACTATCTAAGGAAAAAGCTAGTTTTACTTTTAACAACAATGTAGAAGAGCGTAGTGTTTTGTTACTTCACACATTGAAATCTGAGATTATAGTTAATCCTGTACTTGTCAGATTTATGCTTTTGATTCCCACAGTGACCATAAATCTGCTTCTGAAAGCTTTTTCTCACGCTTTTCTTATCTAGCTCCCACCTGGTGTTTTTCAAGGTGACATATTGCTCTTCAAACATAGGAGGAGGTAGGGAAAGAAGTAAGGGGAGGAATCATTTCATTATGAATTGATAAAAAAAAAAAGACTTTACAATGTTACAAAGAAAATACTTAATCTCCTGAAGTATTATAGAGGCAGTGCATCCCAATCTTCCACATTCCCCTAATCCTGTTAGGTAACACCAGGAATAAGCAGCTGTACAATAACAATGCCAAATAAATGGTTTTTAACTGCTTGAAAGTATGAGCAAGAAAACTTGAGATGGCTATAAGGCAGTGTGAGCATGATAATAAGCTGGGAGTATGCAGTTTCTAGTCTTTCTCGTAATGGCCATCACTCAAATGTGTCCAGTTTAGACTTTGGAAAGATTCTTCTGCCCATGGTATTAAATGCATCAGAGACTTTTTTTTTTTATTTGGGTATTATCTTGCATTAAAGTCCTTCTGACGTTCTCTAAGTATTTTGATCATGTTCCTTTCTCAACCACGTAGTATTTATCTGGGCTCTGTAATACGAATATATTTTCAAGTAATATGACCATCTGGGTGCGTATCTCTGTTTTCAAATCTGTTCTGCAATTTACTAGGCAATAATGAGGAGGCGGTGAGATGCTGCTGTTACCTGGTGCCCTTGTCTGCAGGAGAATTCTGTGGTGAGTGGCCTCAGTACCTAGGTAGTTGCTGGGGTTTTGTTGTTTTTCTTTTTCAATCTGCCTTTCCAGTCATCAAGTTCAAATTATTTGCATAGCTGTCATTTCTGCCTCTCATTCTGCAGAGGAAGCTGAGACAGGAGAGGAATGAATTGCACTTAAGGAGAAAAAGTTAGTGCAGAAGTACAGATTACATCTGAGTCCTTGTCTTTTCTCTACCTAGTGTGTTGTTCCTGTGCTCCCCTTCTAAGGTGAAATAGGTTTAGCCACTTCCCGAACAAAGGGAAGCATGTTGAAGCCATACAATGTTCCTTTCTAATGCAAATTATAAGAAGGTTTCCTAGGTATCTAGCCCCAAACAAGTGTGCCTATACTTGTAAATCACACCTGTATTAAGACAGATTTTCCAAAGTAAACTAACTTTCCACAAGTTAAATGTGACTGAAGATCTCCTAGCTCCTCCTTTTACCCTAGCATGAATGAATATGGATGAAAACAGGTGCTTCAGAACTTTTTTAATATGGTCTCTTTTTTTAAGGTGATTTGAGAACTTTGTTAAGGTGCTTTGGGATTTTTCCAAAGCTTGCCCCTTTTGCATAAAAAGAAAATTCACTGTGAACTGAATCCTGCAGCCTAAGAAATATCACTCTGTTATTTAGGACATAGATGGCTTTAAAGCAAAACCCTTATCATGCACTAACTAATACGGCTGCAACTATGAGAGTTGTAGAGTTTACCATAGTTGTATAGGCAGATATCAAACTTAGCACAAGCCTCTTCTAAGACATCAGATGACAAGTTTTCTGGAAAGTAGCCCAACGTTGACACTGGGTTCTCATACAGGTTACTTCTGGTACATTTGCCTAACACTGGGTCAAAGTACGCATCCAGGTACAAGCAGAGCCCATATTAAGGAAGAAAGGGAGGAAACGTGAAAAGGTCTCATTGTGCCTAATCAGATCTGCAGATTGGAAAGGAGGTGAAAATGCACACATGTGTTAGGAATGTTACTAAAGAATTGATGTCTTTAAATAGTGAGCAGACACGCTTTTTTCTTTAGAAGTCCCTTTCGTTTCAGAGCACCTTGTTGAAGTTTTATAGTGGTAAAAGGAAAGAGTTCACCAGAGCTCTGGATATCTTTGCAGTCTTTAAGCCAGTACCTGCATGTACATAATCACTTGCTGACTCTGTGGTGTAAGTGTAAGTGAAGTGGCCAGATGCATCGCCTCTAGCTTGATTAAGGGTCAGAATAAAACCAAAGTCCAATGAGAAAGTCAGCCCTTTTGAAATTCTATATGAGTGGCCTTATCAGAGTTTAATCAAAAATCATGAACGATAGAAATAATGGGAATGCGCTATGTTAAAAAGTGTATGAGAAAAGTTTTATCTTCCTTCAACAGGCATTTGCAGTTGAAAGACCCTCTAGGACTGGACACTGGACTCCAGCATGGAGACGGTGTTTATCTGAAGACATGGAATGAGGAACATTTGAAAAGATGTTGGAAAGGACTTTTGAAAAGTCCTTCTCACAACATGCACTGCTGTCAAATTGACTGGAATTGGATGCTAGCTTCATTACACTAGAATCAAGAAAGCATCACTGCCTGAGAAGTTGGAGGTGAAATCTCAATCTGATAATTTATTGAGGTTAAAATTGAAACGTAAAAGCATATGACCTGCTCTTGGCATTCAGAAGATGCTTAAGTAGACTATGGACAGAGTTATGTTATTTTAGGGGTAGGAATAGTATTCTGTATAAAAAATCCTTTGCTATAATTTGTGTTATTATGTGCTTTTTAATCCTGAGCTTGTTATAATTGCTAGATGGAGCAGAATCAGGTCTGCCTCTCAGAAATTAGGAAGATCCATGGGATCAGAATGTGTATTTCACTTTGATTCAGGAAACAAGGAAATAACACACAAATTTGACTGTTGGGCATGTACTTGCTTTCCTGAACATTCCAATAAGGGTCTCCCTATATCTGGGATCCCTGTAGAGGCAAACAAAGCATGGAGAAATTTTGGGAAGGATAACACATTTCACTGTGATAGGAAGGTAGAAGGGTATGAACGAGACATCACTACCTTACGCACAGAAAGACAGGTAAAATGTGTGTAACAATGCAATCCACCTCAAGGGATAGGAAAATTAGATTGTTTGATTAATGCTATATTTATGGGATATCAAACTGATTGTTATACTACAATGGCAGTAGGAACTCCAGTTATGGGAAAAAGATATATAGGATGGCCAGTCCCTGAAGGAACAGGATGGTATTAGTTATGTCGTAACAAAGCTAGAAAGGATCTGCCTCCCAATTGGAGTGGAATTTGTGCCTTAGGAGTTTTAGTCCCTAGTGTAACAGTTTTTTGATGGATAAGAAGCAACCTTGAATAAGATCACATATGTGGATTCACAAGTGGAGTAATCCACTGAAAAACAGATAAGATTTCTTTCTTCTGCAAGACTTTTCATACTGTGATTAAGAGTTAGTAAATTAGAGAAGGCTACCATAAATGTTTCAGCAGAACTGCAAAACATTGAGAATCAAACTTCGGACGCTTTTAGGGCCATAAAGGAGGAAATATCACAAGTGAGCAGGGTTGCTGTGCAGAAATGAATGGCATTAGATTTGTTGTTAGCCTCTCAAGGAGGTGTTTGTACAGTAGTCAATACTAGTTGCTATGTGTATGTGGATCAATTAGGAAGAATAGAAACTGATTTATAAAGAAAATGGGAACATACAAGTACCTTTCATGAGAAACAAAAAGACAATGCACCCTATGGGTTTATGGAGATTTGGTCTTGGCCTGCTTCCTGGATTCTTGATTTGTCATTGTGGATTAAGAAAATAATTGTGATTATACTTTTGACGATTCTTACTTTTGTGTGTATAATTGTAATCGCTCAATGCTGTATTAGATGTGGTACCTCATTGATAAATAATTTAGTGTGATGGGACTTAAGTCATAATTTTAAATGGGGGAAATATTACCCAAGGAGATAAGAATAATGTCTTTTGTACCTTATTTACTTCAGTTATCTTCTACAAACATGCTAACTTCTGCTCAGGGATTCAGAAGAAAATAAGCTCATTAGTTAATCACCTCAAGGTTGGAAACATGTTGAAACAAAATACTTTTTCAGGAGTTTTCTTGTTGATTTTGGGTAACAAGAAGAGCCAGCATCTCTGTTTTATAGACAGAAGCTGAAACTGTTCTCTGCCAACTCCACTGTTAACAAATGCCTTTCGAGCACAAGTTCAACCCTGTGATATCTTCTCTCTCGACAGCACATCTGAGTATGTGAGAAGGTGGAGGATTGAGTTTAGATTTTTCTGAAATGTGGCAGGAATTTCAGCTCTTAACTGGGTCAGTGAGATATGAGGGTATGTTCTGAGGACTACAGTCTTGAATTAGAGTATTAACTGAACATAATTCCAATAGACATGATGCACAGTGTGTTCCTCTTCTGTATTCCCCTGAGGATTTGATTTGATGTAATGGGTGTGTTCTGGCAGCAGTCATTCTCATTGAGTGTGATAACTTCTATTAAGTTTAATTAAAGCCTGCTTAATTAAAAATGACAGATATGCTTGTAAACATCTGTGTGGCAGCACAGCTGCTAAGTCACAGAAGTGGGAGATTCATAGATGAAGGGACTGAAGCTATCTTGCACTTTCACAGGTGATTTCACTAGTCTCAGTGGTCTAGGTGGTAGAGACTTCACCTTGCCTGCTGCATCTCACCTGTTACATCGTGCTGTCCTGCTGCTGAGCAAGAGAAACGCCATGTGGCTGCCTAAACCAGCAATCAAAAAAATTCAGTTAAAAGGCCAAACATCTGTAAATCCTGTGGAATTCGCTGCTGCACTGGAAAAAAGAGCACTGTTCCTGCAGGCTGCAATAGTGTCCTCTGTAAGGGACCTTCAGGAGGCCCAGCCTTCAAAAGGGACTTTAAGCTACAGCTGTAGTATGAACTGCAGAGATTTGGGGCAGACCTCTCTGGCTTCCTAAAGAGCAAAGGTTTCTTTAGATTGGAGAGGCCTCAGGTTTAGTAAATTATACCCTGCATGCCTTGGTTCTCCTTTAGGTTATGTCCCTCCCTTTTTATAGATTCAATAGGAATATGGGGTGGGGAATAGAGGGGCTGTCTGTTTGTTGTTTAGATCCCATCAGTAAGCTATTTGCTTAGCGTTATCTGATCTGTCACTTCTAATTTGACATTCACCCCTACTCCCAGCAAAGCAAAGCAAACAGCCGGTGACTTTTGTATCAGAACTACTATCAGCTCCTGAGACTAAATGCAGTTGCTCTAGCCTCTGTCTGTTTAGCTGACAATTGTCTGAGCTAACTTTAGCATAGAACACCAGAATAAAACACTACGAACTCCACTGGAGCAACTTCCAGATAACCATGGTTTCTCCTGTCTCCATTTGAGTGGTCAGCACGGAAGGTCTTTTATGTGCTGTGGCCTGTGTTGGGCCATTCCATCAATATAGACTAGTGAACAGAAATAAATACCAACTATTTACTTCTCTCCATCCTCAGAGAGGAAAGCTCTCTCTAAAGTAGGTAGTATGAAATCCTCTTCTCTAAAGTAAATTATTTTTAAAGGGGAAGTTAACCAGTATCAGTGCTTCAAGTTGTCTTGTTTATTATCTCCTAGAAGCAGCAGGATTTTTTAAAGTTTATATTCTGACTAGTGATCGTTTCTCGGCTGAAAGTAAGCATGCCTGGAGCCAAGCAGTGTGCATGCTGTTGCATCTTTTTGGTTCATTATATCTTAATCCCTGTCTCTCCCCACCTGAAGAGCCTTCAGACTGCCTTGCCAAATAGCTTTGGCTTTTTTAACTCACTAACAAACCATTCTTACGCCCATAAAAATATGAAAGAGAAAACTGGCAGCTGAGGTGACAAGTCATTGCAAAAAGCAAGACAAATGAACTCATTGAAACCTTAATCATGTTTCAGTAAATGAGCAGATAAAAGGTTTGAGAGTTCCCATGGTAAGTTAAATTCATAAGTTTCTGTTCTCTCCTGCCAAAACCTCTAACCACCCCTGACTGAGGGGAAGAAGGCCAAAGGAAAGAACAGGAGATGTAACACGTTGGTGGATGGAAATGTTAAGTGTTCCCTTTGCCAAGGTCATCTTTTCCCAGCTTATCTTGCTGAGAGACTGGAAGAGGAAGACCATTGGAGCCTTTTCTCCAACACACATGCTTTTCCACTTGGGACTCGTGATAGCCACCTCAGTCAGCACAGGAACCTGTCTCTGTGGCAGCCCAGTTCAAGTGGAGTCAGACATCCTCGTTAATTGCATAATTCAGTCAAGCTACATCTGGCTAGAAGGAAATTTTAAAGACAATGTAGCCTGGGCTATGTAGGAATTTGGGGGTATCTCTGCAAAAGCTGCGGGGGTAGAGTCCAGTCCATCCCTCCTCTAATGGCATCTTTACTCTTTCCTGCCTAAAATTGTGCTCAGTCTCTTCCCAACCAACCGATGGATTTCTCTTCTGCACTCCTGTAAAAGCCCAGAAAAGAATGGGAAAAGGAACTGTGTAAGTAGTAGAGACCCTCAGAACATGTAACGGATGGCAAAGGTATTGGAAAATTGACAAGCTCTAGACCAGATAAACCTCTCCTATTTACTAGACTAACTGCAGCATCTCTGAGGATTGGTGTTGCCCTGCAGGAATACAAAAGTATATCCTGGCTCCCATGGAGACATAGAAGATCACAGGCAGTGTTTGTGCCAATAGTCTCTGCAAATAGTTGCACATATGAAAGCAACTTCATGCCACTGAGATAGTTGTAATTCTGCTTTTGGTCTTCCAAGTTAGGCCATGGAAAGTATTTAAGATTAAGGCCCACCCCAAATTTTAGCCATGGGGATTGGTTCACTATTTATTGAATCTTGTGGATCTAGAGATAGGCTGTTTGCAGGAAATGTGCTTTCTCCAGCTGCAGAGGTGATGCATGAGCATAACCACTTCAAGGTCTTGCTTTTAGCCCTACGTCTCTCATGTGACAGAAGCCTGAAGTTCTTTTTGGGTCACTGACTATTTCTGTCATTACCACAGCGGAAGAGTCTAAAGCAGACTGGACAGATTCACATGCACTAGAGCATTCTTTGAGGTTTTAAAGCGTGAGTACCAGATAAAGAAAGATTATATACCTTTCTGAATCAATAGAGAAATGAATTGTCATTGTTCTATGAATGTATCAAACCTGTAATAGATGCTTTTATTAAGTGAAATACAACAATTTGTTTTGTCAAGTAAAAGAAGATCTCTGACTATGCTGTCTCTGAAGATATCACCAAAACCCAGCAAAGTAAAAGTTCAGTTTGGAAAGAACAGTATCCACCTGCATGCAAAAGCAGTTTTCTCTCTGGGATTCTTGTTCTAAAATGTAAAATACCACTTTCTATATATGTTCCCTCGTGGTGAAACATGCATTAACCAGTCCATTGAAAATTTAAATTGCTTAATGTCTTACACTGAATACTTTGCAGCCTGTAATGGCCTTAAAAGTGATATTCCCATAAGTATCAGTAGAAGTATTAAGGACAATGGAAATAAACCCTATGTGATTTAATCCTGCAGGTTTTGTGCATTCTGGTCATGATTCAGCAAAGCACTTAGCAGCATATATTTTGTCTTACATGCATGATTGAACTCAGCGTGATTATTTGCATAGTTAAAGGTAAGGCTGCATTTGAGCACTCTGCTGGATTAGATTCAGAGCAATTCTCACCTGTCAACATCCTGTTTACTGCAACATGGCAGACTTTGCACGATAAACACTAGGGTCACTGGGAAGCACTGTTTTACCCTTTAGAAACCACCAGAATAATGATGTGTAACACAGTTTGGTTAAGAGTGTTAATCTCAGGCTAAAAAAAAAATATATATAACAGACATGGGAGTGTTTATGCACAGAGCAGTGCCATGCAACTAAATACTTCATTATTAGTCTTGAATGCTGCTACAATTAATTTCAAAGGCAACTTGTAGCTATTGAAATGAACCAAGTGTTGAGAACAGAGAGAATTATTTTAAACAAATGCGTATGTATGACCAGATTTGGACCAGCTCCTTGAGAATTGGATTAACAGATCACTGTTACCTAAATGAAGATGTCCCAGAACCACCCTGACCCACCTAAATCTTAATAAGTTTTCTTCTGTTAGCGCATCACCGCTAATCACTGCATTTCTCTTAAAGAACTCATTCTGTCCTTTGTGAATCAGTAATGTTTATGTCTAGATCTTTTATTCTTGAATTGCATGCAATTCATAGCAAAATATTTCCTTAATTTAAAAATCATTATCTTCCTAAGAAAAGTAAAAGAGAAAACAGTTTTCAGGCAAAACATTAGGCAAGTCTTTTTAATCAATTCCTGTACCAGACTTTTAAAAAAAAAAATGTCATTTAGTTTTGATAGTATTTTTACATAATCAGTCCCATGAAACCTGTCTTTTCAGTCTATTATTCTCAAAGTTTAAATATACCATGCTGAATGTTAGTATTCAGCTAGCCTACTAATAAATAAACTTGTGATATGAAAATCCTGAAAATCTCCCTTCACTAAAGAAAATACCCAAATAATAAAGACTGTGCAAATTAAGTTTGCTCCTGCCCATCAGTAATATTAAAAAAGCACTAATAATAATTTGTTCTTCATTGGAATCAATCTAATAATGATAAGTTAAAAATTCAGACAGTGCCAAGTGCTAAAAAATATATATTTTTAGCAAATTATCAGGACCATATTTTCATTCTGGACGTGTAAGTTCTTCCAACAAGTTTTAATTACAAAAATGTAAAACAATGCAAAGATAAAAAGGCAACGCATTGCTTTACCATAGTTGCCAAGTTAGATAAGTGGCACTTGTCATACAAATACAAAGTCGAATTCATCTTTTTTTTCCTCAACCCTATTGTTAAGGCAGAAGCTACACAAGTTTTTCAGTCACTTTTGCAGGGCTTCTCAGTGAAAAAAAAAAGTGTTAACCATAGCAGAAATGTAAAGCTAGACTGTTCTTACAGAGGCTGGTGGGGGAGGGCAGAGATGGGAAGACTGTAATGAGCAGTAGGAAAGTAATGAAATAAGCCCATGGATACCATCAGTCTGTATGTAAATAATTTTAAATTCACCTTTAGCTTTAGGGAACTCTTGTTTCATTTAGACAGTGAATGAGTTCACTGCATCAGCAAATCCATATCTCGGGTTACCATTTATTCTTACCTAAAGTTCAATTCTGTTATTGGCTGTGGGCAATGAAAATTACTAATCAAAATATGTGGTTTTAAAATGTTTGCAATGGGGTGATAAACTTCTGTGAGCTGCAACTTGTCTAACAATTCTGTCCTTCCTGCTGAGGTAAGATTGCACAGTTCAGTATACAATCAAATACCAATCTTTTTTTGTTTGTTTGTGTGTTTTCTTCAAAGGGTCAGCCAACAGGTCTTCCTCATTTGTTTCCAAGTTTTAGCAATCTAGAGAGGTCTCATGTAAGCAGCATCCTTGCAATGCGACCATGGGCATGGCTGCAGTAAGAATACTACCTGTTTCAAAGGGAAACACTGAGAGAGGAAGACACGCCATTCTAGTGTGTTAAGCATACAGAAAACTTTGCAGGTCAGGGGATCATATGCAACTTTTTGCAATCTATACAAGTTAAGAAGATAAGAACTCCAAGTGCAAATAATCTATCCCTCGTTAATCCAGACATTACTCATTTATTGGAAGAGATTCCCCTAGAAAACTGAAGTGCTTGGAATTAAAATGGAGCAGTAACAAAAAATGACACACTCACCAAAGGTAGGAGATACTTTTTCCAATTTCATTAATGCTGTACATTGTCTCTCTTTGACCTCTTGTTCCTCCTTGGAAAATAAGTTTTAGCATCTAAATCACAAAAACTTTTCCTTATGAGGAGTGTTGAGGGATGTCTTACTTTTGTGGCCTAATTCTGAGCTGACGTAGAATTTAAGGCAGACTCTTTGAGCGTTTAATCCTCTATGATTTGGCACTTACTGTAATAATTGTCACAGTGAGTCTCAAGCCAGGCAATAAAGAGTCCAAACAGTCCTGCTTTACTGAGGATATTTTAATGCTGGACTTGTCTAAGCTGAACTGAGCTCAGGCTGGTATATAAACTGCTTCAGTGGCATCAGTGTGCTTAAGGAGAAAGATGTAGTACAATGAAGTGTTAAACTGTTAAGGAACCCTTTCTAACATAAAAGACTGCTCACTACCTTCTGTGTCACCTAGTAAAGGTCCTGAGAACCCTTAACTATTGTATGGTTGTACAAATGGTTTTCTGCCATATTATTTTGCTTTCCTACATCTGAACTGGGATTTCTTTCCGTGCTCAATCCTTAACTGTAATGGGAAGCCTCATAGGCTATGCAAAGAGTAAATAACGTGTCAGACCAGAAATCATCAGCTCTTCCTTATTGATCTCAAGCATATAATCATAATCAGCCTATGAAATTATTCTGGGCAACTGTGGAAAGTTTAGGAATATAATTTGAGGCTGTCAGAACAGGATTGTTGGAGAAAATCTCACACTAAAATACTGATCTAAAGAAGAAATCTTTCAAAATACACTGGCTTTGTGCCCTACGCATGTCTGAGAAATCTCCCTGAAATAGCTGAGCTTGTTTTTACAGTCATTGTTTTGTAGGTAGAGTGTATGGCAAGACAGCCCGTAGGTAGCACCTACAAGGGCTGAATTTATTAACCAGCAAGGCCAGCTGATAGGTTTTACTTTGTCTCAAAGCAGATGATGGTGGTACAATTATACTATTCAAGACTGACATCTCGAGTTATTTGGCCTTGGTGACATTAGCAAGGTTAAGTATAGCAAGAAAGTACAAAGAACCAATCTAAAAGGTTACATAAGGGTATAGAGGTGAAAGGCATTGTGAATGGACTTACCATAACACTTTAAAATGTGAAATATGCTTAGCTTGAGAAATTGGGGAAGAGACCCAGTTTCAACTCCTTATTTTCAATCCCATACTGTTGAATCCCATGCTTTCAAAACAAAATGAGTGCTAAACGTTTTGCTCAATGTAGTTTAAGAATAACTCTCCAGCTTTTTAGGCAGCATCCCTGATTTGATGCAGTAGTTTGCACATCTCTAAGGAAATTGCTTGGAAGTAGGTCCTTCTACTCCTTATGAAACAGAGCTTGATTTGACAATTGATACAGAAGTTCTTTCTGTGCACAAACAACCTATGGTTTTGTTCCCTGAATACCATATTTAACACACCCAGATATGCTGCAAACTAAACACCCCATTTAAATAGAGCCTTTGATTTTCCTCCTTACTGCAATTAGGAACAAAACTGTTCTCCATTTTTCATAATTTGAATCCACAGTAAACATGCTCCAGAAATAAAGATTTATAACTAAATACTATAAAATATATGGGATTGACTACCATATAGGTGGCACTCAACTGTAGCTGTCTATATTGGGCTTACAAGTATAAAGTGTTAAATGTAAAATAATAATTACTTTGTTAGTGCAGAAAATCACCAAGATCAAATATTTTGGAGCCTGAACCCCTTCATTTATGCCAGTTTTGCACCGTTATTTTAATCCCACAAATCACTTCCTCACTTGTAGTGGAACAAAAGGAAAATTGAATCCCTGTCTCCTTTTAGTTGTGACTAACATTATGGTTGAATGTCTGTATTGGCAGAGATCTAATGCCTAAATTACAGGTTGCTAACTTTAGCAATCATACGATCTTTCCTCTCTTTACTGATACAACTGAAGTTAATATTACATTTCCTCTGCAAGTGACTGAAGTAACAGGCCAGAAAGCAAGCAGCACCTGGCTAATACTTTAGCTGTGTTCTGCATAACAGCACACAATCAGAAGAAACTTACTCTGTCTGTTTCCCCTTTGTGAGCAGGAGATAATGTTTGCTGAGATAGGATTCCCATGTGTTTCTGTAAGACTCAGAAGTCTTGAAGCCCAGGAATTTATAAAAGCCCGTTGAAGAGGAAAACAATCAGGTATTTGGTACAATATGTTAGCTGTGTCTGACAACATCTTTGTATTTCTACACCAGAGCACAAAATAGTTTCTCCAAGCTAAGTTTTGAAAACATAAAGAAAAATCTTACATGCAAATGGAAGATCAGCCACAATAGGTTAAAATAAAAGTTTATAATTGCCCACAGTTTGGAAGTGTCCCATCCCTTCAGTACAAAAACCTTAAATGTCCGGCTTGAGGATAGTATAACCTCAGTGAGGAAAGAAAAGGTCCACTGTGGCATGAGTTTCAGAATACATTGGAAAGGAAGCTTGGCAATTGCCTGCTTTCAGGCTCCAATTTGGTGATGCGCACTGCCCCATCAGGACTTTTAGGGGACTGTGGCCTTTCTGCCTGCCCAGATACTGACTGATTCTGGGGAGCAAGGCAGAGTGAGAGAGAAGAAAGTAGGCAGGGAACACTGTATGCACATCTCTGTTCCCTGCAGATGAGAGGCTGAGTGACAGCTGTTAATCTCCCTCCTTTTCCCGTCATGCTTTCTCTTATGCCAGAGCAGTTCCTCAGATGCTAGCCTGCCTTCAGGAAGGAGGAAATAACCTTCTCTGTCTGCCCGCACCACTCCAGCCCATCAGAGCATAGTGTCTCCTCCCAGCCTACCCCTTCTATAGGGGCAGGGTACTGCAACTCCAGTCCTATTTGACCCTTTCCTGCCTTCCAGCGGGTCACCAAAGTGTTGTTTCCCTATTACTTATCTCCTCTTGCACCTTCCCAAGTCAAGCTGGGACAGCTTCTCTCACTGCTCTCTCAGCAGGAGTGTGTTTTCCTCCCTTGACTGTGGGCTCCCGATGACCTGGGGTTGCATGCTAGGCTGTGCTCCCAGGCTCACCCCATCCCTGTAACTCTGCTCCTGAAGCCCTCCATGCTGCCAGTCTCACACAGTGTGCCTGGGGACAAAGGTCAAGGTTTGTGCTTGGGCTGGACTGGGAGCCCAGTTCTCCAGAACCTGTGCTAGGGAGGCTCCAGCTTATAATTCACCATTGAACCTCCAAGGTTGAAATAGTTTGTGGAGAATTCACATGTATGCAAGCACGGAAATGCTGTAGGTGGTGCTGTTATCCATCAATCTGGAGTAGAACAGTATTTCTCTTTTAGGGGTTTGGGCATTTAGTCTTTAGATCCCACAGTGTCTGCCTTACAGTTAGTTTTGATAACTATACAAACAAGTGACAAGCTAGCTGATGGGAATTTGTGTGTGCATCCGAGTGTGTGATGAAGGTTATAATTTTTAATTTTATTTAACTTTTTAAAGAGGCAAGTGAACATCTGTGGATTCTTCTGAGCCACAGTAAGACTGAACTGTAAGAAAAGCTTCTTAGGAGCTGTGATCGATCAATGAGGGAGATGTCATCTAATCTGAGGGACTGCTTCTTGCTTGGAAAGTTGATTACCAAGATCCTATGTAAGTACTGTTAATTAAACCTCTGCCATGATAAAACAAACTGCCATCTAGTCCCTCTTAAAGGTGAAGGGATTATTCCTGTATCCTACCTGGGAGTTACTCTTGGGATGATTACTGCATCTGCTAGCATTAGCCTGTATCTGGAAGCAGGCAGGACTCTTGTAAGCAGTCAGAGGCATGTGTATGCAGAGCAGGAACAAAGACCCACATCAAATTTTGGTAAGTCACAAATGATCTGCATGTGGCCTTTGGCAGACCGAGTTCACACTTCTGATACTAGAGCACAAAGGAGCTGACATCAAATGCAGCCACACTTACTGTACAGTAAGACTAAGAAGTACTCATAAGGAACAAAATGCTTCACAGCACTGAGACAGCTAACAGCAATCAGCTAATATAAAAGACATTATCACAACAATTTAAAATGATACTAGCAAGCAGAGCTCCAGTTTTGAAAAGCTGGGTTTACATGAACATGTCCTGATCTCCTTTTATGCTGTGATGTGAGAAACAACACTGCTAATGGCTTGGTGTTTTGTTTTGGCTTTTTCCAACTAATACATCTAAAATCTCTATTAAGAATGAGAACAAGCAAAGGTGAGCAAAGGTGAGTGTTGTTTCTTCTTTGAACACCTGCAAAAGAGACAAAAAAAATGCTGTAAAATAAAGCACAACATGCTTCAGAAGCACACGAATAACATCAAGGAAGCTCAAGCAGCTGCTGAAGGAGGTGCAGCAAGACATTTGTGATTCAATAACACTCATCAAAATGAAGAGTTGGTAAATTTGTACTAAGTACCTTTTACAATTAAACAAATGGAAAAATGGACAGAAAAAGAAATAAGAACGATAGCCAGCATGCTCAGGACATGGCAAACAGCCCTGACTCCAAGAAGTTGTTGCCTTTCAGTAATTACTTGCACTCAACTAACCCCCATTGCATCATAAGCAAAGAAATGAAAAATGAAATTCAAGTAAAAACCATTGAAGGCCCCAGGGAAAGTTCCAAGTTAAAATGCTGAAAGCTTATAATGAGCCCTTTGATTTTAGAAGTTTTACACTGCTAGAGCAAAGCCTGAGCTTGTGAAGTGTCCTGACAAGATAAAATAAAATGGAGGGGTTTCCATTTTTTTAGGACAATAAAATCAGTAAGTTGAATTAATTTATAGCAAATGTTTAGTTGTAATAAATCTTAATAACTTGGATCTGAATTACCAGAAAAGAAAGGAAAATATTCAGACCCTGTGTTCAGAAGCATGGGAGTGCTTAATTAGATGGCTGGAACAAACATTAGCAATTCTCCACTGCCAGCTAGAAGGGATTACTGTACTGCTGTCCAAATGATGACAACTGATACACAAGGCCTGCTCCCTATGCCCACAGTCTCACTATGCATGTAGAAAGCTAGGAGAGCTTTTCCAGGACAGTCAAGATGCAACAGGCACAATTTATTATATCAGGTAGATCTCAGGGAAACCTTCCCAAAGAAGATATTCAAGTGTTTCCTCTTTGAGCCTGGGATGTGCAATGGGGCAGGTGCTCTGGGAGCAGAGTGCCAAGATACCTCAAGCCTGCGATACCTGCCAAAAAAATCTGTATCGACAATGTAAGAACATGGCAGCTGCTCACTGCTTCTGCGGGCTGTTGCACGCTGGTCCTGAGCATACAGACATGGAACACAGTTTGTTATGCTTCACAGAAGATGGCAGCATACCAGTTGGTACAGCTGGTACAACCAGAAGCAATGCTGCTTAGCAGCGTGCTTACCACAAATTGTCAGCCAGCAAGAAGAACCATAGTTCAAACAACTGATCCAGAATTAATCCTGAGGATCCTGAAAAAAAAAGCTGACTGTAGCCAGTGCAAGCTCAAAAACATGGCGTAATTTCTGTGATGCAAGTTCCCATTAAAACCCTGCCCAGATACTCTAACTATTCCTGCAGTTATGTCCCCAGGAAAGTATAACCATGTGATGGTTTGAGTGAAACCCCCCTGTACAGCACCCAAACCCACAGTAGTGTGCAGTCTTTCCCCCTCCACCCCCCTGTATGAGCCCAAGGGAAGGTAGAAGGAAGAGAGCCTGGAATGCTGAAAATGAGCAGACCAAAGCTGTATGATTATATACACATGTATTAACACTTATATGCAACTAGAATACCATATACACAGGATAAGTGACCCCCAAAAAGACCTCCCCCTGCCCTGAAGGGGAATTAAAAATCCAGAACCAGCAATAAAAGCTAACAAAAGAAAATCACCACTCTCCTCCTAGATAGCAGAACTTCACTAAGCAACGTCCGGTACTCTATGCCGCTCAGAGTTCACAAGGCTTCACTGGACCTAACTCCCACAGACGAGCAGCTGATAGCAAAGCAGACCTTTCTCACACGGCGACCGGAAGAGGAGAGAGAGAGAGGAGTGTCTGACCTCCTGATTATACCCCAAATTTACGTAGAAAATCGCATGGAATACTGGGAGATGTAGTTCTTTCTCAGCCTCAACCTGGCTATTAAGGAGGGTCTAAAATCAAACCCATCACAAACCATAACTAATGTCTCTGTTTAACCTGGAGTTTTTATTCTATCTTCTGCTTAATTGAAGAATACTCACCTCAGTTTCTCTTTGCTTAACTGGAGAATTTTTTTTCAATAATTGCTTAATAACAGTTTAAGCAAAGTTTGTTTAACTAAATGGAAAAAAATCCCATTATAAAACTGGACATTTGCAAAATGGAATTTCCAGCAGGGAAAGGCTAAGCACCTATTTTACTGTGAAGTAGAGTACGAGTTAAAGTACTAGAGCCTTTTAAATAATGGAGTTTGGATAAAAATCTGGACCTCTCTAAATAGGTGGGTTTAGATCAAAATCTGAACTTCATGGCACAGATATATTAGAAATAAGGCTTTTTTCCCCCTAGGTCTTCCTCAACACCTCTCCTATCCTTCATCATGACCTTTTACATTTTCCACTGAGCTGTAAGACTGTTTGTGGGTTATCTTTGAATATTATTTCTCTTCCTTGCATAAAATGTACTTCCTGTCTGGGCAGAGAACAGCTTTGGGTTTTATTTTCTGTAATGTAGCAACAAGCTAAATGTGAATTTGTGTTCTGGAACCCAGAGTGTTAAATTTCAACCATAACACTGAAATCAAAACTGTAAGTAAATGGCATTTCAGAATAAGGAGCAGGTAGACCTTACTGGCAAGTCACAGCTTTTTGGTATAATATAGTTCATTATAATCAGGGACATTTCCGAGGAGCACAGTGTAAGTTGATAAATTGGAGACAGAAGTACTGAAGTGCCATTTTTTAGTTTACATGTTAACCATCAATTTGTTTAGTCTTGTCTTTGAATGAAAAGGTGAGGAAGAAGAGACGGAACCAAAAAGCTGCAACAGCTGTTCCATAAACAAAAAGTTATGTAATTTCTGGTTTAGGCATGGACAGTGAAAAGGTGCTATTAATTTTGCAAAATATTAGCCAGATTATTTCAGATTAGCTTCTTATTTAATTCAAATTTCTAGCTAGGTGTAGGTCAGAACACAGTCTCATCTACACTGAGACAAGCACCAGGTATAAACTGATGTATTCCAAGTGCTCCACACACATCTTGATCCATCTGTTTCCATAAATCATATGGCAGCTGAATTGAGTATACTGCCTAGTTGAAAGTTGTTAAGAGAATTTTCAATCTTCAAAACTCAGTCAGTTGTAATGAGTGATTTCATAGAATCATAGAATAGTTAGGGTTGTAAGGGACCTTAAAGATCACTATGTTATTGATTGTATAGCAGCAGATTTATACAGCAACTACAAAACAGTCTTGTTGATCTAAAACATTCCTCCCCAGGCTGTCTCAGGCCAGAGCTTATGCTAGCCAGAAGTACATGCTGCTTGAGCATCAGCTAGAACCTGGTCATTTTCATTTGACAATATGGGATAGTAAAAGGCCATCATCCTCCTCCCACCTTGCACTGGTACCAGCTAACTCCGACACAAGTTTGCATCAGAGAATGTTCAAGCCCACTTGTGAGGACAGGGCATTGATTGGGTTTTGTCAGCATGGAGATGTCTGCCAAAGCTCCTTGTTGCTATCGTTATTATTATTATAGGAGTCCAAACCAGGAGTTTAATCTTGGAGGAATATTTTCAAGGAATATCAGAAGAAATACCAACTTGGCCAGGCTGTTCCATCACTGTTGAGGGAGTGTAGATGTTAGCTGAGGTGGAGAGGCTTGCTTTTTAAAAATGTTGTTGCTGTTTATGTGGTTTAATGTTTCTGAAGTTCTCTTTCTTAATCTCTTTAAGAACATACTAATTATATCTTACAGTGATGAGTGGCAGAATAGCTTAGAACTCTTTGGTATGTGACCACAAAGAATTTTGTCATTTTTACTTGATAACTTTATTCATACTATCATGTCTTCATTACAATATTTGCCTGTATCTCCTATTGAAACATAGTGTGCTCACATACAGATAACACATACCACTGTTAAAAAGTATTGAAAGTCAGAGTGTATTATAGAATTTACTGGTCTTCTTGGTGCGTTGAAACAGATTAGTCTTCTTTGTAGAAAACTGTTCTTCTCTCATGCTAATTCTGTAAAATTCCTAGAGCTGATCTCCAACTGCAGCCCAACACACAGAATAATTATCCAAAATGCTAAGCCTGATCTTTCATTATGACAGCTGTCATGCTGCTTTCCATTAAGGAAATACTATTAGAGGCTTTTATCAGTATAAATCAGGAGATGACTAAATACCATTCTCTCTGATAATATAGAAGATCCTTGAGATCTTGAACCTGCTTTTGGTTTGCACATCACCTACCACCTACATTAGTGTTTCTGCAAGTAGCAATTCTGAACAGTAATGTAAATTGCAAAGTTGATTTACATCATAATACTTTTTTAAAAAGTTCATTTCCACTCTGGAAACAGAAAAAAACATTCTTTCTTCTGATTTAAGACATTGGGGAGTATATCTCTCCATGCCTTTAGCAAGATGATGGCTAGCAGTGAATTCATTAACACTGACTAATCATACAGATACCCTGCAATTGTGAATAGCCAATTAACTCTTCAGTTAAATGTTTCTAATGAGACATAACAACCTGGATATAGATACCACATCCTGAGACTACAGGGACTGAATGGTAGCGAAGTGAGTCCTGAATTAGCTAATTCACTTTATTTAGGGAAAACATGTGAGTATAACAGTATCCTGCTGGCTGCATTTGTAGTATTAACTACAGAACAAACAGAACAAACAGAAGAGGGTACCTTGTGAAGCACAAGCCAGTGTTGCAACCCAAGAAGTAATCAAGCACTATAAATACACCTATTATTACACGTTTGATATATAAGGAAATGGAAGCTAGACACTTGGCAGCTGTGAATTCTTACCCAATTGGCAATGCAAACAGTTTTTTAATAGGATTGTTCATTTTAGATTAATTTTTATATAGAGTCATAGTGCCATCTAGAGACCACATACAGATTTCGGATAAATTTTTTATCTGATTTTAGAGAAACAGAGCAGTCTTTGTTAGCATGCTTGCTTTTAATGCTTTTAATACATTGCTCTTTTGAGAACAGTGCTTTTCACTTAAACAATGGATTCCTTTGTGTTTATTATTATTCAGTTTTGAGCACTGGCCTATCACTCTACTTCTGTGGGGTTTTTTGAAACCTCATCTTAAATATGGAAATGCAAAGAAGAATGCGGAGTGGTGGAAGCAGACTTAGATAAAATTGATGTAACGATCAAACCCGACCCCTGAAGTATTCACAGCCTGAACTGCAGCTGGGTAAAGACACACCAGAAGGCACTATGCACTCACGTGGTAACCCTTGTGAACTTCCAAGCTAATGCAAGTGGCATATGCTTTCCCTTGCTGTTTTTATCAGGATGTGGGACTAAGGCTCAGGTAGGAAATACTTCATATTTTCAGTCTTCTGGGTAAAAGGTGAGTTGGGAATCCTGTCTGCTTGGCACTGGCTAAGATATTCCAAGAAAGCAGCTTCACAGTTATTAGAAAGGAGGAAATGCTTCATATAGAGCGGAGCGAGCGCATGAGTAGCATTACTTCTGATTCATAATCCATGGGGAACAAATGTTTGGCAAAACCTGCTTACCAGAAGGACCAAGGTAAACAGATGAGCAATGAAGAGAATTAAATTAAACCCAAGAAATTTAATTAATGTCCTGTAATGGCAAGGAGACCTGAAGCATAATTTGAGATCTGCCTCTGAATATAATCATCTGCAGCTGTGATGAAAATGTTAGGATTCTTGTGTCCCTGCAAAGAAAAGCCTGTGTCAGGAGCTGGTCAATGTGGTTCTGTAGATCTTCCACACATGTAGCTTGTGTAATTCAGTCAGGCATCCAAACCCAGATGGATTACGTCTCTTGCCTCTGTGGAGAAAATATAAACATTTCACGTAAACCCCAAAATAGCATTCAGGACCCACAGAACTGCTGTCATTTGTGCTTACACTGAATATCCATGGTGCTTTGAAGAAGAAGGGAGAGGAAGGTTTGGAGGCCTGTTGGGGTTTAGAGATCATTTTGGGAAGCCCAGCAACTCCACTGTACTGGCAATTCCACACTCAGTCCTTCTCAATGTCTGTGAAGCTATTTGCAAGCTGAGATGATGGCTACCTCCTGCCTCTTCCAATTGTACTTTACACAAGAAACTTGAATACATGTCTTCTTTGCATACCATGCAACTTTAAACGAGGGTAGCCCCATGCTGAGGTGGGCGTGCAAAACTCTGCCCTGCTGCCTTCTGTCTCTGTTTGCTAACACATAAGAATTTTATTTTTTTCACCTTCTGTAGGAGTGGAATGGGCATGAAAATGTGACATATTGAAATTTGGGGGCTGGCGTCAGCATCCTACCACAGACCTAAGCCCGGGAAGTAAAGTCAAAGCAAATGAGATGCAGTGTATTGGGATATCAGTCACCCCAGACACTTGGTGCCAAGCACCTATCAGCCCGACTCTTTCCTAAGATGAGGAAAAAGAGCCGTCTTTTTTTTTTAACTCATCTGAGTGAAATGTAAGGGGGGAAAAAAAAATGACAGCATGTCTTAATTAAAAATATTTAGGCAGAGGAGCCCTGAGGAAGTTTTTTGATCTTAGTCTAAATTACAGATCCTGTGCCCTCATACCCCTTCATAGGACTGGTTTTAGAATGGCAGAAAACCCCCTTCTGCCTTTCTTTAGATAGATATGTAGACAGATGTGGGCCTAGGGGATTTAGACACAGAGTCCAATCTGATGGATCAAAGACCCTTTATTGTGTTAACTGTGTCTTTATACACTATTCTAAATTGAACATAAGACATAAAACATTATATGATTGGTCAAATCTCTGGTTGAGTGTTANGACCTCGTCTACTCGTGACTTAAACACCTCCAGGGAAGGCGAACACCTCCAGGGAAGGCGAGGTATATTCTCTTGTGGTATAAAACCGCAGACTTGCTCAATCCTTCTCCTGCTTGCAGCTCATGGGTGGTAGAGCTCCACATAACTTCCTCCTTCCAAGGTGTTTTTGATCAAGAACATCTCCACAGATATGTATTGCTAAATTATAATACAGTAATACAAGCAGGAGATCTCTTTGTTCTGTTGTTTTATACCAGTTACATTGTTGGTTCCTTCTTAGTTACTATATATAATGTAGTCCCAATTTATAACGAAGAACTGGAAAAAATCTGTTTCATTACCCAGAAATACATTTTCTTTCCTACTGTGAAAGGAATTTCTCACATGTTTGGGGGATCTAAAGTTTGAGTACCCTTTTCAAGCAAACCTCTAAAGCCAAAGTCTACCTGCTGTTTGCCCAGTATTAAAATGTAATCATTGCATGTTTGTCTGTAACAAGGCGCAAGATGTTATTTTATGGACGTTGTTGAGGAAACATACAGAGGTGCTTTCTGTTTTACAGGGCAATTTGTTGAATCACTTCAATGTGACAAAACAGCATGACAGACCTTTTGTAATTTTCAGCAGTCAAAAAAATAACTCCAAGCTAAAACCAAATGCCCAGCAGGTAGTAAAGAGCAAGGGCTGCAAAGCAGAAGGGGCTAACTGGGCTCTCTCAGAGGATGCACAAGAAACTGGATCTACTTGATTGTTTGCTGATAGCTCTGTTAAAAATTGCCTTTATATTTGAGATTAATAACCTTCTGATTTGCAAGGAAGCCTGTGGTTAAAACCTAGTTTTGCTGTAAATCCATGTGTTCCACTTGTATAGTTTTACAGTCATGTTCACGGCTTCACGGGGACAGGGATGGACTGGACCCTCCAGGTGGGACCAGACAGGTCCTGCCAGGACCAGGGTTTCCTGCTGAGCCTTGACTAAAAGCAACTTCTGGATCCAGGTCACACTCCTCTGGGGGCACCTGGGACCCCACTGTTCCCATAGGCACAGCACCCCCATCCCTTGAAGCTTGTAACTGAAAAGCTTCTGCATTGAATTTTCTTTCTCTTTGTCCTAATTGTGTTTATAGAGCGTTTGGGGTGTTTTGTATATATTTTAAGTGGTGTCCTAGAGCAAGCTTTTACTTCACAAATGAAAAATAAGGTCCATGTGAATTCATACCTGAACATGTGTCTTCTCTAGATTACAGAGGTATGGCAGTGAGCTGCAAGTAGGACGGACTCAACGAGAGAGTGTTTGCCACACTTCCAGTACTAGTATGTCAGGTTGCAGAACAAAGAGCTAACACACTGGGAAACCTGCATAGTAAGGTTTATTTTGATGTTTTTTAATGGAGCATATCTATATACATAGATTTTAACAGTCTTTATTTGATCACATATTCTTATCCTTCTCTCCTCTAGAGGAATTAAGTGAGCTTTGTTCATAAACTCCCAGATTGCCAAAGAAAAATGTAAGTGTTGATGCCCCTAATTTTCATTTCTGCTTCCCTCTTCATGATTAATTTAACCAGTGCAGTCAAGTTATTTTCAGAGACATCAAGTCAAAGAATCATTTGACACAGCTTTCATGCTGTGAGATGAGGCATTAGAGTTTGAATATGAATTTGATAGTAGCAACAGTAGCAGTGGGAAGCTTTATCTGCCAAAGGGAGTCAAAAACAGAACTCAGCTCCATCATCGAGATTTAGTGAGTTATAGCTGTGCTGCCATAGTTCAAGTTTTTTTTTTCCCCACTTAATCAAGTGACAGCAAAAGCATGCCTACCTGGCTCAGCAGTTAAAAACCAAGCATGCTGTAAAGGCATGGTTGATAAATGTTTGCCTCTGATAATTTGTTTCAAAAAGAACAGAGGCTTGCTGACTAGCCTGGGGATGTAAGAAGAGCTAATTTTAGCTGAAGAGTTGAACTGTAATCTAGTTTCCTAAATCTTAATCTAATTCTTTGCAAAATAATGAAATCTAGTAGATCAGATAGGGGTTAGGGAGCATGTTTCTCACTGAGACAGGGAAGTGCTTTTGCAGGTAAATAATAACCTGCCAATATGATGCTCTTAGGCTCTGAAATCCACAAAACAGGTGGGAATCCTCACATGGCCTCCATTCAGGTCACTTTTTAAAAATCTCCTTGAAAAAGAAAAAGGTTCCCTTGCTCAAATACAGCTGTGCTGGAGAAAACTAAAACTAGCCATATGAATTTGACCAGAAGAGCTGAAACAGTACAGTGAAACTATATTGCAGTGCAGTTCATGGGTTTATGTTTACATGAAAGTCATAGTTCTGATAATTCATATTGCTCTAATGAATCACTTGTATGATCAATGTTTGCTCAAATGCCTTTAAAGAGAACAAGGTTAAGTGGTCTTTAGATATTTTCCCTTTCATATTTTTCACTTCAGCCTTTGATTTTTTTTTAAGGAAAAAAGAACTTTGTCTCACTCATCCACATTTTTTTCCTTGTTCCTCTCCTTTCCCTCCTCTGGTGACTAGACTTCTCTTTTCCCTTCACTTGTGGCTAACCTCATCCACTGGCCTGTTGCAAAGTAGTAACTGTCTTCGACACATCTTTCACTCTTCCCATGTTTTTATTGTCCCCCACTCTAGGGACTCCTCCCAGGATCTTGTTTATGCTTCCTATTGTAATCTGCTCACTTTGTGCCCCTTTTGCCTATCTCTGACTCTTCTGTCCTGTCATTTGTTCAATTGTGATCTGCACTCTCCTCAAGAGATAGGCTTTGCCTCTTTCTGGCTTTTCTTTGAAGAGTCCCAGTAGATTCTGACAGATCTTTCTCCCGCTTCTTTTTGCTGCAGTCACAAATGCATCCACAAGTTGTTAAGAACTCACTGATGGACTGTCAGGTTAAAACCCCTCTGTCTGAGTAAACCAGTGCATTCTCTGGTGTCTCTGGCTACCAAGCCAGCCTTTATCACAACTGTTCCTCCTCATGTCTCCACCACAGAGCACAATAAAATGGACATGAAGCTGAATGTTACCTTCAGTGAGGCATCTCTTAACTCACATATTCAGTCTCCATCTAAACTTTGCAGATTCTATCTACCAACCTCAGGGCATGTCCTTTCCTACTCATTTTCACAGATAAGTGAGGAAGTCTTTCCAAAGTTTTATACTTTCTTATACAAAAACTGTATTCACTATTGTACAAAAAAAAATGTATCTCATGCTTTCTTTTTCTACACATCTGTTGGTGACCATTGTTAAAGGTGGGATGTAAAAATGCCTTTTGATTCAAATAAGGTGGATAGCTTTGATCTTTTCTTTGCTTTTGATATGGTCTACAAATTCAGCTTTAAACAGCTTTCCAAGCCTATTATTTTGACCCCTTTAGTTCTATGACTATGACTTAAACTGCCATTTGAGTTTTAACCTAGTTAATACTCTCAAGTATCAGCCTTTCTGTGGGAATTCATGGCTACATGCCTTGCTTGAAGACATGGATTCATGCCCAGGCCCCATGTGAATTTGTCTTGTAATGTTTTGAGAGTTTGGACTATCATGTTGTCCTGTGCATGCACTGCACTGTGTACTTGGAGAGCCAAGTTCTCTGATTGCTTCCTTGTAGTTTTTCCCAGAGAGTCATTAAAGGAATAGCAATAGGAATATGTGAAATATGTTTGGTAGTTGAAGGGCAATAATTAAATGCCTGCATCAAAATCATTCAGAAAATTATGTAAGAGACCTCCGGAGTTTGCATGTTGTCAACCTGTTTGGTTTTCTTTACAAGATGTGGTGCCTAAAACTACAGGGTTTAAAAAGGTGTTGTTTTAAAGATTAGGCAAAGATGAGAAACCAGCAGCACTGGGATAAGTCCCTCTTCCAAAGTGGCAAGCTGTAGTTGCCAGGTACACAGCACCCTGGACGGTACAGTGACAACGTAGTGACTTGGAAAATATTAGCTAGGATTAAAAAATTACTAGTGAGAGTAAACAGAAGGGAAAAGGTAAAATAAGATGTCACTGTTAATATTATTCTAGATGGTAAGGACAGACGAACATCATAGTCAGAGTCTTGTCAAATATAAGACAAAAGCAAAGAAGAGAGTTTTATAGTGAAGTTATATTGCATGTAGTATGCAGCAAAAGTATAGAGATGTGAAAGAGTGTAAATGGGGTTTGTAACCTCCCTCAGCTTATTTATTCATTTATTGACAGGAAGGCAGTACTTTGGGGACATTGTGATGTGAACTGACTTCTTACTGAATTTCATGAGTTGTTTCATCTGAGATTTGAGACAAATGATGTCTTAGGAGCTGAATTTTCAAGATATATACAGTTATATGTATATATTCAGTGTATTTATACAGCTATATATGTATACAATTAACATGAATCAAGGCTGTAGAACTGGTGGAAGGAGCTGCTTTTGTGAAAAAGAAACTGAAGAATGTGCTTCGTAGGTCTTGAAGACTATTATTGTAGTAGTATAGAAGTGTTACAATAAAATTAAGGTGTGCTTCTTAAAAAGATCAGCGCCATTTAGGATGGATTGAATGAATTTAAAGTAAATAATTTTCTTGGTGGAACAAGTGTTTCACTGAAGTCTACGGAGGAATTTTGCTGGCTTCCAGCAGCTGAAATGTGTTTCCAGTCAGGTGGATTTTTTTCTCTGCATTTGCACAGCAGCTGAAGCACTTCAGTGCCAGTGGGATTCCACATCCCTTAAGCATCTGTTCCCTCCCTGGCTGGCCAAAGTCCTCCAAGAGGCATCAAGGTAAGAGGCCACTCTATGCCATCAGTTTCTTTAGTTTAAAGACACTGAAAAGTCTTATGTCACTGGAAACTTTTTTCCCATCTCTCAATTCTGATTTTGTTTTTTGAAGTATATCAACTTAATTTAAAAAAATTTAAAATGTATAAGCGTGGGGAGTAATCGAATACGGATCACTGAGAATCCTGACAAAAGGGTTGCCAGCAAGAAGGAAAATGTCATTTCATGCCTCTATCTCACAAGTAAATTTTTAAGCAAAATTCTAGATAATTTCAAGACCAAACTATGCTACTTACACATAGCCATGTATTTTTTGATACACAGCCTTTTTTAATTGTTCTGGTTTATGACTTTTCAATTCTAAGTTTACATTTTGAAGGATCGTTTTAAATTTACTTGCATTTTTAAAAACAATATGTTAAGAGGGTTATAAATCAGACTTTTTCTGCCTAGGTTTACATTTGATTAGAAAGCTAATGGCAGAGTTCTGGAGCCTTGGGGAAATTTTCTGGCACTGCATAGGTGTCTCTGCAACTACCTATAAGTTATAGTCACAGTAGGCAAATTTTCTTTTTGAATTTATGACATTATAACATTATTTCTTTCAGACTAAAGAAAATCTTGCCATCAACTAATATCACAAAAACCTATGTACCCAGGCAAAATGCATTGCAAAAATACAAACTGGTGTAGATATGATGTTATGGCTGTGAGTTTTGTTACTGGAATGGTACTTTTGTTCAGTTAGCCATAGTATCCTGATTGCCTAGCAACATTGGTTAATAAGAACTTAGTTTTTCAGGAGACTTAGCCAGAATTCATCTTTCTTTCTGTTTTTTTATATTTTGTGGGGTTTGCTATTTGGTCAAACAACAAATGATCTTTACAACTTCCTGATTTGTTCACACCACTCATCAAGACCACAGACTTTGCTTTTATCTGCTTTTGACCACAGCTTTCAATCTAACCCTGACCTCCAACATCCTCATCAATTATTAAATAAATACCTAACTGTCCATGGGGGTAGGGGCCCCTCCAGCCCTTCTGCCTGCACCCCACAAGCGGGGGGGAGGGGGCCCAGTCTGCACCCCACAAGGAAGGGAGACCTCAATCCCACCCCAAAGCACCAGGGGGCTGATGCGCCCCCTCCATGCCCCACTCTCTGGGGTTGCCCCCAACCCAACACCAGAGAGGGCACAGAAGGAGAAAGACCTTGGGGGACCAGGGGCTAGAAGAGACGCCCCATTTGTGCAGGGTTAGGCCCAGCCGCCCAGGCCTGACCCCCTTTTATGCCTTGGGGTCCCTTTCAGCGGGGGATTCCATGATTCCAGGTTATGAAATCTTTGCCCTTGTCCTCCCAGGAGGTGAGTTTCATTGCAAGGTATTGGTAAGAAACGTCTAAAGGCCTCTGAAGTTGGAGACCTCTACTTGTTTGAGTATAGAGCAGCTGTGGGCACCAGAATGTTCTCTTTAGGAGAACATTTAGTTGCAACAGTAAAGTTTCCTTGGGTTTTTTCCCTGGGTGCCTGAGGTAAAGTTAAGCTTGGGCAGAATTACAGAATTGTTGAGGTTGGAAAGGACCTTGGAGATCACTGAATCCAACTGTAAACCTCACACTTCTATGTTCACCACTAAACCTTGTCCCTAAGTGCCACATCTCGATGGCTTTTAAAGCCCTCCATGGGCTGGTGGGGAGATCTAGGTGGCCAGGAGAGCACGTTGAGGGGCCTTGCACAAGCCCAGGGCCATTCAGCTGCACCTACAGAGCTGTGCAGCACCCCCAGTACCCCCATCCAACCCTGGAGCATCTCCCCTCCCATCAGCCATGGTAACACCTGCTCACCATAGGCAGAGAGATATTGTTCTCAAGTCCTGCTCTGCTTCTCCCTGCCAGAAGCTTAGCCAGGTGAGAGAACAAGTGATCAGGTGCTTCAGAGAGCAGCTGAAGAGCGTAGTGTGGAAGCACAGAAGCCCAATGAAGAGCAAAGTGAGATGGTTCTGCTCCTGTTCTTCCTGCACTTGAGCAATGAAATTCCAAGCGTGGCCAAGGTATGGATTTCAAGGCTGAGCCGTGATGCAGGGCAGAGACTCGCAGACCCTTGGGCCAGGGCATGTCCCAGTTTCCTAAGGCCATCATTGCCCCACAATCAAATCCAAGAGAAAGGGGACACCCAGTCTCCCTGTCCAGGCCTTTGTGTCATCTCCCACCTTCTGCTGCTCCACAAGCATCTGAGGAAGCTGTCCTGGCTGCAAAGTTCCTCAGCTGGAGGAAGCTCAAGCAGCTCATGTGGACTCAGCAGATGTGGAACATTGCAGAGAGCTTGGTGAGAACCCCCAAACTCCAGGGCCCAGACTGGATGACAGCTGCCCCACATGTCTGGGGTGTGGGTCTCACCTGCCTTGCTCCAGCCTTTAGCACACAGCCTGGAGCCGCATCCTTGCTCCCTGTCCTCAAGAACACACCCCCTAAGGGCATCTTCTCCACACGCTGTGGGAGGGAAGGGTCCCCACAGTGGAGCATAATGGTAGGAGGGACTGGTGCGGCCAACTGGGGAGAGCAAAGTATATATATGTACACACGTAGACATACAAGAAACAATAAGGAGTTCCTGTGTCTGGCCACTGAATCATGTTTGTGGTTTAGTGACAGACCAGACCATATTTGGACTCTCATTTTTTAATCCTAGGCCCTTTTCTCTGGTATATTCCTATGATTTCCACTTTTAAACCAAGCTCCTGTTCTCAGCTCCAGCTGACTACAGATCGATAAGGTAAGGTGAGGTAAGGTAAAAGGATCATATTAATTCCTGGGTGTCCTCTTCTACCAAACACAGGTCCTGGCTTGTGGAAACTGTATTGCATTGACATATCTTAACTCTGCTAGACCTGTGCTTGCATCATGTACAGTGCAGTGGACCACAGGGAGGTTTTCTGTTTCTGAAGTTGCTGTTTTACGGTTAGAACTTTTGCCTGGGAGTATCAATTGTTTGTTTGAATAAAGAACCAGAACACTTAAAAGGGAGTAAAAATCCACTATTGCACAACTTGTCCCTCTTCATATCAAGGTGCTTTCCAAGGGGGATATTTTTAAAACAATGACCTTAGATGTACAAGAACAAAGCTCACTGCCCCTGCTTCCAGCCAACAGAAATACACTGTATGTGGGACCATAGTTGTAAACAAAGCAGACCACCTGACTAGTGATGCAAGAAATTTCTTCCCTTGCCAATAGGAACTTACCGTGACAGTTGGAAAATTTGAGCTGTTGCATAGCATTAAGAAAATCTATGGTCCTAGGTTCTGACTCAGTGCTGTAGTTGATGGGACAGAAGCAGATGGAGCTTGGGTTTCTTTTTCTCCTGGAAAGCACAATGGAAATGTTTCTAGAGAGGAGTGGAGACAATACTTGTCTTTCTAGTAGAGAATTGCTGGATAATGCACAAATACAGAAGGAAAAGCAAATTTTCCTCAGAAGAGAAAGCCATTGAGCCCATTGCACTTTCTCTTGAAGTGGGTGGTTTCATTTTTATTTTTCCTTGTCCATAGCAGAAGCAAGTAAAGGTGTTGGCTTCCTTAAACACAACAGGAAAAATTTATCACCACCTAGTGCTGCCTGAGATGCTCTAGTTATTCTTACTGACCTCCACCTGCTATTCCAAAAGATCACACCAATCCCGTGTCACACCTGCCAGTCCTGTGTGGCTGTCATCTCAAATGTCCTAGGATGTCTGTTACGGCACTTGGCACTCCTTTAGACACCCAAATCCACACTCAGAAAATTTTAGAGATGGTTCAGTTCAGCGGTTTTCACACTTAGAAACTAAGACTGGGCAGAGTATCATCAATGGTAGTAACTAGAGTTGAGTACCAACCTCAAAATTTCTTATTCTCACCAGTGTGAGCACCATTGTGCTGACACTCTCTGACCTCAGTAACTGCTCAGGCCTTAAATAAGGAAGGAGGTTACATGTATCAATGATCAGGGCTAATTCACTGTATTCAGTTATTTATTCCCAAATTAACTAATCTGTTCCAGCCCCTTTTACTTATGCTAAGGCCATCTCCCAGATCTAACCTTTTTGATGTCCTTGCTTCATTTTCTTCAAAAGTTTTCTCTGTTTGGAGTGCTGAATTATTTTACAATGGACTAACTCCTTTCTCCCTTTAACCTGTTTCTCAAATCTTCTTAGTATTTTCAAGGTCCTGTCCACTTGCCCTCTTCTTTTTCTCAGTCCTACAAATACTAAACAAAGGAAATTTCTTTTCATTAATTTTCTGATGATCCTTAGCTGTTATACCGCAACAATACTAGCCCTTCCCTCAACTGCAGTTCCTGACTGCTACTCCAAAATCTCTGATTCCATTGACCTTATTAAATTGTTGCATGGTCTTTCTGATAAATTCACTACCATTTAAGTTCCTTGATCTAAGCTCTCCTTATATCCCAAATCCACTTAACATTTTTTTCACTTTTCTTGACATCCATTGCTTCTTCTCTTTCAATGTTTTTTCTGTATCCTCCCTGTCGCTCCATTGTCTTGTTCTTCATTCCTTTTCCTCTAGTTCCCCCAACTGCCGCTGCTGCTGCTTCACATAGAATCCCTTCTCTATGTTTCATCTTCACACCATTGGTGTCTTTTCTCTACCCAAACCCCTCTCTGCTTCCCCTTCCCTTAATGTCTTTGCCTGGGCCTATCTTTTCCAGAGTTAGTTCAAAGCTTCTGAAACAGAAGTGTGCTGGCTTAAGGACCAGTACAAACACCGCATCTGGAGGAGAAGGTAAAGACTGGGCAAGGACAAATATACTGCTCCTGTTGCTGCCCTAGAAGGAAGGTGATCAAGGCGGTGGATGGTGACCGGTTCTGAAAGAAGTCCTCATCCCCTATTTGTCCTCAAGCAATTTCTTCTTCTTCTCATGTTTATTTTGTCATCAGAGAAGCACTTTACAAAGCTGTCTGTGGGTAACATATGGCTACCATTTCCCTTTGAACAACATCTAGATTCAGATCTGCAAGTTCTGCTGAAGTTAGTCTGCACGTATGTCTGCACATAGCTAAGGTGGTATTTAGGGAAAGTTGTAAAGAACATGTAAACATTGGTTTTAGTGAAGTAGATAACACATAGAAAGATAATGAGATCATATTGACCATCCCCACCATTCCACCTGATCCTTTATCATACTTCATTTGCACAAATGGAGGATAACTGAGGTATTGCCAGCAGCACGCTACAACCCTTGCATGTCCCAGCTGCTGAGTACTTCTCATCACACATTTCTTGCAGTTTTGTGAAATGAGGGAAAATTTATGAAAAAGAAAGAAAATATCCAAATGTCATCTTTTGGCATTCCCTTGTCTTCTGTGTGGGTCATCAGCAAGGTGGATCCTGGAATTGCATCACACAGGTTCAGTGTCAGTGGTAATGATGGGGTAAATAGCAGAAGTGGTGCCAGATGTTACTTGTCTTGAATGGAAATTGCAGGGCACCATTGCCTTGGTGTGAGGGAGTCACTAGCATGACTTGGCAACAGGGAAATCATGTCCTATCACAAGGTGCTACATGAGGCAGTATCCTGTCCGTGTTTAACTGATCATAGCTTCCCAGAGGTGGCAAAAGACACTGCCTGATGCCCTTTTCCTTCCTACCATATTTCCTAAATCACAGCAGAGAGACAGCAGGTCTTCTTGATTGCTGACCATCTTTCAGTGAAAATAAAAAACAAGAAGACAAAAAAAAATTTTAAAAGAGAAAAAAAATAAGGGAAAAAAAGGAACCACAGCAAAAAACAAAAATCAACTAAACAACTGTGTTAGAAGGCAAGTCTGGAAAGGAAAGGAATCAAACCAATCAGGATTTTAAGACCAAGAAACCTATTTGCAGGGCCTTGAGCAATTTTAAACACAAAAGTTAACTTAAAAATGTAACTGTACTTGGGTATCAACTTAGCTATCGCATAGCTTAGAAGTGTGATACACAACTCAAATGTCTGCTAATGCAATGTGACAAAAGACTCTTCCCTCCTGAGGTGGACTGTGACCAGTGTAGACAAACCACTTCCCATTTCCCGTCTTCACTATAATCATGAGCTGGAAGCCGACCTCACCACCACAACAGCACAGACGACCTGGTGTATACTTAGCAGCTCCATGTTCAGTTGTCTGCAGACATTTGGAATAAGTTTGATTTTAACACCAGGCTTCTGAGATTTTCTGGAATTCTTTTGAAAGGCAAGAGACTTTGTTTTCTCACATCCATGGAGCTTCCATTTTTTCATGGAAAGATAACAAGAAGAACCTGTGAAGAAATTCTAAGCAAGAAAGGAAAGAATGGTAGTTATTTAATACGAGAGAGTGAGAGCATGGAAGGAGTCTTGTGTCTCTGTGTTCTGTAAGTACAGTAACACTGATTTTTTAATGAGTTTTCAAATAGATCTAAAGAAAATCATTCATCTTCTCTAATATTAATAGTTCTTCCCAAATATCAACAGACTCCAAGGGGATGTGTGTATGTATTCAAGTAATGCTGGTTGCCTTAGGCTTCCTTCACAGTGAGTGATGAGAGTGTGCGTTTGCAAAAGACATTTTATACAACAGAGAACAGATGAACTGTGATCTGCTGATGCTGGTCTCTGTAGACAATAAGGGGAGCTCAGAAAAAAATAGCTTAGCCTGCAAAAACATGATAAGTACCTTACTCAAAGCTAAAGTAAATTAGCTGGAAGCCAGCCCAATTTTCCCTCAAGTATGACTTCAGGGAAATGATGGGCACCTCACTTTTGTCTTTGTAGCTATTTAGGTCTTCCTTATCACTCCATTTTTTAATGAGGCTTACATGTTAGCACTATCTTTCCATTGTGAAGATTGTCTGACAATTAATTAGTCCAACCCTGTGTAAAGTATGAGAGTTGACCGGGCCACAGCTCCTCTTCTCCTCACTGCTGATGGAGATACTGCAGCTCTCAATGACACGTGTGCCAGCCCTTTGCCTGCAGTTTATTCCCATGTTGACATGTGCACAAAGTTGCCATGAAGCAACTTTGCTGGGAGGGAGCAAGGACTTCTACGTACTTTGGAAGCAAGGACTCTTCTCTTAAATGGCACCTGCAGCGGAGTTCCGGGCTCTATTCTGTGTTTTACGGCTTCAAAACTAGTAATACAAATTCTCAGTGACATCCAACCTTTCCTGGATGTATAAACTTGAAGCAATCTCATTGCTTTGACATACCAGATCTATTTATTGGATCTGTAGTGTAGAAGACTCAATATAGGCAATGTAGAAAAGCAGCCAGAAGAAAGCTCAGGCAGTTAGCTGATGTGAAGGTGAGCTGGCTGGACTTGCTTTATCAAAATCTATAGCCTGACAGTTGATGGAAAGCATAATGTATACAGCAATGTTTTTCACAGCTTTGAAGAAATGATCTACACCTACCGTATCTTCAGGGAACACCAAGGATATTTTAGAATACAGGTGAGTAACTCATTTCATATGTGAAGATTGCACTGAGGACCACAGCCCTAACTAAAAGCAAAAAAATTATTACACATTACGTTAGAAAATACTTCCACGTCTGTTTTCTGCTCTACTCAATTCTTGACTTTTTAATGTTATTGCATGAGTAGAGTAGGAATAAGACACAACCTCAAGGTTGCATGAGCACTGTTCAGCAACAAGCAAAACAGAGTTTTAGTCACAAATCTAAAATACAGCACTATATGGACTGCTGCTACAAAGAAAAGCCAGGCCCAGAGCACAGTGGTGGTGGCACCCAGTCCATGCAGGGCTGAGTGAAGAGAAACAAGGCAGAAAAGAAGAGAAAATATATAGGGGTTTTTGCTAGACAGTGAATGAAGCAAAACCATAGCCCCATTCATTTTTAACGTCTAGTAGTAGGTGTGGGACCCTCACTGTGATTAGAGCTGATTAATGTGCTTACAGTCTGTCCCAAAGCCACCAGCATTGCAAAGTCTCAGTACAGACTCTCACTGCAGGGCTGTGCTGTGGAAGCAGTTCAGTACAGCTCACACATTAAAAAGCAGCTTGTGAGAATGCTGTCCCACTGCTTAGGAGTTTCATCCTCTGTATTTGGCCTCAGGAGTCTCCAATGAAAGTCGCAAATCTGAGATAAATCAGAAACTCCTGCCTAAAAGGAAAAGCTGACATTGGGGGCTTTCACACTGAGCCTCAGACACGTTTCCTGCAGGTGTCCTTTGCTTGACAATACTGATAGTGTGTAAAATGATTGGCTTCATCTTGTCACAGTTATTTAAATCCAACATTTTAAGTGAGAACTAAGTATGTTGTCACTAAACTTCTGTTCTTTTTTTCAAAAAAAAAAGGTGGTGAGAAAGGTTATACTTAGTGCTTTAATCACACCACCAAAGAGACGTCTGCAGTGTTTTAAGGATAATACAATATTCTGTCATCGAATCTTTTACAAAACAGCTCCTTGGTAAATGAGAAACTACATATCCTTCCGTTTACTTAGGCAAGTCTATATGAAAGGCAATTGCACAAAAATGTTGCTATCCTTTCCTTGCAGACTTCTGAAGGTGTTCCAGAGAAGATCTTCAGAACATTAAAGGACCTGATATACAACTATGAAAAGCCAAATCAAGGACTAATAACAAACCTTCGCTATCCAGTAAAGAAACCAAAGGCCTCACAAAGCAGTCTGAGGTTCAAGTCAGGAAAGGATGACATCTATGATGGTGAGAAATTTAGCTCTACCTTTGTGTGATTTTTAAGACAGCTGCATTGACAGGTTTGTGGTATACAGCTGCTACGTGTTCTCTGAGACCAGCTTGTGCGGACCGAAGTTCAACATCCTTCCTTCTCTCTTAGGTTCACTGGTAAACGGTTATTCCCAGCTCACAGGTTACATACATACTCTCATCCACTACAAACTAACAAGTTCACATGAAAAGAGGCTCAAAAGGCAAAGCATAACATTTCCCGCAGCTCACTCCTTCATGGGTGTTGATGCTTCTGTCTAGGGAAGGCTGAAGACCACTTTAATTCAAAGCAGTTCTGCCAAGCTGCCAGGCTGCTACACTTCACTAGGACTTGAAGCTATCCTTTACCTCCATTGTCCAGGCTGAAAGCTATTTTTATACCCAAATTTAAATAACTCAGATATTTTTTTAAATACTGGGGGGAGAGGGAGAAGGCAGACAACTTGTTGTTTGTTGTGTTTTGTGTTAAAAGATGACTAATTTTTTTAGTCTGTTGAAAGTAAGAAGTATGCAGCCTTGCGCTCCGGGTCACAGCCTCTGGTTGATCTTATGCTAATTTCTGTTCAGCAGTCCTAGGTATATGATAAGGATACAACATTCCTACTTGACAGAAATATTATGCAAATTGATACAATAACAATGGAGGTTTTCACAAAGTTGTAGACTATTGTCCCATATCATCTTTATGTCCTTATTTTGGGGAAGATGAATAAGAGACACTATTGGGAACTTGCCAGCACCTCTCACACACTTTTAAAAGCTATTTTTCGTATTACGGATGTACAATGCTCAGCTGCAACATCCATCAGCTCACACGCTGCAAAATAACCTTGAAACTCTTCTTGGTCCTCTGACTAGAAGACTAAGGGTAACAAGCAAGGAAAATCCTTTAATTAAGTGCAGTTACCATAAAGGAAAGAAATCTTAGAGTATCTGGTCTTCTGTGTGATTTATGTTTCATGAATAACACTACCTAAAATAAGGTCATTTGGGCCAGCCCCAGTGTTGCATCTGTCGGTACAAGAGATGCTGGGGTTTTTTGAATGCAACAGTGCAACAGCTCTGGCGCCCCCGTGTCAAGCAGACAGGACATCACTTCATGAGCTAAGCTGCATTTTTAGGGGCTAATCCATCAACAACCTTCCTGAGAGGAAACATTAGCAGAGAGACATTTCCAGTGTCTCCAATACTACATTATCATTTGTATCACTAAGGCAGATAGGTCACATTTGCTCTAAGAATGGGTTTTGTGGTATCTTTTCATTACTGCTCCAAGGAGACAGAAAATATTACAGTATCAGGCATATATTTCTAGGAAAAAATCAAGTATAATTCATATTTTATTGTCTGGTCCTGCAACACAATCTTGCCTAGAAAATGCACAACGTCCTGATCTGGACTCATCTGGGAGGAAAATAAACCCTTTAATTTCACTATCAAAATGTTTGTGGTCGTCATAAAAATGGATGATTTTAGAAATAATGAAATCAGTTTGCAATTGTTGCCATTCAATTTTAACATAAATTTCACTTATACAGCAATTCAAACTTCTCCTTCAGACTGCATTGCTCTGTGCCCACAGAAGGAGTTTAGGGTAACGTTAGGATGGATATCTCTCTGAAATGCAGGTGTCATTTAAAACACCAGAGGGCTTCCTAAAGCAACCACCATATTTTTATGGTCTGGTCCCTCATGTTGCACCAGCAGCTGAATTTGGTGCAAACGGAGGACTAAGGGCTCCAGTGCAACCAGTGGAATGCCTGTCGGGACTAGGGTCACAATACCGGCTGCTGGGCAATTTTGAACTTCTTTTTGTAGCCCAGGAGCAGTTCGTCTAAGGACACCTGCTTTAACAGACAGTAGGTTTTCATAGTGGAGACAGGAGTTCAAAGCATTCAGTTTCTGCTTTTCTTCCATCTTCTCAAAAAACATAGCAAACCTGACAAGGTCTAAGAGAGAAAGGTTTTGTTCAGCCTCTCCTCCTTTAGCTGGGAGGAGAGCATTTCCACTGGATATTTATTTAGAGAAGAAAGGGTATGTTATGCTATAGTCATAGCTATCTCAGCTTTTAATCTGATTTATAAGTATAGATGATGTCCAACACTGGACTGTTCCTCGGGAAGAAGGGGTCTCATATCATAGAATCATAAAAT